>NTHP01000191.1:85253-106832 GCA_003416845.1 Oplegnathus fasciatus | reverse complement strand
TATAATATAGATTTAGAGTAAGAAAAGTGAAGTAAGATGTAAACAATGAGTAAAAATAAAGAGAAACAAAATGATTATAGACAAAGGAATTAGAAAATGTCATGGAGCATAAATAAAGCACTAATCAAAAGATTATTTTCAAATAACCAATATATTTATTTTGCAATAGAAACAACAGTCATACAACACACTCAGTAGTCCTCATCTCTCTGTCAACCAGCTGTGTTGTTGCCATTTTGCAGTAAAGCCGGAAGCTGCAGCAAGATGTACAGACAGAGAATATGCTGCAGCACTTACAACACACATACTGTACACTCCCATGATACATTATGTACACTGACTGAAGTCAATACATTTTACACTTACACACACACACACACACACACACACACACACACACACACACACACTACACACACATTCTTTGTTGTGCTCTTTATGAATGGGGGTTGTGTTTTTAGCAGTGCAGCTCTTTGAAGATGAAAGGCTACTTGGCCTTTCTACCCACCTCTGGCCGAAACCTTTGATAACACACAGACCGATGCACACACGCACACACATGCATGCATTTCCACTTCAAACATTCCTTTCCATTTCCTACTCAATCCTAGTGCACTTGCTTGCACAACACATACAAAGGCAAACACACTTAACATGTCTGAATAGATTAGCTATTCACTCTACAAACTTGTTGGATGTCAGCGGATTTGTGTGCACGCTTGTCTCTGAGCCCAAGTGTGTGTGTTGACCTATCTCTTGTAGTAAATTGCCTGAGTGATTTGGCCCTGGGAATAAGCTAGTTGTTTTTTATGTCCACCATTGATTATTAGTCCAATTACCCTTAGTTTACAGCCATTCTTGGCTTGCATCCTCCCCTCCGTTCTTCCTTCTTGTAGCCTTGTTGAGGCTCTTTTGATTCAATACAACTGGTACAGGGAAGTGAAGGAAGAAAGGAAGGAAGTAAAGAAGGTCCTTTCATTGACCTTGTAATCAACTGAAATTTAAATTTGCTAAATCTATGTTTGCAGTGAAATAATGACAGATCTTTACCTAAAAAATGGTCTCCTTCACCATTGTTTGTCATTTTAGAAGGATTGTGAAATCCTGCTCTCTTGAAATAGTGTCTCCCAGTTTAAAATATATTTTGTGGTTATTGTGAAAAAGTATTGCAACTCCCAGCAGCTGTCACATTCATAGGATTAAATACTGTATACAGTAGGACAGTCTAGAGGTACTGCTTTCAGAATGTGTGTGACATTTTCTTCACCTGCTTTGACGTTACGTGATGTTAAATGGAATGCCATTAGAGGGAGTAATGGGATAATAAAAATCTTATTAACACATTTGTTGGCAAAGTTAGGGTATGATATTAATATGAGAGAGCATTCTAAGCATGTAGATACATTAAATATGAAATAGTTGAATCATGGTAATAGAGGAAAGCAAGGAGACAAGGAAAGATAAGTTGGGAGTTTGGAGAGGAGATGAAGCGATTTGGTCAGTGGTGTGGACAGAGATAATTAGCCACATTTAGCTGAAGTCAGCAGGAAAGCAGACGGAGAGAGCGGGCAAGAAAGATTGTGTTTGTATAATGTGTTGGTGTCCCATGAGGAGGGGTCAATGTGGAGATTGTGTAATAGCAGTATTGCTTAATGTGATTCTCCTTAATCATTTGTGTTCCCGTGCACACAGTGCAGGTTGTATGTCTGTGTTTACCTGTGTGTGTGTTCAGTTTAAGTGTATAAGATGTACTGTAGACTGCACCTCCGTCCCTGGCAAGAAAGAAATTTTTTCCATTGGTTATTCCAAATGACCTACTTTCCAGCGTGCATACGTGAATAAAATTATTCTCGCTCAATATGCTTGATCTCCCACCAGTGCCCCTTTGCTGTACAGATGTGTGTGTATGTGCTTTTTTCATCTATGTGTATAATTTTGTATGTACATGTGAGTTGTGATACATTTACATTAAAGAGAGAAGAGAGGAGGAAAAAAAACAATCAATCAGGCTCCTCCCTTGGCCCTGTTACCAAGGTGATACAGAGATTCTATCAATGAGCCAAGGTCCCTGTTGCCATGGAAACACTTATGAATGAGAAAGGGCCCAGTAACCGTGGAGACAGTGTGAATGAGGAACTGCCTCATCGGCCTGACAGTGTTTATGACAGCGGATGCTGTTTAGAAAATGAATTATTTATCGCTGTCATCATATCATCATCATCATCATCATCATCATCATCATCATCATCCTTGTCAGTGTTATCGTCGTCATCGTCATTGTTAGTTATTACAATATTCATAGTGACGTCACAGAACTAGATTACATAAAATAATATGTAATTGCAGTGAAGGCATTTTACTCTTCTGCGTTGCATTCCCAATAATGCACAGATACACAACACAGAAATATTCATTTGTCATATACATGTGTGTGTGTGTAAAGACATGTGTGTTTGTTCATGTCTGCACACAGTGAGATACTTGCTCTGTATTTCCAGGTAGATATGCAGGTTATTCTTGTCAGGAAACTCCAACTGTCAGCAGCATTCAACTCCACACAAGCATTCACACCCACACACCTCCATTTATAGCATAAATACTCTGCTTCAAGCTTAATACTGTATGTCCCCACATTTTGAACATGGAATTCACAAGGCTGGTTAACTATCATCATATTTATAGTTCCCCACTGATCTCTAAGTTTGAATTTTGTTACTTGTTCATTATTTTGACTTTTCCTCTCTTTCCTTTATATTTTCTATCTAATCATTGCATTACTTTCTTCCCTTGTGCAACACATACTGTATTTAGCCTTCCTTTCCTACATCACCTCCTCTCTCCCTTTATTGCCATCCTCAATTGCATCAATGCAATGTTCTATGTTGCCGAGCATCTTCTAGGCTAATGTATCCTTGAATGTATGCAAAACACTAAATCCTTGCTCTGTTGGTGATGTTGTACAGCAGAGCCTGCACTCTGACCTCCCTGTGAAGCAGTGGTCCCAACAATATCATATTGTAGCACTATACGTTTATTGAAAATACAACAACGTGTCAAAGTAATGTGTCATTCACATTCCAGATTAAATTATATAAAGCTACTAACCCTAAAAAACCTGGAAACAGCAGTACAGTCAAAGCATGATGTAACTCATTATGTAAATCCCTTAATTGTCACCAAGGGATAGTTGGTGGGAAAGAAAATATAAAATATTTACATGAACCATATCAGATATTGTTATTCAAGTCACTGCAGTAGTTCATGAGAAAATACCAAAAATGCCTGTATAACTAACAGATAAGCAAACAATTGGGACTGTCAACATAACAAGGCTGAAAATAATGACATTGCATTGGCTTCAGTACAGCCTATGAAATTTTCAACATTTTTTAAGTGTAATGTTATAAAAATGTTTCTTTAAACATTTGAGTAAATGAAAAACATACCAAGTAGCATACTGTATGATTTCTTTTTTTTTTTTTACATAAACACATAACATCAACAAAAATGTTTGATAAAAATCCCTTATATTATTCAAATTTGTGACCAAGATATTATGGACTGAGTGGTACATTTAACAGTTGAAAAATATACTTTTCAAGGCTCCAAGGTAGACAAACTTTGTAATGGAGACACTTTCTAGATAACCTCAAAAAAACATTTGGGCATTTCCAAACTGCAATATCTTATTAATTACTGGCTGCTAAATACGCTGATACCGATACAGTATATTGGCAATAACCTAATAGGGGCCGGTGTTTTCGTAGATTTGTGGTCTAACTCATTTCCAGTCACTTCCAGTAATACATCTGAATGTTTTATCTTTCTTTTCACATGTCAGAATATAGCAGTCAGTGAGTTGCTCAAGGGCACTTCTGCCATAATGTTTTAGCTAAACACACACACAGCTGAAGTACAGTGTTGCCTCGTGACCAAACCAGGAACCTCTCAGTTACAAGTCAGCCTCTGATGAGGCATTTGATATCACACAATGTCATTACAAGGACCCTAGCCTACACTAGTGATGGAGCACCTAACACTGGGGGGCTTTCTGGTAATGCAATACAGCATTCAAAGCCACAGCTGAGTATACCTTCACCCATAGATCCTGGGTCGGTGTTACTTTTCCCTTCCTGCCAATTTTGTAGATTTCCAAGCAAAGCAGGCTGACTTCAAATCTGTGATTAAGGCTCTGCTGTGTCACTGGGCCTCTTAGTGAAACAGAGAAAAGTGGAAATGTGTCAGAGAGACCAAAAGAGAGAGAGACAGAGAGACAGAGAGAGAGAGGGAAGAGAGAGAGAAGTGGGAAGGAGGATGATTCACAGTGTGCGTCAGACGAGGGCACTGACTGGAAGTCTGGCGGCATAAGGGAACATCTTAACCCTCTCAAGTACACACATACACACACATGCTGTTTACAAGTCTTTATTCAGGTGATGAGCGGCGATAAAGGTGCTGTAACACACACCACAACACGTTTACTCTGCAGTCTGGCGACGGCTCGAAGAGAAACATTTTAAACGTACCAAGAATAAAAATAGGCAGAAATAAGCAAGTCAGCATCTCTGATTCTCACCATCTGCCAGAGCTCCCTCTCTCTCTTTGCCTTTCTCTCTCTCTCTCTCTCGCTCTGTCTCTCCGCTCCTCTAACTTTCTCTCTCTTCTACCCTCCCTCTTTGTCCTCCCATCTCCCCTCTCCTCCCCATCACTCCATCTCTCCTTTTTCATTTTGGAGTCCCTCTGTCATCCCGATACAAAAAACACTCTCCCTTCAGCCCATCCCTCTCTCGTCGTGATACACTTCTCTGTCCTACTTCACTTGTCAGCTCTATTGATCAGCTCGGCTCTTACAGGATTTACATACAGTGCTCACCCAGTTGCTTTTAATGACCTGGCATGGGTTTGTGTTAAAGTGTGTGTGTGTGTTTGTAAAAGTGTGTGTATGAGAGAGAAAGAGGAAAGCAGGAAGAGGCTGACTGACAGTGACAACCTTGACTTGCTTAAATATTGATTGCCTGTGCACACTTTTGTGCATTTGTCTCTTCCCCTTTAGGATCCTGTCCACTGTGGGTTCAGATTTTGACTTGCGGACCCTCAGGGCTGTGCGAGTATTGAGGCCTCTCAAACTTGTGTCCGGTATTCCCAGTAAGTCAAAACTCTAACTAATGACATTGAAAAATAAAGACTTTTCAGGTTTTTGCTAGCCTCCTACCTTTATCCCAAACTGCTTCTTTGTTATTCCTTATTTGAGAAAATGACATTTCTTTAAGTGCAGAACAGTTTTAGATTTTATTGGAGGATCAAAATAGCACGGAGAAGCATTTTGTGTCAAGGTTTTATGCAGCTTCTGTGTTGTTCTGCATAATGCACCCAAAGTGTTCCAACAAAAGTGGTTCTTCTATGCACTCTCTGCTCCTTTTTTAAATGTTATAGTGGCAGTAGTGTTCCAGCACCACTGCAGTGTTATTAATAGCTTGGACGCCACTACAGGGCTGAACAGGCAAACCAAGGCTTACTCATCATAAAAGTCACTAAGGTTCCTGTGAAAACCAAATTAGGGTTCCATTCCAATATGTGATATACATTTGAAAAGTGTGATTGGTTTCCACAAAACAACATTTCACATGAAATTACAATTTACAACAAAATGTTGCCTTTGAGGCTTTTTTTGTTAGAAAATGCATTCGAGAATGAACCCTGGGTATGGTTTATTTTACCTCAACTACATGTGTAGCATTTTATATTGTGTGATCACAGGTTTAATCCCTCCATCACAGGGTGCAGCAAAATGGTTAATAGTGTAATCTGAGAGTCCTGGTATGTATGTGATATAGTCATAAACTGATGGTCTTACAGTATATATAGTTTTTCAATTTCAAACCATTATTATCATTATGACAACACTTACATTAAGCAGTGAGAAAAAAAGGACCAGCTGGTAGTGGAGGACATGAAATGAATTATTTAACTGCTAAATAATTAGGGGGAGGAAGGAGCAGGTAGCAGCTCCCTGTGCCTGATGTGAATTGTTGAAAACGCATTGAAATTAAAATTAATGATGGAAAAATAATGATTGTAAAAATCTTAATACTGTATACACTGTGTCCTCCAGGCTTACAGGTGGTGCTCAAATCCATCATGAAGGCCATGATTCCTCTGCTGCAAATAGGCCTGCTTCTTTTCTTTGCCATCCTCATGTTTGCCATAATTGGCCTGGAGTTCTACATGGGCAAATTCCACACAACCTGCTTTGACAATCATACAGGTAAAGGAGTGTGTGTGTGTGTGTGTGTTTGCCAATAGTGCAGACATGATTCATTTGCTAACTGTTTGCCCCAGTGGCGACCGCGCCTGTTCCGGTTGAGGGACACTTTAAATAGTCGCACTGTAAAATTAGAATTGCAATTTAGTTAAACAAAATAACATTTTTGGCGTTAAATTGTTTATACTTCCATTCCATGTTTTTATGATGGGAAAGGCTGTTTCCACATATGTAGTCTCATTCATTGCTAAGAACTGTATAATTTCCCCCTTTTCCCTGTGTGGAGTTCCATCTACATAGAATTCAAAAGGTTTAAAACGTGTTTTTGTTAGCCTAGTGAGCATTTATGGTGAGTCTCAAATTAATGTTCATATAATTCAAGCAGGTTAGCCTATTATGCTGTGTCATGACTATTTTATGTTGCCTATACCTTGTTTTTTTTTGCCTATTCCTTCAAATATTTAATTCCAGAAAGTAAGGGGCTAAGTCATATTTTGAGCCAATGGATAGCACTCTATTCTTACAAAACAAACAACATATTTGTATATGTGTGCCTTTTGTTTTATAACTCCTCCCCACTTTCATCCATGTTCAGGTGAAATCCGTGAAGAGTTCCCATGTGGTGTAGAACCTCCGTCACGGCTGTGTCCAGAAGGCACCATGTGTAGACAGTACTGGCTGGGACCAAACTATGGCATCACCCAGTTTGACAACATCCTGTTTGCTATTCTCACCGTCTTCCAGTGTATCACCATGGAGGGCTGGACTGAGCTGCTCTACTGGGTAACCAGTCACTCAGTTGAGAGTTGCAGATCTCTGTGCCAGAAGGTTTCAGGGAGAATAGAAAGGATCATTCAAGTGAAGAAGATGATAACCCAGAATGCAAAACCCATCAGTCCTTGTCATGGATGGGCTGCACTAGCAGACAAACACCTTAGCCAGTTAATTAGATTCAGAGTGGAAATTATACAATATCAGTACAGTTTGTTTGCAATGTTGACCCTGTTTTTAGGTACAATGCCTTGGTTTGGCATTAGTATATCCATTATTGTCTTATTTGGTGGCCATTTTGTGTGGATAAAACACGAATACCACACAATATCTGAATAAAAGGAAAAATTAAATACCTAGTCAAATGCGGCTTAACTCAGGTCTTATATGTCCAACATTTCTGTCAATAGTCGCAATAGTATTTTTAATCTAAAGTCGTAGGCTACACAACCAAACCATCCCAGATTATTTTGTCTCATAAAATACTAAAATTAAGTGTTAAACGTCCAATGATTTCACCTGTGCACACTGTGTGTCTGTCCATAAAATAGGTACCAGGTCTTAAACAGTGTCATTACTCATACCCAAGACTGAATAGTTCCCTGCTGTCAGTGGCAACGGTTGCTAGGAGACCAGAGGTAGATGAGGGTCTTTGAGTTTTACTGTAGTCGTCTGTTTTCCCATCATCTCTGCCTCTCAGTCCGTCTTATTCTATCTTTCTTTATTCCTTCTTTTATTCTTTCTTTCTTATCTTACCTCTCTCTCTTCCCTTCATTCCTCCCTTCCTGCCTCTCTTTCGCTCTCACTCTGCGTCTCTCTCCCTGTGTCCCTCCTTCCCGGTGCTGCTCTATATTTAAAAGGGCCTGTTCAGCCCAAGTTATTCTTGCAGCTGCTGGGGAGGGGAGCGATAAAAGTTTAATGGTAGAAAAAAGGGTCTGCGGTACATTGGGTACACAGCGGCAATACCAGCTTACATGCAGGAAGAAGGAAAGATGGAGGAAGAAGGAGACGGGGGGACGATAGACAGGGAGGCTATGAGAAAGAGAGCGCAAAGTGGGAAAGAGAGGAAGGGGTCTGGAGGTGGGAAAGGGTAAAATGAAGAGTCAATGTAGGGGCTGATCTGTGACAGTGAGGAGGAATGGAAAGATTGCACAGATAAAGTAAGGCAGGGAAGGAGACAAGGTAGGAATGAAGGAAAGAATGAACAAATGAACAGACATCAAAATGAATGAAATAAGAATTGGAAAAGCAGGAGAAAGGGGTCCCAAAGAGAGATGCAAAAGGATAGAGAAAACAATAAGGAGTGAACAAAGAAAATGGAAGGAGAGTCTGGACAGTAGGATGGTAGAGACAGAAAGGGAGAGACCAAAGCATTTGTTATACATTATTTACTCTGCACTGAGCAGCTAAATAGAGTGGCAGATATGCATTTACTTATTGAGATGACTTAAAGCAAAATCCTGTCAGCCCTGCTGTTGTTTATATTTCCAATAGCAGTGGACAGCAGTGCACTGGCCTCCATTTTTTTAATGGCCACATTTTCTGGACATTTATTGATGAGCTGAAGGCAAATTTTTTAATATGATGTTCACTCCAGACGTTTTTATGAATAGCTTTTGAGAATTAGTATTTGAGACACATGCCATGTGTGCAGGATGTCGATGCAAATAAATGCACCGTAATTTGACAAGCAGGCCTAATAAATTGCACTGGTATTTTCTTTAGTGCACGGGTGCCAAGACAGACATTACTGTAACATACCCTTAACTTTCAGCGCAGACAGACCAAAACATATGCCATTGCAGCTGATTCATGCAGCTGTACAGTCATTCTACCTGTGCCTGTTTCACAGATGTATTCTGCGTGTTCTTAACCAGCCCACGGCCTGCTATAAAACTGGTCATACATGTTATATATTCTTCTTTTGACACACGAATGTCTAATGCCTCAGTCAATCAAATCTTTGGTCATTATGAGTTGTGGTAAATTTCCCAGCGCTCACTTTAATAAACTGTTAACCTTTCTGTTAGCTTAGATGCTATTATATCAAGTCAGAGGCGAAGAGCAAAGCATTGATTACTCTGTCTGATGTCTGTGTGTGTGTGTGTGTTTCCAGAGCAACGATGCCTCAGGGAGTGCATGGAACTGGATGTACTTCATCCCCCTCATCATCATCGGTTCCTTCTTCATGCTCAACCTGGTGCTCGGTGTGTTGTCAGGGTAAGTGTGTGTTTCTGTTTGTGAGAGAGTGCTTGTGGCGAAGACATTGTAAAGGTTGGTTATTTCTCATTTTTCATTTTTCAAATTGATTTAAAAATGTTTGTAGTTTATTGTATGTACATCACAGTAAAAATACAAGGTATCTACATTGAAAGTGTCCACTAAATGTGTGTGTGTGTGTGGGTGTGTGTGTGTGTGTGTGTGTGTGTGTGTGTGTGTGTGTTTGCAGGGAGTTTGCCAAAGAGAGAGAGCGTGTGGAGAACAGGAGTGAGTTCCTGAAGCTCAGAAGACAGCAGCAGATTGAAAGGGAACTCAATGGTTATCTGGAGTGGATCTGTAAAGCTGGTTTGTACAATATACTGTATGTGTGATTCATTTTTAGGACATGTGCAACTGTAAAAACATATTGCAAAAAATACCTGTTGTATTGTAGTACATTTTGTTCCTGATTTTCAATAATAAATCCATCAGGCATTGTGTAGATATAGATGTTTTTAATGCATTTATTATCAAATATTGTCATAATAGTCTTTATATGTTAAAATAAAATGTTGGAGACAGGTGCATGTGATGTCAGTATTTTATAAAGCCTATAAAAGCAGCTGCAGGAAATATATTACTCCAGTGACCTATAGTCAATATTAACTTGTCAGTCAGGTAACATAAATGATCTACTGTATGTTTAATTGCATTTTATTAAGTTTGAGCTTTGTAGTGAAGTACAGTACTGTAGTTTGAAGCACACCAACCCTTTTACAGTCATGGTTGACAACCAAACAATTCAATAATGAAGCTTAAATGATCAGACTCACTTCATACTGTAGCTGCTGTATACAGATGTATCTTCTCCAGTTCTGTTTTTTCTGTCCCCAAATTTGTGGCGTCATCTCCTGCTTTTAACATTATACAAATTCAATATTTCAGTGACGCATGTCGACTGCAACCTAATTTATCCCCTGGGGAGGTAAAGTATAGGTATAGCTCTGAATGTTATACAAACAAACTTGAATTATAGCCATTGTACTTGTACAGTTAAATACATATGAACAGCCTTGATTTACATTGCTGTGGCAGGGATTAAAGACACTTGTTTGTTGCTTGGATAGAGAAGACCCAATGTTTGCCCATAGTTCTCTTTCTCACTCTTGTCTTTTTACTCTGGCCCATCTGCTGAGGGCAGGAAAGATGTAGAGAAGATAAGAGGAATGGAGGGTTGGATGTTGGATGTTGGAAGGAGCGGATAAAGGGGCAGATAGAAAGGACAGACCTTTGATCTTCTTGAAAAGACAATCTACATAAAAACAAGGAAGCTAAAAAACAAAAGGAGGGAGGGATGAGTAACAAGCACAGGTGCAGGCCAAAGACTTTCCAGTTTTAATTAAAATGAGAGATAACAATTGATGATAAAAAAAAAGATTGATAGATATTGTAGAAGTCATCAAAGATAAATTTAATGATGCTATACTGTATTAACATTTTTGTTTATGTGTGTTTTGTAGAAGAGGTCATCTTGGCGGATGATGATAATGAAAATGATTATGATGGTATGAATTTTCTGATTTTTGTGCACTGTGTGCATGCATGAATGTGATTTTTTTTAAAATTATACTAATAAATTGAACACATTCAAGCATATCAGTACTGTTGTGTACTGTATAGATTAAACACACATGCTTTGTTTCTGTTACAGGCTCCCGTAGGAGAGCCACAAAGAACCATAAGAGCAAAGCTGAGCTTCTAAACCCAGAGGAAGGGGAGGGAGATCTGGCAGTAGGTGAGATACACTCTCTCTCTCTCACTCACACACACACACGCACACTCAAAGGCAAACCACAGGAACATACAGATGCTATCTTATCTTGCATATCAGCATTACCTGACCCTCCTCTCCTTCCCTCTCCTTCCCTCTCCTGTCCTCCGTTGCTCTGCACTTCTCTCCTCATGTTACTTTTTTTTTCCCTGTCCCCAACCCCCCTCATTTTCTACCTTTCTTTTCTCTGACCTCCTCCATACTACTCTCCTCCAACCCCTCTTTCTCCAGACTTCTCATTCAAGATAAAGGATTCTTTATATTCTATGTTGTGTTCATCATGTAATTGGGGCAGCACAATCTGCTAAGAAGAGCACAGATCATATGCCACCATTATGCATCAGTATTTACATAAAAATAAAAACAGATATTGGAAGTATTAAACTCACTGGAATATTCCAATAAGAAAATTGCTAAATATTCTTTTCCTTGTTGATCTTAAAAGGTATGCAAAGGTGGTGAAAAATGAATTGCTCCATATGAAGAATTAAGTTACCAATGAAACAAGCAGATGACTCTATTAACAAAGATCCTAAATGTGTACAACCATACCAGTAAAACCACTGTTCACTTCACTATAAAGCTAATAATATACAATGTTCCTTGCCTATCCTTCCAGGGTCACCATTTGCCCGTGCCAGCTTGAAGAGCTCCAAGCTCGAAGGATCAACTTTCAAGCGGCGGGAGCGACGACTACGCTTCTTAATCCGACACGTTGTTAAGTCCCAGGCCTTCTACTGGACCGTACTGTGTTTGGTGGGCCTCAACACACTGTGTGTGGCAGTAGTGCACTACGACCAGCCAGAACCACTTTCTGATTTTCTATGTGAGTAGGAGGGAGGGGGATACATGCGTACTTAGTGCAAGCATGCACAGATTATCTCCACAAATGCACAAATACTCTCATCACAGATTACTGGAAGGGAGTGGGTGAGCAAATTCTTAAGTAAATGTGACTAAATCCATGAAAGAGCTGACCCAACCAGTTAACACAAGCACATCCAAACATACAATGTCTTCCTTTCGCTCAGATTCTCGCTGTTTCGCTTTTCTCTTTTCTCTTTTTTACAGACACTCACGAATGAGATAAAATGAAATGAAATGGGAAAACATTTGGTTTACTGTTTTATACTTAACCCAAAGGGTGTAACCCAGGCTACAAAACAACACAGTGAGAGGTTGAGCTTAGAGGATGAGTGAAAAAATATTTTTGCTAATTTAAATTACAAAAAATGAACAATTTTAATGTGTTTGATACAATTTACAGATTGTTTTTTACAAACACAAATTACAAAATAGCACTTTCTATTTCAAATGCATACTTAAATAGATGTATCTTAAAACATTGCCCTTCCTTATATACAGGGATGGATGGCTGGGTGGGTGGGTGGATAATTTGCAGATACAGGTTGAAGGATACAGGGATTGATGGTCTCATCTCACTTTTGAGCTCTTCCTCCTCTCTTCTTGTCTTCTTCCCTCCATGTAGATTTTGCTGAATTCATCTTCCTGGGGATATTCTTGACGGAGATGATGGTAAAGATGTATGGCCTGGGCAAGCAGGCCTACCTCAACTCCTCCTTCAATTGCTTTGACTGCATTGTGAGTCCCACAGCACTTGGGGACACACCCCCACACAAAGACACAAATAAGCACACACACACAAGCACAAACTCACAAGCGGGTGCAAACACTCACTTCACACCTATGTGCACACATGTGAAAATGCCTTGACGATTTGCTGATCTGTGCACATAATTTGCTCATTATGATGAATAACCACATGCTTGCACATGCTTGTATTTGTATTAGGTGATATGTGGCAGTATATTTGAAGTGCTGTGGTCCATCATCCAGCCGGGCACATCATTTGGCATCAGTGTGCTACGAGCTCTCAGGTTATTGAGGATCTTCAAAGTCACCAAGTGAGTCTACTGTATTATAGTTTTTGTTATTTCTTACATTCATATAATGGACATAATATTACACTCAATTAAACACACGCTTTCTCTCTGTTTTTGTCAGGTACTGGGCATCTTTGCGTAACCTGGTCGTTTCTCTGCTCAACTCCATGAAGTCCATCATCAGCTTGCTCTTCCTGCTCTTCCTCTTCATAGTTGTCTTTGCCCTGCTGGGCATGCAGCTCTTCGGAGGACAGTCAGTGCTGTTTGCCTTCACTTAGGCTTCTCTCTCTCTTCCTCTCCTTCCTTTTTAATTGTCCTCATTTGATTTTCTAATAAGACATTGGTTTTTTGAGTAGTTTAAAAAAAACAACCATTTGTTCAGCTTGTAAGATGCTTCTGTGTTTTTGCCCTCACACTTCTCTCTTCTGTCTCTCTCTCCCGTTTCATTTTTTTCCCCTGCTAGGTTTAATTTTGAAAATGGCACTCCTCCGACCAACTTTGATACTTTCCCTGCAGCAATAATGACGGTGTTCCAGGTGAGCAGAGGAGACTCTGTAAAGGGGAGGAAGGGAGGGGGAGAGGCTTGTGAAGGGAGGGAAGCAGAATGGTGAGAGAAGACAAGGGCTGGATTAGGACTAAATGATTAAAGGACTAAAGAGGATTTGCACATGAGAAAGTGATATAACATGTAGAATGCTACTTTTGAATTCTTAAATGTCATTAGTCAAAAGCATAATTGTGCTAAAGCTTGTCTACACGTTAAAGGTGTGTACGTGTGTGAGGGTGACTGTGACTAGCATTTTAAATGAGTACATATTGTGGATGTGTGTGTTTATGTACTCTGTGTCAAAGCATAATTAAACATCAAATCGCCACATCTACTTGGAGTGAATATGGCCTTGTCTGACTATTTGTATGTGTGTTTGTGTGTGTGTGTGTGTGTGTGTGTGTGCGCCAGATCCTGACCGGCGAGGACTGGAACATGGTGATGTACGATGGCATCAAATCTCAGGGCGGAGTCAACAAGGGCATGGCCTTCTCTGTCTTCTTCATCGTACTCACACTTTTTGGCAACTGTATCCCTTGACAGTGAAAATGCAAATACTGGAAATAAAGACCTTTGCAGTAATATTTCAAATTTTTGCTTTAGTTACTGACTTTAGACTGAATACACAGCCATGCAAATCCAGATGCATATGCACATACACGGACATTGACACTTTTTTTTAGTTTATCTTAACCATCATAAACTGGTAAAAGTGACAGGGACGTATTGTAACAGAATGATATGTTGGCTATGAACTTGGTTCTTGTTACATTAAATGGACAATTCTTCCGAGAATTACAGTATACCAAGTTTTGGTACTTGGTGTTGTTTTTTGGTCAATTACTGTATGTGCATGCTGTATACATGTGTACAAACTCCTACATGCTGGATTTCCCTTAACTCTGTGTTCAGACACTCTGCTGAATGTGTTCTTGGCTATCGCTGTGGACAATTTGGCCAATGCACAGGAACTGACCAAGGTACACAACAGTCCAGTTTTATTTAAAATCTCAGTGCCCTTTCTTTTCTGAATGCTAAAAATCAGTAAAATTATGCTCCTCCACTCAACTCATTTGCATTTTGCATTATTCCCACCTTATTTATCTCTTGCTTTTGATTTCTTTCCTAATCTCTCTCTGTGCAGGATGAACAGGAGGAAGAGGAGGCTGCCAGTCAGAAGATCGCCTTGCAGAAAGCCAAGGAGGTGGCTGAAGTCAGCCCACTGTCTGCAGCCAACCTCTCCATTGCAGCGTGAGTTTCTGTCTCTATTGCTGTTGCACTCTCGTTTATGTATCCATTTTAAAACATTTTCACACCAGGCAGGAATTTGCGGGCGGAACATTTGCACATATCTTTAAAGAAACTCATTCAGCAACTAGGAGTCAAGCACTTATGCAAGATTCAGCACCTTGGGGAAAGCACAGTGTACTGCACGAACACAAAGAGTTTTTGGAATGAGGAAAACTGTTAATAAACCTCTGTCATCTGTTTAAGTTTGAACCCTTACCACATCACTTCATCAGGTATCAGTCTGACACTGGTGATGTTATTGGAAAACGTTTTGTACATCACAGTTTATGGACAATGAGCCATAATGAACACACTCCTTGATGTTGCTTAAGTTGGGAGCTGATGTTCAGCATTGCCGCCTAAATCGCTCCTAATATAATTTCAGTTTAAAGGACTGTGTCATCACTGCTGCAAATTGTTGACTAAATTGCCCTCATTCATTTTAAATTTATTTAAAAATGGAACAAATTCACACCAGACTAGGTGAAGATTGTAGGCAGAAATTCTGCATGTTAAGTTTTTGTGTATTTTCACCACATTTTCTCACCACAGAGGTGTGAAACAACTATTACTCTGCAGTCTTTTATGTGCACATTCAGCAACACTATTCATATACTTCATCAATACAATAACAACAGAATTTTTCTTTACCTCAACACACAGTTGAAGCTGTGTTTTTTTAATCTGACAACAGTATATTTAGTGATAAACTAAAACATGCATGTACTTGCTTCTCTCTGTCAGCCTCTTCTCCCTCTCTTTTCTTCTTTTTATTTTTCTTTCTCTTTGTCACACTCTTTTGTGCATAGTAAAACACACACACACACAAATAAGCCAGTGTTGGATTGATCTGGGCCAGCCCTCCTCTGGTCAGGAGAGTCAGAGTCTTTGATCTCTTTTCTCTGTATACACAGGGGTCTTTCCTTTCACTCCTGGTAAAGTTCACACACTCTCACTCATGGAGACACACACGCATACCACACTGTGGTCTGTCCCGAAAAAAGCACAACAGGGGAGCCCAAGTCTGCTTAGAAATACCACACACACAACACGGACACACAGTTCTGACCTTTACGGCTTTGATACATCAGCCTCTGCCCACTTTATATCACACACAGATGCAGTGAACAAACACACTCAAGAATTAAAGCTCATAACATGTTCATCATGTCGTGAATCGCACTGTTTCTTGTTACTGTATGTGCTGTATGTACCGTACTTGGCCGTGCTGTGAGCATTTGTGTCTGTGTACCAGTAAACTTTATTTTACCTGGGAGTCTTATTAAGGTTATATTATAATATTTCTTTTTCAATACAATGCACATGTATCTGTGTGTGTCTGTGTGTTGTGTGTGTGCGTGTGTGAGAGAGAAAGAGTGTGTGTTGGTTTAGTGACTGCAGAAAACTTGCTAAGGTTGTTTGCTGAAGTACCTACTCAGAAAATTAGCCATCTGCAAAAACTGTATATAAAAAATATGACAGATGTCTCTACATGTGGCTTAATCCGTTTGTTCTTTAAAAGAGGCTAGGGTAGAGTTGATAGTAGAGTCTTGGATTAGATTTTAGTTAAGTGTTTCTCTTGAATTAAACTGTGTATCGCCGTACTAGCAATGTAGGGCTGCAGTGTGCATTACATTCCACTGTATCAGTGTAAATCCAAATCCCTCATTTCTGTAGTGCAAAAAAAGGAAAGACATTGAAATTCCAGTGGAGAAAGTCCTTGTTTTTCCAAGCAGGGATTTTAAACTTGGGGACATCAGTGGTGCATGAAGAATCTCTTAAGAAGATATTCTATGGTAGCTTCAGGAAGGAGGCTGCCATGAAAGCTACATAAAATCCATGGAAAGCAGTTGTAAGGCTACACAACAATAACTAGGAAACTATGAAAATGACAGCACAGTGCACCCAACAGCCATACAATCTAAACAGATTGCAGGAATACAATAACAACTTAGTAAATCAGTTTACTGTTGTGAATCTAAAAGGCTGGAAGGAGTTTCACTTGTGTTTTTTAGTAATTAATGCACAATAGCTTGTGATAACAGTCTGGAAATTAGGCTAAACTAGCTTTTGCATTTAGCTTTGCTGTGCGCTAAACTGTTGGCATGCTCTATAGCAAAGCACAACATGTTCTCATTCGTTTTTTGAAACTTTGTGTAGCCCTTTGTATGGTTTGTCCTCATCAGCATTTTTCAGTGCAATATTTTTGCAACGTGCACAGAAATCACAGTCACAAATGCATGTTCGCATGTGCGGTAGACACATTGGACCTTAATTTGTTAGGGATTTTTGAAATACTTGAAATACTTCCGTAGTTTAGTTTTTGTAGTGTAATTTTAAGAGGGATATTAGATATAAAAGAGGAGGAATTTGATAAAGGACTGTGATAGTGAAGTGAGAAAAGGGCAAATGGCACTTTTTAAAAAAATGATATAAACACTGGTGGGAAAGATGGGAAAGAAATAAGGAATTTGTAGAGCAAGCATGTAATTAACTTGAAAAAGATAGCTAGAAACATTTAAATGAAAATTTTAATTTAAAGATACTGTACAGACAAATAGGAACATCAGAGATAACACCAGGAGTCAAGAAAGATATTGTAAAAGGTGGAAAGAATGATCAGGACAGAACAGCAGTAGTCATGCAGGGTAAGTGAGTGATGCAAGAAAGATGAAATTTGTGAGACTGCAAAAAGGAGGACAGCAAAAAAATAAATAGGATTGTTTTAGATTCACAGATGGAACAAACTGCAGAGGTGAGTGTGTGTGAATGTCGGGGTACATGTGTTTTGTGTGTGTGTATGTGTGTACGTGTTTTTGTGTGTATGAAGGGTTGCATTCCAAAATGCTGAATCTTTTTGGCAAAAATGTCACAATTTGTTGAGATCAGTTCAGCTTTTGTATTTCAGGAATATATTTTACTTATTTTAGTAATTCAGTTTTTACAGCCCATTTTATTTGAATAGTGGCAGTCTGTTTTTTAAATGGTGGATGGATAGCCCATTTTGGAATGAAATCCTCCTTCTGTTCTTTCGTGCCATCTCACTCACCAGCTGTTTCCCTCCTCAGCAACAAAGTACACAGTGAGTGTCACAACGCTACCGACCCCTTTCTGGACTGGTATTTATTTATTTGTTTATTCATTTCTGAATCCCTTCTGTTTATTGACTTTACAACCATTCCTTGCTTTCTTTTGTGTTTTAGAACACCCTCCTTTCCTTGTCCCTTTGTTCCTAACTTTTTTATGAAGTACATACCTGGCTTTCTTTAGCTGTTATTTGTGTTGGCTTATTTTTAAGAGTACATTTTCTGTTGCCTGCACCTCGCAGTACGGCTGTTGCTTTACTGTGGTTGACTATTGGCCCCGAGAGAAAAGGGAGTTAAAGTTGATTACTGGTAGAAGTTTTGGAGGGTAAGAAAGGAGGTGGTCACTGACAGTTTTGGGGTGTTTCTGTAACAAGTCACTGCTCAGTCACTGTAACCAATAACAGATTCTTGTGACTTTGCCATCTATTCAATTAAGCTCGGTTGGGATTTTGGGTTGCCATTTCGGATTTTTGTCAATAAATGTGTATACTTTACTGGGTAGGTTAATTATAGATTATTATAACGAATTCTGACCTTGCCTCAGTGTTATCCTCCATTTTGTGTCCCCACATGGTTTACCAAAGTAGGGCTGTCCTGCCCGGTGCTTTGGCAAGCTGTGTAGACACCCAGAACCTTGTTTTGTTGAGCTGCCTTGTTCTATAGGTCCAGCCAATTGACCCTTTAAATGTCTGTGGCCCTGAGTGTGTCTTTATGTCCTGGCTATTTTATGTACTTATATTTTTGGTGTTGGTTTTCACATCATTCTCATGGCTTTGTGTATATATTTTCACAGTGATACATGTCTTTAAACTGGTCTTTAATGCTGTCGATCCCCTCCTCTCTCTCCATCCTGCTTCATTTTGCAGTAAGGAGCAGCAGAAGAACCACAATAAGGGCATCAATAAGTCAGTGTGGGAACAACGCACCAAGGAGCTGAGGAGGCAGACTCTGGTGTCCAGCCGCGAGGCCCTCTACAACGAGCTGGACCCTGACGAGCGCTGGAAGGCAAGGACAGGGAGGGAGGAGCACAACAATGTAAAGGACAAGGCAAACAAAGGCCCCTAGACTTGTGCTATCAGTGTACACAAGTGATGGCGATGATGATGATGATGATGACTTATGTTAACATGTTGCTTTCCTCGTATTTGTCTATGCATAAATAATCGTAGAGAAATGTTGCCACTTTTGTTTAGCTAGAAAGACTTGTGATTTATAACTTCATATTATAATTCCTCCTCTTGTCTCTTCTGTATTTTCAATTTCGCCCTCTATGCTGCCTCTCTATCCTCTCCTTTCAGGTAAACTATTCACGTCACATCCGTCCAGACATGAAGACGCACCTGGATCGACCCTTGGTGGTTGACCCCCATGAGAACCGCAACAACAACACCAACAAGACCACTGCAAACAATTCAGACCTTTGCGTCAGCCAGCACCATCCTGCTGATGAGCTCCACAGACAAACGCGCCTCCATGAACATGGTGGCCAAGTAGGAGGGGGTGGTGGAGGAGGCTCAGGTTCAGTCAGGCCTCCCTTAGAGCGGGGCGAGTCTACAGAGAGCAGGCGGAGCCGTAAAGGTGAGCACCACCACCACACCTCTCATGTCCGATTGGATGCTACAGTGATTCCCGGGCCAGGCTCGGAGGAGAGGCCGTCCAGGCGCCATCACCACACCCGCAGTGGCAGTCGAGGGGGAGGGCAGTCAGAACACAGGAAGCCCAGGTCACATCGAAAATGTGTAGAAGATGGTGAGGATGGTGGGGGAGGAGCTGGAAAAACAGGGAGACATAAGAGCAAAGGGGTTGACGGAGGTGGAGAAGGAGGAGAGCAGGAGGGAGCTGGCGATGGCAGTGAGAGGAGGCCAAGAAGAAATCGCCATGGCAACCAAACAGATGGAGAGGGGAAGAGGATGTGCCAACACAGAAGGAAGTAAGTATGGCAAGTGGCTGTAGATACGATGCAAATATCAGTTGCAAGAAGTCAATGGCTTAAGACATTTTTTGATATTCACTTTACTGCTGTCTTAGGATGTCCTCTGATCCAAAAAGTTTATCCTCATTATTTCTTCCCTCTTCTCTGTACTCTGTACTGTATTTTTGTCTGTGCTCCTGTCACACCTTTCTCTGGATATCATCTCCGCCTTTCCCTTCTGTCCTCTCCTCTCTCCATGTCAACTGTCTTTTTCTATCGCCAATTGTTTCTTCTTACTCCCTCTTTTTAGGGATTGCAGTGTGCCTAACCTCTCTACCACACGGCCCATCCAAAAGAGCCTCTCCAGGCAGGACAGCCAATACAGTGAGGATATGGACAACCTCATGAATACCAAACTGGTGTCAGGCTCACCCAGCGAGGGTGGTAATCCAGTTACCAACCACACTGTGGCCCCTGGCTTTGGATCTGCCCTCCATCTTGCTAACAGTGGCACTCATGGGAGTTTGGTCACATTAGATAGCTATGGGAGCATCGCACATCACCGTGCCAACAGTGTCATCAGGCTGCCCCACCCTGACTACACAGCTGTAGACATGCCAATTTTTCCATCCACCAATGCCATACTGCAGGGTAAGGGCAGTGTGTTGCTGTTATCTTGTCTCTTCTTAAACGTTTTCTTGAATTACAAACTTTCATTTTCACCCCATCCTCCCCCCTTTTTTTCTTTCCCTCTTTGATCCAGTTAATAAGAATGCCAACACAGAGCCTCTGCCAGCGAAGGAGGATAAGGACGATGATGATGATGAGAAGGGAGGTGAAGGAGGACCCAGGCCCATGCCTCCTTTCAGCTCCATGTTCATCCTGTCCACCACCAACCCGTAAGTGGGAGGATTACAAATACATGCTCACCTGCACTATATGAATTCATTCTTGAGGCATTCACCCAACATTTGTTTTTTGTCGATCTTTGGATTCAGAGCTGAATCCTGAATGAATGAAATGAATCTACTATAAAGTCACAGTTGCATGTGCACACACACATACACATGCATACAGATGCAGAGTACTCTTACAGTTACAAAGCAAATACATTATACTTACAAAGCAGATGCATAGCATCGATGCAAGAGAAAAAAAAAGTCTTGTCTGCTCCTAGGTTTCGCCGGGCGTGTCACTACGTCTGCACCCTGCGTTATTTTGAGATGTGTATCCTACTGGTCATTGCCATGAGCAGTATTGCCCTGGCTGCTGAAGACCCTGTGTGGCCCGAATCCCCTCGCAACAACGTAAGAAAGTTGATATACATTCATGTATCAATGCTTTTGTCGCATGAAATACTATGTGTATATGTGGTATTACAATACCTATTACTTTTAGCCCTCAACATGTGTGGAGCTGGACGAATGAATAAATAAATGAATCGTATAATATATCACATAAAACATATAAATCAGTTAGATTTCCTACCATTATTTTGATCGTCTGGAGAAAATTGTTGGATTACTTGTTCCGGAAACGTACCCAGAGGGAGACAAACACGTGAATTATTCTTGTACAACATGTTTATGCAGATATAATAAACAGTTACAATATCATTTGTAAGTACTCATTTCAGTTCTGAGCATGCAAAATTTGTAATAATTATAAAATTAGCAGCTTAAAAATATGCCAATAAAACAATAATATCAGATAATACAATACTTATACATATATATATATATATATATATATATATATATATATATATATATGTATA
>NTHP01000191.1:67393-81856 GCA_003416845.1 Oplegnathus fasciatus | reverse complement strand
ATTATTATTATTATTATTATTATTATTATTATTATTATTATATAATATTGTACTATTAGTTAATTATAACATTAAAATAAAGTGAATGAATCGCAGCCCAATCAACCCTCTTTCTCTTTGTGCAGGTTCTACGCTATTTCGACTATGTCTTCACAGGAGTGTTTACATTTGAGATGCTGATAAAGGTAAGGTGTCCGGAATCAAGAATCGACCGCTTCCTCCAGAAGTATTGAGAACCCCAGCCCAAATGAGGATTAGACACTTTCCATTGTACACTAAGGCCAAATTGCACATGAATTTCCCAGGGGTTCACATTTCATAATCATGTTCTCTTCTTCTCTCGCAGATGGTGGATCTGGGGTTGGTCTTGCACCAGGGCTCATATTTCCGGGACTTGTGGAACATCCTTGACTTTATAGTGGTTAGTGGTGCTCTGGTGGCCTTCGCCTTCACGTAAGTCTCCCTCCTGCCTCCCGCTGTCCTCTCCTCTCTCCCCTCCTTGCTCCTCCTTCTCTCCTGCCACTCTACTGCCTCACTGGTACTTTGGAGTACAGCCTCCCCTGTTCTTTTTTTATTCACCCATGGCTCATTTTTGGGTTCTCTCTGCCTTTCCTTCCTCTTCCTCTGTCTCTGACTTTTGTTCTTTCATACTACGTTTTCTCTGGCTCTCTCAGCCTTTCTCCATTCTCTTGTCTTCTTTCTTCTCCTCCATTAAACTTTTTCCTACCTCTGCTTACAAATGGCCAATCCTCTACAGTTGGCCATGTCCTCTGCCTTTTCTCTCTCATTCAACTCCCACAATCCTGCCATTTCTGAGCCCCTCCACCAACCCCCTACGCCCCAACATGTTAAAAAATAGTATCCCAGCTTTCCCTTCCTGTCCACCTCTTCTTCCCCCTGTGAGAGGTGAGGACCACCCTTTGCACCTGTAACCCTTTAGTGCCCAGGGCGTTCTAGAGTTAAAGGCCCATGCAAAGCCAGGCCAAGTCATGCTGAGCTGGCTCCCAAAAATCTCCACACCCTTCTCCACGGCAAAGCAGGTACTTTAAACCTACTTAATCTGCATGACTGTGAGGATAAAATACAGTTAACTTTGCATAACTGGGTTAAGTTAGGGCTTAGTTTATGACCACTATGCTGGTACAAAGCATGAATTGCGAGTTTTGAGATTTGCTGTCATGCAGAGGCAGATGTTCAAGACTGCAGTCAATGTTAAATGTAAAGTGAGACTGCTACAGTTTGAAGACATAGAGTACAAGAAGTTTATAATGTTAATGCTTTATCCTCCTACACAAATTCTCTCACAGGTCATCTGCAGAAATATAAGGTTGTGCTTGATCTTACTTTAAAAATCCAATCTGTATTTTCAGGAAACAACCATGTCTGTGCATAAATGCGCCACAAATGTTTAGTTTTTGTGCTCTTGTGTGTGGGTTACGCCTGCGTGGGGGAAGGTGGGGGTTAAGATAGTAGAATGTTCACACATGGAGACCAAGGCCTATGGATATTGCTTTTTTCTATCAGAAAAGGATTTACTACTTATGTCGATCCTGCCACATTTTCACTGTGCAAGTAAGTGACCATTTGTAATTTCCCTCAAAGCAAATCTGCCGTGGTATGAGCGTCGCACAATTTTAGCTTGCTGTAAATGTCAACATTCACTGGCATTCTGAAGTCTGAATGAAAGTCTAACACACTGGTCTACTGTATTAGCCACTTAAGTAAGATATTTGCTTACCATTTATGATATTTTCTGTATTTCAGTCATGAATATTGACAGTTTGTAGTTTTGCAGTCCTCTGAACAGTCCTCCTGAAATAATGTTCAAACACTCCATGAGACCCTCAAGATTCAGCTTTTTTTGTGTTGGGTACCTGAAGTTGATGGGCTAGGATGGGAGGTTGCTCCATCCGTTTAACTTCCCAGCAACAATAAAATTGCAACATGCATGGAGTTACCTGTTTATGCTATTACTGTAGGTACCTGTACACCTGTGCGATCAATGCATTCCAATACAATAGCCCTGTAATAAATCGTGTTTCTAAAGGCAGCATTTCAATATAATGCAGTCTGAGATACTTGAGGCCACATGGCTGTTTTCATTAATCCAACTATGTTTTCAAATCTCAGTGGAGACTAACTTCCGTAGAGTCAGTTGATAAGGATGGTCTGCATCCATAAACACACAAGGCCTCCATATCTGTGTATATTAAGATGGAAATTGTGACATAAATAATTGAATGCATACTGCATAATGCATTTGATAAACTATACTTGATACTGCCTTAACTCTTGATGACTCTGAGTCATAAGCTGATAGGAGGTTTGCCAAGTGTAAACCAAAGAACCCCCCCCCCCACATTACATTTTCCCAGCATGGTATCCTCCAACATTGTCCCATCAGTGCCCCTTTAAACTGTTTATCCGTTGTTCTGGAGTTTGGTCCTGATCCCTCAGTTTTTTAACTACCTTAAATCTGTGAAAGCTGAAATGCAGCAAAGCCTAAAGTTGTTAATTATACTCTAAGAAGACTTGAGCGTCCCTATTTATTATTATCTCCCCTTCCTCCTTTGCTCTTTGTCCATCCCTTCATCTCTTTCACTGTTCATAGCAAGACCTGACATCTCCCTTACTTCTTCCTCCTCATCCTTCTGGCCTCAGAAATGTTCACACAATAGAATTCTTTCAGGTCAACTAGGACCATGAGGAAGAAAAGATCCCACAAACTTATTAAGTTGAGAAAATGCATCTTTTAACCTCATTCTAACCATGCTCATTACAAAGTCACTATGGATTCTTAAAATTCACTTCCCCACCAAGTATTTAGGAAGGGGAAAAACAATGGTTGCCTGGTTCTGCACTGTAGTTTGTGGCCAGCAGTATCATTACCGTGAAGGAAAAATCCACCACTGTTTTGTGGTTGGATCCACATCCTTTCTTTTTGTTTATTTCATGTCCTATGGCTGCATTGCTCAATGGTAAATTAAGATTATTGTCAATGGATGAATTCGTATCTCTGCCACTTCTCTGGTGGAGCTCTCCATTGATGATATTGTAGTATCAATAAAAATTGTCAGCTGTCATATGGTGACAGACCTGTTCTGAGTTCTGTTTCAACATGATCTCACATTGTCTATGTTTTGTAGCTTATCCGTGGGAGCGCGATGTACACAGTTTGAATGAAGAGTTGGTACTTTAACAAACAAACAAATATGAGACATTAGCTGATAGCAATGTAGCATGTGCTTGAGGAGGAACAAAACAAAAAAACAAATGCTAACATTTTGAACACCTACTACTACTTTGCACAGTAGAACAGTGTTGCTGATTGCAGGCCAGCATGAAGATGAGAAATTACATGTCCTATAAAGAAAATGTGAACTTGGCAGGTGCTCCAGGGTTCTAGTGGAGGTGCCCCATCTATAAGACTGGCTTTTGCTCCAGTCTTTCTCTCTGAATCATTTTTTGTGTGTGTTTTTTTTCACTAACATGCTTCCCCCAATTTCTAGTTGTGTCTGTGGTACACATAAACATGTCTGTGTTTCTATTTGTGTGTATATATCTGTGTGCTTCTGTCCGTAACTCTGTGTCCTCTAACCTCTTTGTGTTACACATTTATATGTGAGTCAACTTTGTATGTGTCTGTATTTTCTCTCTCTGTGACTAAGGCTATACTTCCTATGAAAATGTTAACTATGGACTAAAAGATAGATGTATGCAGTGACACAATGTTAAAAGTGAGGTAAAATGACTGAATCATGAAACCTCAGGTAATCACAGAAAAATTCTAAATAACCAAAGAGCATACAAGATCGGCACAGCAGCTAAACATATTTAAAGCAATTTTTGCGTAATGTTGAAAAATATGTTAATATGAGTAATAAATGACTGTAATTATTCAGGCTGGTCTGGAGCGTACTGTATGCCAACATAAAGACAAACTCACAAAACAATCAATTAAGCCAGTTGAACCAATAAGGTCTGATTTAACTACGGTAGGGGTTAACAACACTAATGGCTGATGAGGAGATCCGAACCAGTCAGAACAGACTCACACACATCTAGATAGTGCCTTAATTCAATTGGTGGAAATCAAACAGCACTCCAGAAAGGCTCAGCAGTCTCATTGGAGATGTTTATCGCTCCTTTAATCCAATTAGTCTGGTCTGAGGGCTGCTGGTGTCTTGGACCGCCTGTGCCGCTGTCCTGCACATTTCTGCAGCCGGACTGAGCTTTATGTTCAGACAGGCTCCCTTACACCTTATACCTTGACATTTCATTACCACACGACTTTGTTCTAGTAGGCATTATGTGTTTAAAATCAGTGTATTTGTGAGCACATTGGTCTTGCATTTTTAGCTGTCCTCATAAATAGCAAGTTAAGCACAGACGTACAGTATAATTCATGAGGTTTCAGCACCACAGTTCATCTATGGCTTTGAAAGGGAGTGCTAATTTACAGATTTTAAAAGTTGGATCTGTAAGATTTTTGGTGGAATTAGAATACAATACGATTAAGTTAATAATACAATGAAGCAATTAATAACCAGCAATCTTGTGGTATTTTCCAGCTGAATTACAATACCAGTAATAGTCACTCCCAGAAGCAACACCTGGCCTGTAAAGCCATCACTTATGAAATGTCAGAGATGAAGGTAGTAGTTTGGTGCAGTGCTCTAGTCACGCTTTTTGTCTAGATTTTGAGTATGCATTTATGTGCATGTGTGTCTTAGATTTAGTAAAAGTAGTCTAGGGGTGGGAGGGGTGATCTAATGAAAAGCAGGCCTTGTGTTCTCTCTTTTTCTCTCTCTGTCTCTCATATGAATGTTTTCCCTCGAAATCCCTCCTTTCTCTGTGTCCCATTCTGTTTCTTTCTCCCACCCTTTGTCTTTTTGTCTCTCTCTTCCTTTGTCTCGCTGTCTCTCACCCCTTTCTCATCTCTCCGTTTGGACCACCAACAGCGGCGGCGGGTAAAGTTCTCTCTCTTTTTCCTCCTCATTTTCTCCTTCTGCACTCTCAGCGCCTGTTCTTCTGATCACACATCTCTTTCCTTGTCATCCATCCCTAATCACAGTTGACTTCTCTACTTGTCTATTCTTCCCTTAATTCCATTGTTCACCATGGAACAACTCTGACTCAAACACAACTAAACCTCAAGTTCAGGTCCTCAACTGAATCAAACAGATACCATTTGATATTTTGTGCTAATAACAGGTTAATCACAGAAAAAAATATAATTAGTATAGTAAATGTGAACGCAACCTAAATGAAAAAGTGCCCATAAGGAAAGTTTTGGGAAACTTTCAACCAAAGATACACACGCATACACAAGCACTTACAGCACACACCCATACACGTGTGCACAGTTGCACACACAAACTCTGCACGCACACAACCACCAGCAGTCTACCATCTGGTATAACAGCTGTAGGACACAGGCAGCTGTACACACAGCTGCCTTCTCCCCTAAGGACCACTGACAGTGACCTTTGACCTTAATCTCTTCACCTTGATCTTCATATCGGGTATGTTAGAAATTTTGAAAAATCAAGGCAGGGAGTTAAAACTACCTTAAAGTTTTCCATAATGCTGAGAAGTTAGTCAGTTATTTAAGTAAACACATTTTCTGTTCACAGTTTTTTTCTTTTAGCATCAGTTTAATTCTTTTGTTGTTTCTTTAGAATCTGATTAGATATTTACTGTAGTTTGGTACTAAAGTGCATAGTCAGTTTGTTAACTGGCAGGCTAGCTCGTAGCTTTTAGCTTTGTGAAGAGTGTTCAGTGAGACTGAATCAAATTCCTTTTTCCTCACACATGCACCTAGAAAACAAAGTGACAAAGTGCTAAAAAGAAAGAGGTTTGGCTCAGCATTTCAATCAGGAAATGCTCGCTAAAATGTCTTTGTCTTTGCCAAAATGGCCTATAAGACAAGATTCCATGCTGTCTGAACAATGCTGTGAAACCTGCTTATCCTAGTTGTAGTTTGGAGTTGATAGAAATGTACTGGTTGAGTCATCAAAAGAGAGAGTTTGGCTGTTTGTTTAAGCTTTTACCCGTTTGATACACATTGTGACACTACCAAATTGTGACTTGTGTTTAAAGTTTAAAGAGTTAGTTTTGTCTATTTTAATTATACAATGGGGAGCATTTCTAAGCTGCCATTATGTTAACAGGAGGGCACTTTACTGTACTTTACTTTACTGCAAGTTACCACTCTAACAAGGCTTCCTATAGTCAGCTGCTAACAGAAAATGTGGGGTTGTTTATGTCTCACTGAGACCACAACTAAACTCTCTCTGCAAATGCCTCTGTGTAGAATAGAGTTCTCCATCACTCAAACTGCTGCTTAAAATAAGAAATATTGCAGCATGGAAAGCAAGGTTTCAATGCAGCATGAATATATTTCACCATTAGCTGGGCATGTGCAAGCCGAGACTTTAGCCGTCTTTGTAAAGCATTGAAATACATTGCAAAGTATTAAACAAGTGTAGTTACTAGATAGCATTCAGACAGGAATGACATCAGTTGTTCCCATAGCATGTACCGTAGTTGTAAAATACCACCTAACTCTAGCATGTAGCTACAATTCTAACCTCACACTTAGAAATAAGGCTAAAGCGTAATATGATAGCAATGCTGCATGTGTTGCTATGTATTTAACCCAGACGCAGTTACTCATTTTGAGTTAACTCGGACACAAACACCATCAAGGAATGGCTGCCCACTGCCATTTTGGAATCGAAAAGGACTAAGTCTGTCTTATCCAACTGAACCTGCTGACTCTTTTTATTTGTGTGTGTATGTGTGTTTGTGTACACTTGTGTGTATGTACGTATCTGTTTCTGTGTGTTGGTGTGCGTGTGTGTACACATACAGGGGGAGCAGTAAGGGAAAAGACATCAGCACTATCAAGTCTCTGAGGGTACTGAGAGTGTTACGACCTCTGAAGACTATTAAACGTCTTCCCAAACTCAAGGTATGTTTACGTAGAAACTGTTTGACCTAAGATTAGTTACCTGTACTTTTCTGGAAGCATGGGGGACATCAATCAAATAAACCAAAATTTCAATCCGATGTATTTCTCTCATACAATAACCAACATCTCTCGCTCTGTTGTTCTCTTTCTCGATCCTCAGGCTGTGTTTGACTGTGTGGTGAACTCTCTAAAGAATGTGCTCAACATCCTGATTGTCTACTTACTCTTCATGTTCATCTTTGCTGTGGTGGCTGTGCAGCTATTCAAGGGACGCTTCTTTTACTGCACTGATGAATCCAAAGAGTTTGAGCGCGACTGCAGGTCAGGAAATACCCGACTGCCTTTATCCTGAGCTGTGAAAATGTTCTGGTCACCATGCTTGCCTCGGGAAGAGATTTCAAGTGTCTCTTCCCCTTCCTCTAAATCTTCAGTATCGACTCAGACACAGAAAAAATATATACATTTGGAAGAAAACCCTCCCCTTTACGCACTGTGCTGATGATGTGATATGTGTATTTCAGGGGCGAGTATCTGGTGTATGAACGTGATAACGAAGTGAAGGCGCAGAAGCGGGAGTGGAAGAAGTACGATTTCCACTACGACAACGTGGCTTGGGCCCTTCTCACCCTCTTCACTGTGTCTACCGGAGAGGGGTGGCCGCAGTGAGTATAAGTGAACATGCGCAGTCACATGCAGCACTCATGCTTTCTGATAACCTGTAACCCTCCCCTGTTCCCTCCTCTTCCTCTGCAGGGTGCTGAAGCATTCAGTGGATGCGACTTATGAGAACCAGGGCCCGAGCCCGGGGTACCGGATGGAGATGTCCATCTTTTACGTGGTGTACTTCGTGGTCTTCCCCTTCTTCTTCGTCAACATCTTCGTGGCTCTCATCATCATCACCTTCCAGGAGCAAGGGGACAAGATGATGGAGGACTACAGTTTAGAAAAGAACGAGGTGAGGAAGGATTAAGGGAGTGAAGGAGGGTAGAGATAAGGAATATTGGGAGGGTGACCGGAAAGCAGGAAGATGGAGGATTGTAACTACTGGGTTTGTTTTTTGCAGAGAGCCTGTATAGACTTTGCCATCAACGCCAGGCCTCTGACACGCCACATGCCTCAGAACAAGCTGAGCTTCCAATACCGAATGTGGGAGTTTGTGGTGTCGCCGCCATTTGAGTATACTATCATGGCAATGATCGCGCTCAACACAGTTGTGCTGATGATGAAGGTAAAAGTCTACATGCTACAAACAGAAACAGTAATGCACACATTAACATAAACACACATCACCAAAACAACATTGACTACTGACTATTGAGTTGCTGAAGTTAACATATCTCTCTCTTCATACCTTTATCTCTTGCTGTCTCCCCCTCAGTTACAAAACATAAACACTCATTAGGTTAGACTTATTCTGATGTTGCTGTGTACACTATTACCTGTGATAGCATTTTAATGAATATGTCTGACTCTCCATTGGGTGAGCTGAACTGTGTGTCTCTTTATGTCTTCATACCCCCCCTTCTTTCTGTCCCTGGCGGTGTGTGTGTTTTTGTTTCTGTCTGTATGTGTGTCTACATTAATGCACACCTGTCTGTGTGTATGGCAATCCATTCTCTCATATTTGTACACTGATTTGTTGGTACGAATGTGTGCGCTGCCTGTGTGTGTGTTTGTTTTTAGTATGACGGAGCTTCTGATACCTATGAAGCTGTGTTAGCCAACCTGAACATAGTGTTTACCTCGCTCTTCTCCATGGAGTGTGTACTCAAGATCATCGCCTTTGGAGCACTGGTGAGTGTATGTGTGTGTGGGTTTGTGTGTGGTGAGGATGTACTGCTTTACTGTATCCTTGTAGAAAGTGCTGAAAATCAGTTATTATTATTACATGGTATTCACTGTTTCCACGTAGATAATTAATGGTTAGCAGGCAGTGAACAACAGTGAGGCAATACATACAGCCTCTGCAGAAAGATTTTTAACATTTAACACCTAAAATTCAGTGTAGATCCACTGTACCCTGTCTGAACTCTACTCTTACCTTATAGCCCAGGAAAACTGTTCTATGTTGTGTTTTGGGGTAATTATAATAGTCTTAAGAAAAAGTACTTAAAGCTGCACTAAGCATTTTTGGTGAGAAGAGTAAGACTCAATATGCCTGCATGCCTGATAATCAAAACAATGGGCTAAAAGAGACTAAGATGTAGAAAACAATGGCTGTGTTCACCACAGCCCCGTCCATTATTTTGTTACATTGGAACACATTATCTGTCGTGCAGAAAATGTGGGGAAATAATGAGCTATTGTAGGTGAAAAGCAAAGATGCAAAGAAATAGGAAACTGCCGGAAGTCAGCAGTAAAATGTGCAGTCATCGGAACTGCAGAGGAATGGGAGGGAGGCAGAAAAAGAAAAAGGGATAGAAGAGATAGTTTAGGGATGAGTGTTGGGAGGAGATACAGGACAGAGTGGGAACTGTAATACGGTAATTAGAAGAACCAGAGTGAATGACAGATAGGCGGTAAAAAGAGAAGCAAAGATTACAGAGAGGGTGGAGATTAAGCAGGATAGGAGTTGAATCTGGGAGAGTGCACACAAACACACACTGAACATGCACAATCATACACACAAATGACACCGGGCCTCAGAGACGTCTGTGTGTGTGTGTGTGTGTGTGTGTGTGTGTGTGTGTGTGTGTGTGTGTGTGTGTGTCAAGGTGGTTTATTTTAATAGCCGCCTCCCTTGCTCTCTTCTTTTCCCTCCACTTGTCTAATGCACAGTTTGGCTGCAGGCAATATGTAGGAGAGCAAAAGAATCAGACCTCGCTCATCAGCGTTTGTTCTTCACTATCCCTCTTTCTCTTTGAGACACTCTACTTTTAAAGCGAAAATTAAAAAATCTATAAGTCTGTATATCCGTGGATAAATGTGTTTGTACAGATGTATGGATGGAGTTGATTAATTACATATAGGAGAGGGATGTGATGCCCTTTTTTTGTTTTTGAAACTAGAAGGAATTCAGTATGACTTTGTGTTGGTCTGGTTTATGATGTACAGAGATACATAGTATGTGATGTTTGATGGCTGGTGTAGTGTTCTGATGCAGTACAAGTTGTCCCTAGCTTGTCTGCTGGCATCCATCCAACACACCGTCACCGATGGTCCATTTGTCTTATCTAATTTCGTTCCTGTTCCTGTCGGACACTGACATGTCTTTTTTTTTTCACTTTCTTGTTCTCTTTCTCTTTCTGTCTGACTATTATTCTCTCTCCGTCTTGCTCCTTCTTTCTCTCATTGTCTCACTCCCTACCTCTCATTCTCTTTCTGCATTTTACACTTTTTTGCCATATCCTTTTACTTGTTATTTCAATGTGGTCTGTCTATGCTCCATCTCCTTGCATCGCCCATTACTTTGTGAATTTTTTATCTGTCTTTTCCTTCCTATCCCTGCCACATCCATGTTCTTCTACATTTTACTGTTTCACTCTCTTCACATGTCACCTCATCGCCCTCTCACCTTCCCTATTTCCACCTCATCCTCCCTCTTCTTTATCCCTCTGTCCCTCTTCTTGTTCTTCTTGTCTTTTGTTTCCAGAATTATTTCAAAGATGCCTGGAATATTTTTGACTGTGTGACAGTTCTGGGCAGCATTACTGACATCCTGGTCACCGAGCTTGGGGTAAGTAGCAGGATCTGAGGCACTTGTGTGTACATGTGTATGTTTTAGAGATCTGTACTGAGGAGTCATAACTGTAAACAGACAGACCTGATATTGTATTAGCAATGTTTGTTGAGTGTATGTTTGTTGAGCAAGTATGACTATTTGTTAGGTGAGCTTCGCCATGTGTCTATATGCTTGTACATCTGTCACACTGTCTAAACATACAGTAGAGAAGACAAGGAGTTAGGAGAGAGCATGAGTTAGAGGCCACTGTTGAGTCTTGCATTGCTCAGTCATGCATGAACATCTCTTGAAAGTCTTATATAATTGTCCCAGTTGGTGGGACGAGGAGAGACCAGACTCCAGCTAGCCAGCACTGAGCCACTGACAGTAAGGCAGGAAGCATGCTGATGCTCTGTAGTGAGCTTCTGCAGGCAACCTAATGGCCAATCAAATTATCAGATTGTGTCTCAGGTGGCCAATAGAGGTTTTGAAGTTGCATTAGACATGTGTTAGTACAGCTGAAGCCTTGAAGGTCCATTGGACATCTGAACTGGAGTAGAAAATAAATATCTTACAGATAAAACTTATGGGTCCATTCTTTAACATCACAGCTAAACATGACTGGTCTTATTAACTAGATTCTGTGTCCAGGGTTACATTATTGCTACAAAGTGTAGTAAATTGCTTTGAGCCTGTGATGGCAAGATGGTCAGGTAGTTTGGTTAGCTAGCTAAGCAACGACATGGTATTTACACATTACCTGACCACATAATCTGAGTTTCAAGTTAACGATTACACTTGTTTTTAGTTGTTCTTTCCCAAAATTAGACCTCCAGTATGGCTGCCTGAGGTTGCTTTACCTATTATCACCTGAAAGCCCTAAGAACCAGTCAAAAAACAAAGGTTGTTTTATTTGTCAGAATGAGGTAGCATATGGCCATGAAACTGTTGATAAGTGCGCAAGTCTGTATGTGTAAATGTATATATATATATATGTATATATATAGTGTGAGTATCAGTTTTGTAACTTTTTTTTAATTTAGACATTATTCTAAAGGTATGTTCAGACAGAACATGAGGTGATTTTTGGATGTGGCGCGACTGTATACAAAGTCGATGTGAGGACGCAAATGGTCACATTACACTTCCTTCCCACGAATATTTGCTCCATTTCCCATTCACTTCAATTGAAGCCTGTACGACATTCAAGCATCCATTTCCTGATTCGCTGCGATCTCCAGCCAGCAGAAACTCTGATTTACTGTGTTTCGAAATGGAGAAGTTGTTGTTCTAGTGTGTTTCCTCATTTTTTGTACAAAAAGCATTTTTGGACCAAAAAATTCATGTTTATCCCGGGGCTTTATGAATCTACGTCGTCAATGTACAGTGACGAGAGGAAAAATGAGACACACACACTTGTTTGCTAGCTTAGAGCTAATGTCTGAACAATTGGTACATTGGCTGTTTGGAGCGAATAACCCGCGAGAACAACACAAGGTGAAAGTTCGTGTTCTGCCTGAACACACTTTAAGAGTTGCCTTAAAGTATTGAATTTCTTCAGAATTACAGGTAGACCTGGTAGGAATGGAATACATAAACTGCATTTAAGAGATGTATCAACCTCTTGGATAGCTTTGATCCAAAGCAGTTCAAAAAGGTTTCCCCAAGAATGACAAAGTCAAATTTGTACAGTATTTGTTAGACCTTATTCAAGAGCTGCACAGCCATTATCAAGCGCTGTGACTACACACTTTACCTACCAGTTCTGTCTGAGGAAGCAAGGGATACCAATGATTCAAGCCCTCTCAAGGTTTAAACTGATTCTCCAGCCAGATTCTAGCAAATATTTCACTTACTCGTTGGTCTTAATATTGGTATACAGTTCTGTTTATTTATTTATAATCCATACATTTTTCTAACAATCCCCTGCTGTCTTGATCCTTGGTATCCCTGCAATATGGATGTACAAAATCTGCAGACAGAAACCTGCTGTTGTGCTAACTTGTCTCTGTAATGACTGTTGATTTCTTTCTTGTTTTTTATCTTTTTACATGCTTTCTTTAAATCGTCCACAAACTTAATGATGATCTACTGTAATCTACTTCGCCCCACCCCCTTCTCCCCCCAACACCTACTACTTCCTGCGATTCCGTCCAATCAAAATGCACTATGAATCCTCTGTGTCCACCCATGACAACCGGCTTGGTCAAACTCTCTGGTTGTTCTTCGAACCAACCAAAAATCCAAAAATTTGCCGCTATAAACCATATGTCTGCAACATCCACATGTAGATGGTTTGTAATTTTTTGGAGATCTTATTTTACTGCATCTGTTTTAACTGCATCCCAGCCAATGTTATAGCTGTGAAATGTGCATGTTTTGCTTGAACCCCACCACCCACAACCCTCAACTCTGAGTGAGCCCTAAATTTGTAAAATTTTCATTTGTTGCCAAGTTTACCAACCTCTCTACCACTCACTGTATCAATTTATATATTCTATTCAGCCATAAATCCTACCCATACTGTACATCCTTTACTGAGAACTAGTGTTCAGTTTGTAAAGGATAGGATTGTATAAACTGGAATAGATCGCTACGTCTACCCATTGAGATTAGCCATTCATTGTATGCACATACTGTACATAGACAGATACACACCCACACATATGACAGTGACTGGGAGAGTGTTTCCAGAAACGACAGAGAGAATCGAAAGCTTTGCCCCTGGCAGAGAGAACAAGTGATGCATGCTGCCCCTTGCATGTCTTTGGCAGGAACCCTTTATTTTTACAACACACATACACAGAGCAATACATGCTGTATCGTAGATGGAACCTGCATGTGCCTGCTGCCAGTCCCTTTTGAGCACTTCAACTCACTTCAACTGCAATCTTCTGTTCTCTACTGTGGTACATGGTTGAAGAACTCTGTATTACCAATTTCACATAAATTTATGATAATAATTTGTAATTTTCCAAAATAAAACAAATAAAAATGAATAAGCTTTCTGTTCTAAATCAATTTTAATTGCCACACAGATGTCTGAGCTCAACTTTAAAACACAGTTTGTAAGGCACATAATCACACTGATGAGGCTGAAAACATATAAACTTAAAGAAATTCACTTAAGATATAATGACCTTAGTTGGTCCTTCAACCACCCTCTTCCTCTTATTTGGCTGTGACATCACTACAGAATGTCACATGATGTTGGCAGCCAATCCTATTGGATGATGCATCAGCTGCCATTAGCTTTACTGGTTTGCCTTGTAGTAGTGCACATCTGCATGCTGTGGGCTTGCTTCATGTTATAATGTTGCATATTTTGCCTTGAGAGAATTAGTGCATTTGGTTGTCTTTCCAAGGAAACGTCCTGACATCCCTGCACTTTAACTACTCACCATTCCTACCACAATTACTACTACGTAACTCAATTGGATGAAACTAGTTAGATTTGGATGATTTCCCTTTCCCCTGTGTTGTTTTGTTTGGTTTTGTCTAACTTAATGGATATGAAAAGCTTGTTGGAGCCTTGCTGATTTGAGTTTGGTTTGCTTTGACTTGTTTGGCTCCTGATTCTTTTATTTGTATTGAGTTTGAATCTCCCTCAGTTTGAGTTTGACTGTTTTTTCTCTCATTTTTTACGATTTGGTTGTGTAAGGAAAAATGTTTGTACACTTTGCACTACAACTAACTACTCTTTCCCTTTATTCCAACCCCAAATCCTTCTATTCTCCCTTTCCCCCCTCTTTCACCTTTCTCTTTTTTTTCCTTTCCCCTTTTCTTAACTTTCCTATCTTCAACTTTCAATCCTAATCTTTTCTAC
>NTHP01000191.1:52129-67270 GCA_003416845.1 Oplegnathus fasciatus | reverse complement strand
CCCCCCTCTCTCTTTCTCTGTGGTTATGTTGTTGTTGTATTGTAGAATAATTTCATCAACCTAAGTTTCCTGAGGCTGTTCAGGGCAGCTCGTCTCATCAAGCTGCTGAGGCAGGGAGAAACCATCCGCATCTTGCTCTGGACCTTCGTTCAGTCTTTCAAGGTTTTCACTAAATTATGCAACATAACACACACAGAAATCATATGCATTCATATTTGTAGATTGTATAGAAATACACACCCAGTATTGTGTATATATACATAGAAGATGCCTAGGAGCAGTCTCATATACCATGCACAGTGCACTCATATGTATCAAACTTAATACCAAACGATTAATGTGTTTCTCCTCAGGCACTGCCTTATGTCTGCCTCCTCATTGCCATGCTGTTCTTCATTTACGCCATCATTGGGATGCAGGTGGGTGAGAGCCTCAACCTAAAAATCGCTATAGTGCTTTTGGGATACATCAAATATATTTTATAGGATAATGATGATGATGATGATGATGATGATGATGATGATGATGAGGAGGAGGTAGAGAAAGAGAATGAGGATGATGATAACGGTCATAAGGACCTGGTGCATAACTGGGAGGGGAGGATGATTATGGAATTGGTGGCTATGGCATGTGTGCAGTAAACATTTTAGAGTATTAAAATCTTAGGCCCTGCTTTAGTGGTGAAGAAGGCCAGAAAGGTCACTGATAAACAACTGTAGTCCAGTTTTCAGTGTTAACAGTATGATTATATTCGACAGCTGTTTGGGAATATTGCTATTGAAGAAGACGGGGAGAGTGCCATCAACCAGCACAACAACTTCAGGACCTTCATACAGGCTCTGATGCTTCTCTTCAGGTGCTTATGTTTGTGTGTGTGTGTGTGTGTGTGAATCTGTATATATACAGTGTTTATTGGCAATTTATTATCTTCCAAACAAATGAATAACCATTTGAAACCTGTTACAGTTTTGGCATACTCCAAATCATTCATAAATCAAGGAAAGTTTTTGTGTGTTTTAGGAGTGCAACAGGAGAGGCGTGGCATGAGATCATGCTGGCGTGTCTGGGGGGTAAGGACTGTGACCCCCTGTCAGGGAATATAGAGCCAGAGTGTGGCAGCCAGTTTGCCTACCTCTACTTTGTCTCCTTCATCTTCTTCTGTTCATTCTTGGTGAGTACATACTACATAATCCAACACCCTCATCTGCATCCTGTCCCTATTTTATGATCCAGTACTATTCAAAAAGCATAAAAATATCAATTATGGATCATATTTTGCTCACATGTGGAAACATCCCCATGTATCAGATTTTATAGAATAAAGTAAAATCCTACTTGAAAATATTATGTTTTATCTTCTAGCAAGGTATTCCAAATCCCAGGAGTCCAGATGGGAGAGTCCCACTCTCATTTTGTCTTTAATCTAAACAAAGTACTGACCAGATATGCCCCCCTTGAGTTTCTCAGGTTGTTCTGAAGCTCTTAGTTACAGCTCAAAAGGAAAATCAGTAATCAGTGACAAGTTTTTGTTTTGTTGCTGTTCCATAAAAACTATTATTAAACTGCTGATTTTGTGAAAGCAGTTTTGAGTGGCTGTATTTGTCAGATCAGATGTTTAATTTTTTTAACTTGTGTGTATGTGTGTTTTCATGTGTGCACATATGTAGATGCTGAATCTGTTTGTAGCCGTCATCATGGACAACTTTGAGTACCTGACTAGAGATTCATCCATACTGGGACCTCACCACCTGGATGAGTATGTCAGGATATGGGCGGAGTATGATCCTGCTGCCTGGTGAGTGGTAATGTGCACACACTCAGGTGCACATACACACACATACATGCACACAACAGTAATTTGGCAGGTCTTGACACTAACATAATACACTTTTTATGATTAGCTAATGACAAAGTGAAAACAAAAGTTATGTCCATAAACGTATCACATTTCTGGTTGCACCAGTAGTCCACATAAAACCACAAAGACGTTACTTAAGACCTGTATATTCCTTGTGCTTGTTTTAATGTGCTTGTTCACACAGAGCAAGGTCTCAACAATGCCGTCACAACATCAGCACAAGGTGTTTCAAATGGTCTAGAAATAGACAAAAAATAAAAGCACAAGTGTCAAAAGGTTAATAGAACAGAATTTTCTAGCAAACGAGCTGCAAGGGGGCTGTTACGGATCCGAGTATAACCTCATCAGGCATCTGGTTATCTCTCTCACACCGTACAACCCCTCCCTCTTCCTCCCCTTCCTCCTCTTTTCTGTAAACTGCCCTCAAATACCTCCCACCCCTTCCCAAACCTTTTCCCTCTTCTGGAATCTGCATACTGCTAAAAAAAAACTTAATGTGGCAACGTCTACACTCCAAACAAAGCTCCCCTGTCCAACTCTGTAGTCTAAATGTCGACTGTAGACATGCTACGTTTCATAGTATCTGTATTCCAGTGCCCGTGTGTTGCCCTCTTGCTGTCCTGTAGATTGCACATAGACTGCTCTAAACAAGAAAAGTGGGAAAGAAAAGGAAAGGGAGAAAAGATAAGAGAATGGAGGGCATGATACAATTTACAGGAAAGAATGATTAAAGATAGAAAAGAGTGAGAAAACTGTGATAAATCTAGAGTGAAAAATGTAAAGAACATTTGAATAGTTAATTGCAGGTTATCAAAGACTAAACTTTATGGTTCGTATACTGTAGAAATCAATAGATATTTTTTAGAAATGTATAAAATGTCATCTATCTTTTCACGATATGCAGCACAGGTAACCAGTTACCTTTACCTTTTGGAAATTCCCTTGAAACTCCCTTTAAATTTCTTGAAACTAATATGCTATTTTCAACCCCGCCTTACTGATTATGACATGGACACCACTGCACAGGAAACAGAAGACAGGGAACAAAGACACATGGGTGACACTGAACACATATTTAAGAGGGAGGGGATCTGCACACCATAAGCAGCTATTAAGCATTTAGCTGTTTACCAAGCTCATGCTTTTCTTCTCTGTTTGCAATTCCTTAATTACATTGTGCACACATCCAGTGAGGGGTAGGACTGGAGAGAGGAAAGAAAGGGCTGTCGAACTAAGGACAAGGCGTAAAAGAAAGAAAACACCACAGAGTAAAGGAGGAAGATTTTTGAAAAGTGAAACTGTATTGGCATGGTTTGCATAGGTGCACTCAGGTGTAGATGTGTCTACAGTCTGTAATTTACAGTAAACATATTGTAAAGTATTTTCAGATACTGTGTACTTGTCAATCTTGTGCTCTTCCTCCCAATGTTCTTTCTTCTGTCTGGATGTGTGTGTGTGTGTGTGTGTGTGTGTGTGTGTGTGTGTGTTTCCTGTGTGTACGCGTGTGTTTCTTAACTCCCCTGTATTCTTCTTGCAGCGGGCGCATTCATTATAAGGACATGTACAGTTTATTACGAGTTATCGACCCGCCTCTCGGCTTAGGCAAGAAATGCCCCCATAGGGTGGCCTGCAAGGTTTGACTTCCATTCAAACAAAATCTCTCAACCACACTTGCTAGCCACAGCATCCAGGAATGGAGTGAATGCTGCTTTATTTTTTATTTTTATTGTTTCATTTCAATTTTACAACTTCTTTTCCACCATTATCGACTTGCATTCTGAACTGCTGAGAGAATGTGCGGGACAATGCAGACACCCAGAGAAGCATGTGAAATGCAGTGGGGAAAAAAATCCACATTAAGAAGTTTTACCACATTATAAAATAAATAATTTTTTGTTATTTTTTTCTGAATATCCTTTTCTTTTGCTTGCTGTGGAGCCATGGCTATAATGTAGCAAGCTACGGTTGCCCACTGTAGTGTTGCATTGTTCTTGGTTTTTGGGGGTTGGGGGAAAGACAGAAACTGCATTGACACCCCTTCCTCTTCCTCCCGTCTTTCCTCGTCCGAGCAGGAGCAGCTTGGCGCCTGCTGTCAAGCTCTGCCCTGCTCTTCTGTGCAAACACACACAATCACACACACATATACAGTATATACACCTTTGTCCTGCTTGCACAGAATTGTCTTCTGATACTACAAGAGAACGTTTACTTCTCAAATTCCAATCCTTATCTTCCTCCTGTTGTCTCCCTTCCTTCTGTCATTTACTCCCTCTTTTTTTTGACATGACAAATTGTTAGAGAGTACTGTAGCTCATAGAGAAGCCACACAGCCACAGTCTCTCCAAATCAGCCCAATAACCTTGTCTTTCTGTTGTTTTGTTCTTTTACTTTGTTTTGGTCTTTTTCCTCTCCTTCTCCCCTTTTCTCTCTCAATTTCTGACACTGTGATCCTCTTCCCTCTTTTCAACTCTATCCTCTAATCAATCGTCTCCTAAATCTCTCTCTCACTGCATCTTTTTTCTCTCACTTCCTCCCCTCTTCTCTCTCTCTCTCTCTCTCTCTCCTCTCTCAATATCTCCATCTTTCCCTTTTTTGTGCTTTTGTTAACGGGTTGGTGGCACTGACTGATGATGCAGTGGCAGGATCAGTTGCAGGGAAATGTATGACATGCTGAGGCACATGTGTCCTCCACTAGGCCTCGGGAAGAGGTGTCCAGCACGGGTGGCCTACAAGGTCAGAAAGGACCCCATCTTCACCCGAGTCTTCTATGGGTGTCGGGGGGTGTTTTGGGGGTGTCCAGGAGGGAGGGGCCAGGGATTTAACCGCTCAACGTGGTGTAAACTTTAGTGTCATTGTTTCTTTGGTTCTGTTTCTGTTTCTTTTCGTGGAAAGTGGGGGTGGGCTGGTCAGTGTTGTGGCGTTGTGTGGTGGTGTGGGATGGGTGGGTGGAGGTAGCAAGACAATTAGGGTGAAGGTTTAGGCGGGGTTTGTGTATCCACAGGAGGGGACGAGAAGAGGGACCTTCTCAGCTCGTTTGCACCGTGTACGATGGACAGACAAGCTCACTTACACAAACATGCAAAAGCCATGCACATTATAGTCAATAGTGTCATATTATTCTTGTGATGAAGTGATGGTAGTAAGTGTATACATGAATGCAATTATGTAAGATATTAATTGATTAGACAAACATTTCACACATGTAGACACTGCTAACACACACACTCTTACACAGAAACATGCGTGTGCAGCAGGGCTTGGAAGGTCCGCCAGACTTACGTCCTCTGACTCGTTCCATCCTGTGGATCAGGCAGACACACACATGTGCACACAAACACACTAAGAATTAAGTCATATCAACCAACACAGAGATATCATCTGTTATTTCTAATGGTAGAGAGAGCAGAAGGGCTTGTGTGAGTGATGTGTTTTCCTCAGAGAGCCTTTGGTTGCCATACAGAAGCAGTTCTTTTTCTGTCACCCTTCATGTAGCAGCTCCAAGCCCCCAAGCAGCCTTTTCTATCTGCAAGTCCAATCTTCTCTTTGTCCTTTGGTTCTGTCGTCAATGCAGTTCTATTCTGTTTCCAGCCCCCCTCATCTTTGCATATTGCTCCCCTCCCCACACATAAACACTCCCTCACCTGCCTTCTGCATGGCCGATAACCACCACCACCAACCCTATGCACACACCCCTGTCTGTCATATAATCCGCACAGACACGATTAATCTTGCACAAATTGTTATCAGAATATAAATATACAGAATGATAACAACAAATTTACCTTTATGTTACCACATGTTATAACACCTCTTGTGATCAATGTGACAGTCTCATGAAACATCATTGGCAGATCACTGTGAGCCTCAGGGGGCAGCCGGCCAAACAGCCTGTAGGCACAGGAGATCACTCCATCGCTAACCATTGCTTTATCCTACTCCCTTCTCCTTCTCCAGCAGACCTGGGGCAAATAGTACTGACATTTGATTTACGGTTCCATATGGATGGGGCTTAAATATGAGTGCAATTTATAATGTGTCAAAGAGGTTGTACGTCAAGGAAACTATACCAGACTATAGGCTAGTTTCCTTTACAGTCTAAGATTATTGCCCTATAAAGAACTCTCCATCTATCCATCTCCATTTGATTGCACTGATAAGAAAAAACAATGAAGATTTCTACCTTAATTTTGTGAACTAAAATGTATTATTTGCTCCAGGTTTTTGCACCTCTAGTGCTGTCACTTTCTCAGTGAATCATCTTTTTATTTCTAACCCTCAACCTTACATTAGATGCTCCCTTTCTCTCCCCATCCTTTTGGTTTTACCCTCAAACATTTTTCCTTAAAAGCCTCCTACCTGAACTAAAAGACAGACCCTCAATCCCCCTGTCCAACAACCTAACATGCTTTACATGCATGGTTTTGGCAAAACTTCCCTGACATCTTAATCAGCCCCTTGATAATTATTACTGGAACAATTTTCCAGAAGGTCGTCATTTCTGTGTTTACGCCTTACCTCTCCTACCACTGTTCCAGGCCAATGAGAGAAATTCAAGCCTTACCTTTTACCCTCCAACCAGTCCACAGAACAATGACCCATCTAGCTCCACTGCTTTTAACCTTCGATCTTCTCTGTCCTGAAGAGAGACAGCAGAGCCTTCAGGCAGGACTGCTTTCTTACAGACACAGCCAACTAAGTGTGGTGATGTTTCTTTCTTTTTTTCTTTGCATTGTTTTGTCTTTTGTTTGTCTATTTTTGGTCACTTTTTCTCTTTACATGCTCCAGCTCATAGCCTATTAACCTATTGATTTTTATTTCTCTATCATTTCTTTCCCTTAAGCTTTCCCTTTCAACTCTAATTATATTTTTCTGGTTGAAGAACTATTTCTTTTCACTTCATATTTCCTACATATATCTGGATTATGTTCACCTGAACAATCATTTAGCATCTTAGCACCAAAACAACACTTCCATGGTGGCCATTTTTTGGTTTCTTCTTCTTTCTTTCTCCACAGAATGCTGCTCTCTCTCACCTATTAACCCTCTAAGTCTGTGCCCATTTTTCACACATTAGACGTCAGATAATTAGCGATAGAGCTAGTTGCTCTATCTTTCAGCCTAGCCCCATCGTCTACAAATTTTCTTACTTATTCCCTTCAATAACAGCCACGTAAAAACGACTCACAAACTCATTTTAATGTCGCCACCAGAGGATGCTTTCTGTGTACGGCTGCGCAGCTGCTTGTCCTGTGAGGCATATTGCGTGTGCATCGCATGCTGCATGGGGGTGGGATGTGCAAGAATTGTTTGGGGGAATAGATATTTAAAAAAAAGTTTTGATGGTTGGATTAAAGGAGAGGCATTTAATTGGGATGTAAGGGGAGGCACGATATGCTGCATGTCTGGGTTGTCGCCGTCTTTTGTCACCAAACACACACGAACGTCACTCTGTCATCTGTGAGTTGGTGTGTCTTTGTATCGTCAGTTTCAATTATAAACCAACAAGACCTATTAAGGATCAAACCAATAAACGAAAACCAAAGTGTTCCCCTTAGATTGGTTGTTTTTGGTTTATTGGTTTATCATCTGGTCTCTGTTGTTTTCACTATGAACCTCCAAACCTCTGGGGGGAGCTGTGGATAGTAGTAGCTGCTGCTCAGCCTGTCCTCCTGTTTCTTCATTGAAGGCTCAAGATTGCCAGTTTAACCAACCTGTGAGGTCTTTTGGATGTCAAAAACATACATAGATAACATTCCGGTTATTAAACAAATAAATATGTATGTCGAGGGACGTATCTGAAAAAAAAGTCTTAATTTAATACCTTTGCACTCACAGGTTCTTTCATATCACAAAACAGACTGAAATCCTACATGTGAATTTGTTGTCAGGGCAGCACTGAAAAATCAAGTACGCCTAATTTGATACTGTAGCTGAGTCTGAGCCATTTGTTACAGGCAGACAGACGGAGCCAGAGCCTGCCACAGATGTTATGCACAGCTCCTTCAACCTCCTTTACCCAAACCCCTCCCTTGTCCCCGCCCCCCTCCCCTTCCTGCCACAAACTCAGTGCCCCTCCCCCATGTCACCTGGAGGTTCCACATACACGCCACCCCACTTACTACCCGATTTTCTCACTGCTCACCCTGATTGGCTCTCCCACAGAGACTGCTCCGTATGGATCTGCCTGTGGCTGATGACAACACGGTCCACTTCAACTCCACTCTCATGGCCTTGATCCGCACAGCGCTGGACATCAAGATCGCCAAGGGTACGGAAGGTTTGGAAATCCCTCTTACCTCCTTTGATCCGATTTTCACATGCTTTCTTCTCCTTTTTCTTATTTCCCCCTTAGTGCTAGCGCTGTCTGCTATTTCTGTGCTGAACCCGAAACCTTCAGCTCTTCCTGATGCTTCTCCCACTGTAGCTTAAGTATAATGTGATTTCTATGGCGGTAGATCCTGTGTGTAGCATGTTGCTAATTTGTGTGTGAGGCTGAAGGTTGAGATCCTGTGGAATCGAGTTTCTATCACTTGAGCTTAAAAACTGAATCGCCTGTGTACAGTTTTCAGTGCAGTTTGATTTGATCATGTCTATTATCAATACCTTAGTAATAAAAATACACTTTGTTTGTCTTTGTTTTCATGTTTGTATGTCCTCTCTTGTACCTTTTTGTATCAATCTGAATGGGTATGAATGGTTTGTGTTCACTTGTGTGTGTATGAGTAAACTTTTTTTGTTTCTGTGTGCGTGTTGATGTGTTTGAATTTATGTGTGTCCATGTACTTGGGCATGTTTGTCCGTGTATCTATATATGTGCGTATGCATCTGTATGTGTGTGCATGCGTGTGTTTGTTGAATCCACCTAGGTGGTATTGACAAGCACCAGATGGACGCAGAGCTCAGGAAAGAGATGATGGCGATCTGGCCCAACCTCTCCCAGAAGACCCTGGATTTGCTGGTTACACCGCACAAGTGTAAGTTGCAGAGTGTGGGTGCAGGCGCAGGAATGTGGCTTGGATGCAGCCACCCTGTGCCGCCCAGTGCTCCAACATTGTTTCTCTTCACGCCACCTGAGGACCGCTTCTCTCAGCCAGTCTCTCTCACTGCTGCACCCTCTGATACAGCTGGCACATTACCCCGCACACACCCACCCCCACATTCCTCAAATCTATGAAGACATAACTCTGTGAACATGAAGAAGAACAAACAGAAGCACTGACAAAGCACAGGCAGACAAAATAACTACACACACACAGTACCCTAACTCCTGTCCTTTCTTCAGCTACAGAAACCACACTCACCAGAATAGACCCACCGCTAGTCCCAGACCTCAACACTTCTCCACCTCTCTGTGCCTGACATCAGAGGGTGCCTCACTATAGATCAACTCTCTATAGACGTCTTTTCACTTCAGGGGCAGTCAGCTGCGTACACTAGAAGGCTGGTTGTGCTTGATAGAAAATACAGTATATTTGGAGTGTTATTACACTGAGAACAAATGCACAGGTGCTAATGCACTAGTTGCATAATACAGTAGTTCGTGAAATGCATGAGATTTGCTATCAAAGTAGCTAGGAGACAGGAAATGTATTATGTATTTAGCATTACATTTGCCAGTCCAAAGAAGTCATTAGCAGTCTCAATCAGATATCACCGATTTATTTCATGTATTTTGTTTTATTTTTTAATGACTCGGTTAAATTTGTGTTGATTCTTGCGATCACATGATTGCAGATTCCTGGAGCGAAAGAATTTTGTTTGATCTATATCCCAATGAGATGCTTTGATTACAAGATTTTACATGTGACAAATGTAAATGCTATATGGAGTTAAACTAAAGTAAGATACAATTTAAAAAAAAAAATCAATCTGTCTGTGAAAAGACTATTGGCTCGATGTTCATGTGTGTGTGAGTCCAAGTGTGTTTCAATGTTTGTGTGCATGCCTCACCCCTTTCTACCATTCCTCGCGCTCAGGGTCCATTCCAAAAGGTCTAATCTTCCAGGGTAACTTGTCATTCTCTCAGCAGCAACAGACCTGACAGTGGGGAAAATCTACGCTGCCATGATGATCATGGAGTACTACCGGCAGAGCAAGATCAAGCGCTCGCAGGCTCTTCGTGATGAGCAGGTACTGCTGTCTCAGGGAGAATAACACTCTGCTCCACCTGCATCCGACCCTTTTAAAGATAAAGGCAGACTGACGCACTGAAATCAAGGCTGCAGGGCTGTAGTCCCATTCATATAAGCCTGGGCTGTGACAACCTCTGTCCAGATCCAGGGAGGAGTCCTCATTCAGTCACCTAAAAGGGGCATACAGGGGATAAACACAATAACTTCACAATCTAGTGCAATCTCCTATCTCACATATGCAATGCATATTCTCTAACAGCAAAAACAGTGCTGCCATCTGCTGGGCTAAGTTTGCTACTTCTTGCTTGTATAGTAATTGCAGCATTGGCATTATGCAGAAAAAAATGCAAACATAATTCGTGAGTAGTATACTTTTCACAAAATTTAAAATGCTAATTTAGTAGATGATTTATACCCACGTGTTGCGGTTATTTAGCAGTTTATATGCCTGAGACTGCAGGGTTTGGTGTTGTCACAGCCCCTAAGGTGCCCATGCCTCAACATCATGGGATGGCTCCTTTTGCCGAGCTCAATTCTTTCCTGTGTCGACTGCTTGTAAAGATACTGGACCTCCTCACTCCCCGTCACCCATGCTTGTAACCTTGGACTGTTAGATTTGCATTATGATATTGCTGCATCCTACTCTTCAGTTAGCACGCTGTCCCTTGTTAAAGAAGTGAGCGCTTTCAATGACAGAGCTGACCACCATCTATATTGAGCTGTATTTCATCTTAGTGACTGAAATCACAAGATGATATCTTATCAGAACTGAAATTGAATGGCCCTTAACAGGTTTATGCTGCCAGCTTGGACCATAAACATTTGGTGAGCTGCGTGCCTCTGAGGACACTCATGAACCTGATTTTTCATTGCACGTGTTAAACGTGTGAAACATTAGCAAACCTCCTTCAACCTCTTTCTCGCCACCTTCTTTCCCACAACACAATACCGTACATCATTTCCTCTCCCCAGTCCACCTGCCACATTGTAGGCTGCTGCCTGCCTTGACTGGTGCAGCAGTGTTTCATGATCCAAAAATGCCATTAGTGCAGAGACCATTACACAACAAATTGTTAAGAGTGCTTTACATGCTGAACTTTAGTGCATTTAGTGCTTGCACACATAGACGGGAGGTTTGCCACGGTTTGGATTTGAATAAAGGTAGAGGGAACAAAAAAATCACCCGTTTTAAAATCATGAAGCTCAAAAATTGGACATTTTGAATGTGAAAGATAACATTTTACATGCACCAGTGTTGTTTTTCATCTAACTTGCATGTATAGGTGGTTATTAGGTAGTACTGTTGAAAGATGACTAATAAATGAATGCCAATGAATGTGTCCCATCATGCATTTCACCTGCTATATGTTCCCCTCTGCAGGATTGTTGCAATGTTTATCTGCCATGATGTCGTCCTTCCCTCCTTTGAACGAAGCCCCTCTTTTATTGCTCCCCTCTTTATCAATTCCAGTTCCACTGCTGTGGAAACATGTTGTTTTCTTCTATTTCTTTGGAAATTTATTTTCTTCCGCTTTTTTCATCAGCATCACAGTATTTAGTTCCATCAAAAGATGACAACTGATCATCAGATGAAACCCAGAATGATTACTGATCATTCCCTTTGATCCTACCCTGAGCTCCAGACTGAGTGGGTGAATTCCACTTCCTTATTGGACCTTATAAAGCACTCTAATGGTTGGAGTCTTGGACCTGGATGCCTCACAGGGTTGCCAGGTCCCAGAATGCACTCTGAGTCCACCCATCTCTTTCTCCTGCTAGCTGCTGGGCACCAGTTGCTCAACAGCCCCCCTCCCTCATTTATTCCTCTTCCATTACCTCTTTCGCCTCTCCTCGCTTCAGCCGACGGCCCCCTCTCTGCATCCCCTCTGTTCCTGCTCTGCCCCTTTTCCCTCCATTTCCCTGTCAGTCTGCCTGATAGCTGGCGACGGCCATGTTGTATATCTCACACAGAATCGAACGCCATTACTGTTTCAGCGCGTGGAGCCACCTTCCCCCGCCCAGGATGGTGGTCCGGGACTTAACAACGCCCTCCCTCCACCTGAGACAACAGAGACTGTCAACAGCCTGTGAGTTGGATGTTGTTGGCATGTTTTACTTTACAGGAGGCGGTTTGTTGAAAGCAGACCAGTTAAGGGAGATGCGTCTGTGACGGTGTGTATGTGTGTGCGCGCGCGTGTGTGTCATAGGCCTGTGGAGGGGGGGGTCCCGGCGAGCCATTCATGGGTGACGGCTCGTGCTCAGGAGATGTCCCAGAAGGTCGGAAGCTGGAGTCCTGAGGGACACCCTGAGGATGGCCTGGGAAGCATGACCAACTCTCAGGTAGAAAGCTCATATACACACACACCCAGGACCACACACCTGACAACACACACACACTACACAAATAAAATACATCTTTGTCGCACACTGAGTTTGTGTGAACAAGTATTCAAACACTCGATCCATTCAACATTTGTTTTTACTTTCATGTCATTGCTACCAAATGAACTCCCAAAGAACCACTGAGGACACTTAAATGGTAAAATGAACTATGATCTTCATGCAGTCACAGATTGTAATTCCATCTCCATTGAAAGCAGTGTCCCCCTTATTCATAACCCCTAAAGGCATAAGGACATCAGGTTTGTGTTCCCCTTCATTATAACTGAGGTTAAAGTAGAAATGTAGCGACCTATCGTTGATAAGGGCATTGACTTGCTTCTTGTTTCATGGTTTTACTCTCCATTCCAGTCCAGTCAGTATCAGCAATATTACACTATGGTTGATGGTACTTTTGTCAGTAGTTATGAAAATAAACAACATTCTTCTTAAATACTGCATGTACTATATAATCTGAAGCCACCTTGGCACAAAATAGAGAAGTTCAGAGCTCATGCTGTCCCATCTTTACTGCCTTGTTGCCTTTATTATTTATTATTATTTCCAGCGATCTCTCTTACCTCGATTCCTTTCACCGTACGTTTCCACATTTCATTCAGAGTCTATCTTGCCTCTGTCTTCAGAGTGGTTCATGTCTCTGTCATCATGCTGTTAAACCTCTCTGCTTGTAGACCTCCTGGAGGGCCTGACAGGTCTCTGTATCAGTCAGCCCTGCAACATAGCCGCTTCTCCATTATCAATCAACAGAGGTCTGGAGACGTTTAAACCGAGTAGCTGGATAGAAGAGAGTGGCTGTCGGCTTCATTCAAACTAGTTTGAATGATAAGCTACAGTTTGCTAGATACGAGGCAAATCAAAGCATAAAGCACAAACAACAACAGGTGATATTAGACAACAAAATGCCTTTAGAGGAAAAACACCACCCAAACACTAAAATGTATACGAGATGACAGACTGAGTCAATGAGCAGCAAGCACATGCTGGTTTAGCATGGCATTACATAATTCAGAGTTTATTATTTTATTATATTTCATATTTTATACGGTCTTTTTTAAATGAATTTAAAAGTACTTGATGAAATTCCTGGCGCTCCGTCTCCGTTAATGATTGAAACTTAAACTAACTTGTGGCTAAGCAAGATAATGCCAAGCCAACAGCTGCCAGATTCAGCTCCACTTCTCAAGGTATACTTCAAACAACATAGACTTTGGCTTATTTGCAGGGAAGACTTTGCATGGTTATGGCCACAACAACATGCTGGATTTAGATTTGATAACTGCAGTGTGTGCAAACTAGCCAGCCAAAGTTGTCTTAATATTTTTTTACTGCCTACAATGTATCAGCACCTGCACCTGACCAACACTGTCATTTGATCAGTTGTGTTTTTCACATGTCTTTTGGGCTGCATATGGGTTTCCCCTCAAATCCATTCCTGCTGTGACTCACAATATCCTCCATCTGGCAGAGATGCCTTTAAACTTAAGAATCTTTGCATTTGCTTGCAGCTCCATTTTTGACAGCAGCCTTTGCAAACACAATATTTGATTTTATTTGGAGTATACTCACGATCTTATCCTCGTAAGACCCAAACACTCTATTCCTTTTTTTTCCCATTCATCGCACAATTTAAAACTAAAACAACAAACAAAGAAAAAAAAGGCAAAGTCCCCCTTCACACTCACCAAATTCTCCCACTGACTTTTACCTCTCTGAGACCCTCAGTTTTCTGCTTTCTTTGGATAACAAACTTTCCCACCTATCCCCCTACTCCAGTCTTATCAGTTTTCATGGCAGCCGTCACACCATCTCCTGCTCTCCTGCTCTGTTTGCAGACGGTAGAGATGAGAGAGATGGGGCAGGATGGTTACTCGGATACTGAGCACTTTCCACCAATGGAAGGCCATGGCAGGGCCGCTTCCATGCCCCGCCTCCCAGGCGACAACCAAGTGAGCAGCATTCTCACCTTTCCACTCTCTTTCTATTTCCCCCATTTTCTCTGTTCCTCATCTCTTTTGTTTGAAAAGATCATATTCTCAAAGGTCTGACTTGTTGCTTAAAGATTTATTGCTGTGGTTACTCGAATCCATATTGGAGAAAGTTTATTAACGCCATATTGACAAATGCATACTACCACTGGTATGGTACAGGGCAAAGGTTCAGTTTTTGTAGGCACATTTTTTTAGCCAAAAAACAACCAGTAAGGTGACTACCATTAAACAAGAAATACAATCCTGACAATATTTCTGGCTAAAACATGGAAATGTTTTGCTGAGATGTTGACCTCCAAATTTGAATTCAAAAGGACCATAGCAAGGCAAAGTCAGACCTTCTGCTCCTTTTCTCGTCTTCTCCTGTTGTCGTCTTCTCTTCCTCTCATCCTGCCACCTGCATGGAGGTTTTTAACGTGGTTGTCCCATTTCCATCTAACACACTCATCCATTTTATATTGTTTCATATCCCGGTGAGTGCTCTGGTTGTCATATGCACACAACACATTCATAAATACAAATGTGCACACATACACACACACACATACATACAGTTTACACACTTCTCTGCCCCCTGTTTTTTCCTCTTCTTTTGCCAAGACCCCTTTTCTTGTTGTTTTTGTACTAAAATGTCTCTTCCTTCCTATCAAAGGTTTTGCCTGTGCTGAACTCTTTTTAAATTTTGGGGGCTTTTTTTTCAACCAGGATTGGAACCAGCATGACATTGAGTGTTACAGATGTGTGTGTGTGTGTGTGTGTGTGT
>NTHP01000191.1:7453-50795 GCA_003416845.1 Oplegnathus fasciatus | reverse complement strand
TGTGTGTGTGTGTGTGTGTGTGTGTGTGTGTTGTGTATATGTGTGTGTGCTCTGCAGTTTTTCTGTGCTCTCACTGTTCTCTGTGCCCTGGAACTCACACTGTTTCTGTCACTCTGTTGTCTGCCGTTTGAGTCGATTGTAATTGTGTGTGTGTGTGTGTTTGTGACTATGCATATCCATTTGTACGTGTATTTTGCTGATTGTCGTCATTGCTGTCTGTGACCGTGGTGCCGTTGATTGAGCATTTTCATGGTGACTTTATGTCTAAATAAACCCTGTTTTGGCGCCAACCACCCCCAGTGTCTGTGGTAAGTGTTTCTCTTCCACCTTCACTGCTGCTTCGGTGTCTAATCAGACTCTCTTTCTCTGTCCCTCTTTCTCTTTCTGTCTCTCTTTCCTCTCTCCACTGTGGCACCCCATCTCTTTTTGGGTGGAACCTCCACCTAACACTCTTTGTTTTTTACGTGTACTCCTCTGTACCCCTTTTCTCTTTCATCGTGTATCAATCCATCCCTGTCTCCCTTACTTCTCTCCCTCTCCCTTCCCTCTTCCTCCCTTCCTGGTTCTGTGTGTATGCGCCATGTGTGACCACACCTTTGGTGTATTTGTGGCTGTGTGTGTGTGTGTTTGTGTGTGTGTGTCTTCTCTGTGCTCATACAGCAGCGGAGGAAAGGGAAACAACGTGGCAGTACCCTCAGTGTATGTACCCTGTCTTCCCTGTCTCGTCTCTCTCTCTCTCTCTCTCTCTCTCTTTTTCTTTTTTCTCTCCTTTTCACTCTCACACGCTCTTGAAACTTCAGTTTTCCTCATTTGTCATGTCTCCATGTTGTGTCTTTATCATGGCAGAGGTTTCTTTAAAATGTATTAGTACAACCCTTTTCGGCATGACCAAATCTGATGCCAGCCCAGCTTCCAAACTGATCCCAGCATCCTTAGCTACTTCTCTCATGCACCTAACGCAGTGTGTTTGGAATTGGGCTGAACTCTGCACGTCCCCTGTCATTATCAACAGTCATACTGTCTCGTGGCCTCTGTGTCTCTGTCTCTCTCTCCCTCTCTCTCTCAGCTGCTGCTGCTGCCAGTGCTTTGTTGCTCTATGTCCTCATGCCTGTGTGCTCGTCTATAATGATGTTGTCAATGTTACCCCGTCTGTGTCCGAGTCTCCATTCACACCTGCCCACCTGCATGCAAGAAATTTGTTGAAATGCGTTTAAGTGGGCGTGTGTTTATGTGAGTGTGTGTGAGTAATGATGAGAGACAGAAAGGGGAATTATTTGTATATATGTGAGTGTGAATGGATACATTGTTGGGATTCTCAGTGCTACTCCCATGAGGCCAGATAATCTGCCAACCTGTCATTTGTCAGTCGATTTGATTAATACACAATAACTGGAAAACTGGCCAGCTCAGCTGTCAAAGGGATCTAGCACTGAAACAGCCTTATATGGTTTACATGTCCAGGTCAGCAACTTGTGGCACCATAGGCTCTGTCCTGCTGTCCCGCCTCAGAGCATGAGGCCTCAGCCCTGCAGAAGGAAGTTCTCATGTGGGTAGAGGACTCAGGACAACCCCTATGTACCTGCATGGCTGGAGGAAAGCACGCTGAAACAGAGCAGAAATAGAGGAGTTTTGTGCAGCCTGGAATGTGCCATGTTCAGGGGGTGGTGAGGATGGAGGACTGTTGCAAGTCGTACTGACCCTTCTATCCCCTTTTTCTTTTACAAAGCAATTTACAGAAGCATGGAAGGCATGGCTGTTTGCCATCATCTCTTTTATTTTATTAGTTTTTACTCTTTTTTCTTATGTACTTTTTTATTCCTCTGTATCAGGGGTCGGCAATTACTGTAGTTTCAGCCCTGAGACAGTTTTTCTTAACACTGTTCATTGGGGGGAGTCCTAGCCAGGTGCAGTGGAGACATATGCCTATGGTGTGAATTCTTAAAATGGTGAAAAATATAATCTTGCCATAAATGTTTTTGGTTAAATAATGCTTTTGAATTAAACATAAGAGATAAGATATAGTTTAATTTAAAAAGTGTTTTACTAGCCATCTGTTATTTATCTGTTAACTTAATTAGATTTCATTTTAGCACCAGGAGCTGTTTACAATAAAACCTGTTCAGTAGCCTGGTGCAGAATGAGGGGTGATATTATATATATTATTATATATTATTAATATTAGATGGGGAATTAAGATCATTTATTTATTTATATGGGGTTTATTTATTGTTTCATCTATCTACAGTTGACTTATGAAAAATAATTGCTTTTGTAGGGGCCAAATAATTGTGATGGCAGACCAAAATTTGGCCTATGGGCTGCTTTTTGCCGACCCCTGCCCTATAAACTGTATACAGCGTGTATATTTTTGAAGTAGCATGATTGGGACATTATTACTAATGTGGGAGGAAGGTGGTGGGCTTTCATAGAGTTCAGGAAACAGACCCCATTCACTCACATGCATACATATACACATTACCCCATAGCTCACAGGAAACACTAACTCGACAATCAAAGGAAACACCTCTCCCTGCATCTCTCCCTCTCTCTACCTTCCTGCCTTGGTGGTCTCTCTCTTTCTCTCTTAGACCATCAATGACAGCAGTCCCATGAAACGCTCAGCCTCATCGCTGGGCCACAGCAGGTCTGGGCGTGGCCACAGAGACAAAGGAGGGGCAGACGACTACAACATGGAGCGTGTAATACCTGAGGAGGGGAGAACTTCCAGACATGGGCATCGGCGAAAGGACCGGGGTCATCGGGCGTCTGAGAGGTCCCTCTGTCGCTACACAGAGGCTGACACAGGTGGGAACCACTTACCCAAACAAAGTCTCACCATTATAATTAAAATGTATTGGACACTCAAGGAATTAAGCACATTTGAAGGATTGAACATTTAGTTCTGTGTACCCATATTGTTATGTCACAGCAATCTTTGGTGTTTTCACCACGCTTAACCCCAATAATAACTCCAATAAACTCCACCATCAGGCCTAGGCACAGACCTGAGCACAACCACCCAGTCAGGCGACCTCACGTCCAAAGACAAGGATCGTGACAGAGATCGCGGCCGGTCCAAAGACCGTAAGCACCACCACCATCATCACCACCACCATGGCTCTGTGGACAAGGAGCGCTATGTAGCAGAGCGAGGGGGCGAGTACGGACACAGGCACTCCCGCGACAGAGAGCATGACCGGGAGAGGGAGAGAGAAAGGGACCGGCGTTGGTCGCGATCGCCCAGCGAGGGTCGCGAGTGCATGACACACAGACAGGTGGGCTTCTGTGTACTTGTGTGTATGTGGAGTTTAGTTTGGAGAAACACACTTTGTGTTGTTTTGGAGTACAAAATGCAGTGGTATGAACACATTTTCAGTGTTATGCTGAAAAATATAACACGAGGGCCTCTAGTTTGGTGGTGGTTAACTGGTGCTATCATCCAATAATGCCTTGGTGGTCTTTTCTGAGCACAATACCACCCGTGACAGCCAACTGGCAAACAGATCTTCTCTGAGTTTCCTGGAGAACCTCTGGATAGGACAGTGAAATGTACCATAAACTCACTGTTGACTATTTGATCTGGTAATAAGTAAAGTAGATAGATTTAGATAAGAAACATCATGAGGTATTATACGACTAGTCTACTATTTGCTGCTGCCTTCAAATTAGAGGCCAAGATGTTTTGTTGCCCTTAACAACACACAGTTGTGTTCAAAATGGCAAAGATAATATGGGCCCTTTATGTACATTCATATATACATATATGTTTGTGGGTATAATCATGCAAATACAACTAAATGTTTGTTAAATGAAGTCCCTGTTATCAAATCACTGTTCCAACAACCAAACAAATATGCATAAAAATGTATATTTGAGTACCTGACTGCTGTCCCTATCTGCCCTGCCTAAATGTCTTTAAACTGCCAATGTTCTCTCACGTCCCCCCACTACCTTTCCTTTTATTCTATCCTTGCCAAACACATAACCTACAACATTTTAGACTGCCTATTAAGATAGGAAAGAAAAAGTATCTATGATCTACCTTTGCTGAAAAAACGGATGTGATGCACACCATTCATCCTTATGTATTCAGTTTTTATGTTAAATCTTGAAAAGTCTTGCAAAGCAAGACTCATTCGGAAAGAATTGTTTTAGAACTCAACATGTTGCATCACACAGCTCACTCACAATAATTTCAATTCAAACATATTTTATGTATGTTTAGTCACCATATTTACCCTGTACCACATTTGTTGCTCTGGAAATCAACCCTTTACCCTTCTTTTCTCCTGTCGTCTTTTGTTTTCTTTCCTCTGCGTGACATGTTGCTTCTCTATGTATGGTGCTGTTTGGAATCTCATCTTTTTATCCACATCTTCTGCTCTGTTACTTTTTGGTGCCTTTAATTTCTGCCTTTCTCTCCTCCACTCCACGTACATTATGACTGGTGCTTTTCTTCTTATTGTTGCTGTGGTTCTTGTGCTTGTCCTTTCTTGCTTTCCTATCTGGTCTCTCTTGCTTTCTTTCTGCCTCTCTATCTTGCATTCTTTCTTTCCCTCTCTATTTGTTTTATGCTCTATCTTTCCCATCCTCTACTTTATTCTACATGTTCTGTCGTTGAATTTGTGGTTCGTTCTTTTTATTTGCTTTATTTCACTTTTTGTGTAGGGCAGTAGTTCGGTCAGCGGAAGTCCTGTCCCCTCAACCTCGGGGACCAGTACGCCACGTCGAGGCCGTCGACAGTTGCCTCAAACCCCCGCAACACCCCGGCCCCATGTTACTTACTCCCCTGTGGTCCGTAAGGCCATGCCCACACCTCCTGGGGGGCCACAGGGCCGACCCCCAGCCCCAGCCCCCCGCCGCTTTTCTCCTGAGCCTCCCCAGGGCCAGGGCCCTCCTCCTGCTGGCCTCCCACTGGCCCACCATGGCACATCACGCCAGGGTCATCATCCCCCACCTCGCTGGGGAGACACAGGTGGAGGAGGCGGCTCCATGGAAGGGGATGGCTGCTTCTACAACCAGGACTACCAGGACTATGAGCCTCACCATGAGCCACCTGCCTATGAGCAGAGCCCCATGCAAGGTGGCAACCCCCACCCCCATGCCCTGGCCAATCACCCACTGCCGCCTCCCCCACAACCACAGCCTCATAACCCCCATCCCCTTCCTCCAGCCCAGCCACACCCTGTAAACAACCCTCACCCTCATCCACCGCCCCACCCACAGCCCAGTCGCACCTCACCTAGGACTGCCCACCATGCCCCCCCGCCCACCACCGCCCTGACTGGGCCTGTACAGGGCCAGATGCAGCCTGCTGCCCAGCGCCGCCTACCCAATGGCTACCGCTCTTCATCACCTTCCACACATCTCCATGGACCCCCACATACTGGGCCTCACAAGGTCCCCCCTCCAACTGGGCATCCTAGGGGTCCCCGCAAGGGCCTGCATGAACCCTACAGCGAGACGGAGGATGACGACTGGTGCTAGCCTCGGGGGATGGGGGAGGGGCGTAAGGAGGAAAAAGAATTGATAGATGGACCGAAAGATGAAGATAGGAAGCTCTGAGCCAGAGCACTGACTGCCAAGAGAAACCATGATACTTTCTTTCTGGTCTGTTCAATTTTTTCCTCTCCTTCACTACTTGGCTTGTCCCTGGGACGATGGACTAGATGAAGGGACAGGTGTCAGGATGAAGGGATGGAACAAGAATGCTGAGGCAGGGTCTGGAGAAACAAGTGGTGAAAGAGGAGGTAACAAACCACCTCCATGTTCTGCTTGCATTGTTGTTGCATTCATCTCTTGATGCCAAATAAGACCAACCTCAAACTGCAGTTTTTAAGGATGCAAGCAGGCGGGGTGATGGACACTAGTCTTTGTGTGTCTTAATTATGCCTCTGGCAACGAGCTACAGCCACTTACAAGATGTCAAGAGTTGCGACTCGACAAAGACACTTTACAGTCAGAGACAAAAGAACGACCACTGTTTTTTTTTTTTTTTGCTTCTCAAAGCTAACTTCAGTTAAGTTAGCTGCAAAAAGAAATCCAACCCTCCCAGCCACCAGTTGAATATTGATGAGTTTTATCATCTGTGTTTTTAAATAAGAACAAAACTGACAATGAGCCCTCCACCTGTATGAGGTGAGATGGCTAAGTGGGTGGGAGAGTTGGGGAGTGTTGCACGGGGTTGACAAGTCCCTCGGTCAAAATCTAGAGGACAGGATGGGTGCGTTGGGGATGTTTACCCCTGTCCCTGGAGAACACCCTCCTCCCAGAAACAATTTAACCAACCTCAACCTATGACCTATGAGAGAAGAAAAACAAAAAAGTGGAGATGGGTTTCAGAAACAAAAAACAAACAAAACCAATAACTGTTTTCTGCAGTATTTCTTCTTCTATTCCTGCTTCTTCTTCCTCCTTCTCTTCTACTTCTTCAAAACATTGAAGCTTGAATCTTCTGTTGCACCCCACACGGCTTCGTTTTTTAGACTTGCGGAGTTGTACACCCTGTGGAATCCTGCATGAATGATACAAAAAATAATAATAATAGCAACAATGAGAATCTACTGTATGCGGGGGGAAACTTTACTTGGTCATTTCTGTTGTGGTCTTTAGGGTTTCTCTCTTTTTAGTAAAAATGCCTTTCTGTTTCTCTTTCTCTCTCTCCTCTGTATGACATTCCTCTCTCTGTACCTTCATTTACACTAAAATCAAGTGACAGAAGGCTATAGAGGGATTGGATAGTTACTGTATCTATATCTAGAAGGAACAAAATGATTACTTTTTGCTTGCTTGTGTCTGTATGTTCTGTGCCAGATGCCTGCCACTGATACAGCTGGAATTGCACATATTTTTGTAACTAAGGTGATAATCCTAAAATGATGTACTGGGAAGCAGGGTAAAGTGGAAAAGGTGTCCATATTGGTGAACGAGTCCGACAAATCAGTAACATCTCAAAGTCTTCCAGGGTTTGGGGTTAAAACAGAAACACCAGAGAGAAAGAGACCAATAGAAAGTTGGAGAAAGGAGAGAAACTCTTCATCTTTGTTTTCTTTGTTATTGACTGTAATAATGGATAAACAGATAATATAAGAGCTTACAAAGATCATGAAGATCGGGATAATGAGACAGATTCTCCATATTTGGTCTTATATTCTGTTCTGTGTTTATTTTGAGCTCAGCTGATCATTTTTCCAACCCTGAGGTGGAGCTCTAACCCACAGTTGCATTGTGGGAGAATGAGTCTGCAGGAGGGCAAACATGAGTCACAGATCTCCCAAAGCAGTCAGTAGGTCTGCCTTTCTCGTCACTCTTTCTCAAAGCTAAAGACTTAATCGAATTTAGACAGTGGGTGAATTTGATTGATTAAAAATTGGTGAAATGCAGCAGTTTCCTACAGGTTTCTGCATTTAAATGGATGAGTCTACTCTCCTGCAGATGCTATGGCAGAGTTCCACCACCACTTGTGACCTTCCAGTGGCGCTGTGTGACAAAACAGTGTCCCTCTAGCTTTTGTACCTCTCCCTTTACTTCACTTCTGATCCAGAGTTGTTATACAGTATCAGTGCACCAAGAATACAGTTTAGCTCATTCTCTCACTTGTAGACCACCTCGTCTGTGTTCACCACGCGTTAACACAGGTGACTGAATTGCACATTCGCACAGTTCGGATGGGTTGGAGAAAAGATGTCTGGGCCTTGTCATGGTCCTGGAAAACATCTATGTTCTGTGTGTATCACTCCTGTATATCTTTAATTTCTTTCTGTGTGTTTCTCTGTGTGCCTCAAACTAACACTTGTCACTAACGCACACCACTGTCAGCCCCAACATTATAATTATTGTTTTATTTATTTGACCTGCGTTTTACCTGGAGGCCTATCACACGTTGACCAGAGAATGCACCGAAAAAATAGAAAAGAAAAAAAACTGCCTATTAGTGTCTTTCCAACCTCAGTGGAATGTCACAGACAAGTATTTTTTCACATCACTACACTTAAAATCAGAAAGCACACTAGGTATGTAGCTCCTGGTTGTGGTGTGTATGTGTAAGTGGGTTTTTGTCTGTGTGTGTATGTACATGGATGAGTGTGTTTCTGATAAATTTTGTTGTTTTGTTTTTGTGCTCGCTTTGCTTTCTATTCTTTGTCTCCAGAAATCCTTTTGAAATCTTAAGATGTTTTGGTCAAATCATCTTTGAGTGTGTGTGTGTGCGTGTGTGCGTGCGTGCGTGTGCGCGCGTGTGCGAGTGTATGTAATGTCAGTAACCCCCTGAATGAAACATGCAAAGCCCCAAACATTCACCATCCATCTTCGTGTCTATGCTGCAGTGAAATCCACTAACACGCTGATTAACCACACAAAGTCTTCAAAAAGCAATGTAAAGCCGCTACTGAGAAAAAAAAAAGTTTTTTTAAGTACAAAAGATTAAAAAAAAGGAAAAAATATCTAGTTCCAGAAATGCATGTGCTATGTGCATGCCACACCGTGGGTTAACAGTCATCTTCAGGACATAAAAGAAAAAGCAGATTAATTAATTCAGAGGAATAAAAAAAGATATATAAATAGATAGATGTTTTTAAAAAGCAACGTTTCCTTTTTTCCTTCTATTTTTGAGAACAAAAAAGGTTAAAAACTACAAAAAAAATGTCTAAAGAATAAAAACACAAAAGAGACTTTGGTGAGAGTCAGTCTCGTTTGTTTTCTTCTGTTACATGGGGTTGAGGCACAACACAACCATGTTCAGAACACCACAAAAAAGAACTGTTTTTAATGAAAAAAAAATGTATACAAAGAAAAGGAAGTACAGTTCAGATGACGATGTATTCTCCCTTCTACTTTTTGTGGGGGTCAGAGGGTGCAGGAGCTAGCCAAATCTGATGACATACTCATTATAACTGGCTGCAGGACCTTTGATCTCTCACTCACTCCCTCTTTTTTCTCTCTCTCTAACTCTGTCTCTCACACTCTTATCTGTCGCACTCTCAACCTGTCTCACCGCTATTTCTACCAGTGCATTTTGTAATTCCAAACAGAACTCTTCCTAAAGAATAAAATCCAGAGAGAATGCACACCGCTTTGCCTCATTTCTTGTCCACGTTATTGCTTTAGTCTTTTTAGCTGTGAGGGTGTGTGTGTGTGTGTGTTGTGGGTGTGTATGGCTCATATTTTGGCTTAAAGGTGCCCTTTGGAGTTTTCTTGTAAACAAACAAAAGTTCTGTTTACATTCAGTGTTACACATCAAAACGCAATGTATGAATCCTTGAGCTCTAACAAATATGTTGAATGCATTTCCTTCCTCATAAAACATTTGCAATTTTATTTTTTACATTCTGAAACGTGCATCCTTTACATCCATGTTTACTAGCTTGCATTCTTCTTCCCTGTCTTTGCTGGAGCACTGCTGCATTTCTTGCATTACAGTCACCTGTTGATCAGTGGAATGGTGTGAAACCATTGGCTGGAAAGTGTATCTCACAAGACAAACAAAATGAGGGCCCACTCAAAAAAAACTGCTCTATAGAGCGACTGGAGTTTTAACAACTTTAAAGCTGCATTAGTTTGCTTTTTTGGCCACTTGAGGGCAGTAGAATAAGCTGTAAACACAACATTGACATATTATCACCTTTTAAAGTTGTTGTGGTGAATGTGTTAAAACACAGTTGACTGTTTACACATCCAGCAGACAGTATCGCAGCATTATCATTCATTTGGAATCCTTTGTCCACCTGGCAAATGTAAGTCCAATACTCGCCGCCTTTTAGCTCTGTTTCACCAGTTCCTGGTGGAAATATCTGGCTCTATAGCTGCTAAATGTTTACCAGCTAACTGCTTATTTCTCTGTCTGCCGTTTGGTGCTGAGTAGGTTGTGTACACCGGGTTTTTCAGAAGTTTTTCGCTGAAAAGGGCTCATTGCTGTGTCTCCAAACCAGTAGTGGAATGTAACTAAGTATATTTATTCAGGTACTTTTACTTGTCCATTTTATGCAACTTTATACTTCTACTCCACTACACCTCAGAGGCGAATATTGTACTGTTTAATCCACTACATTTGTCTGACAGCTATAGTTACTAGTTACTTTTCAGATTAAGATTTTCTGTACCTCCAAAGCAGTATCTCCAAATTTGGTGATTTTGATTTTTTTCTGATAAACTGAAGGATTGAGTGTTCCTTTTTGAGTTGAGAAAATTCTCCTACTTCTGAAGCTACATAAACTACTTAAACCCTCCCTTGGATTGGCTGGAAAATGCATCGTCACAAAGCTAAAAACATGCTGTTTTTCTGAGCTCATGAAAAAAAAAAGATCTTTTTACAGGTGGTTCTCACAGGACAGCGATGCTATAGACCATGATGCATTGCTGTAGATTAAACTACTCAACAGTATATAAAGTAGTTAAAATTTCCACAACCTTAAACAACTACAGCAGTAAACAACTACAGCAGTAAAATGCAACATACACATTAATGCAGCAGTAATATTAATCCAAAAACATGAGTACTTTTACTTTTGATACTTTAAGTACATTTTGCTGTTAATATTTACATACTTTTACTTAAGTAAGGTTTTGAATGCAGTACTTTTACTTGTAGTGGAGTATTTTCACAGTGTGGTAGGCCTATTGCTACTCTTGCGTAAGTAAAGGATCTAAATACTTTTTCCACCGCTGCTGGGAACCGGCTTGATGAGAATGGTGAGACTGAACTAAACAGTAAATTTGAAGGCTGTAAAACCAAAACAATGAGCTGTAAGATGCTAAAAGGCTCTGTAGACCTGAGAGGAACGGCAGGGTGACTTCTCAGAGGGTCACTATGAGTGATACCTTTCACATATAGTTATTAGATCCATTGTTAGTGTAAAAACTTTCATTAGTGCAGCTTTAAGTTAACAGACCTAATAGGCTGATAAGGGAACACCAGTTGCTCTGAGTGAATTCAGCTCATATGCATTACAATTCTTTTTTTTTTCCCCACTTGAAAATGACATGCACCGTATGCTTTGTCATGCAGAGGACATGGACATGTCAGCATATTCACTCACAATGAGCTTGTGTGTGAGAAAAAGCAAAGGTGGGAAGAGAAAAAAGTGAAGTGCTTGAGTGATCAGAATAGACCTACATGAGAAGGTGAATGTGTGTGTGTGCGTGTGTGTAGAATGTGTATGACGAGTGTATTTTCACAGGCATGTCCAGACGGTTCCGGCTACTCCTCCCAGCCCTGTGTACACAGACAGGGTGCTCTGGTTTCAGCCGGAAGAATAAGCAGCACAGTGGGGCCCCGTGGGGCTCACGCAGGCACCTCCCCCCACATTCCTTCTTCTGTTTTCCTGGGTTAACCCCCTCCCCCCCGACACTGGTGAATCCCTGTTGCACCCCCTCCATAGTCTGTAGGGGCATTGCATTCCAAAACATACAGCCTACTTTCACATGAAAATAAATCCAAGCTCTATTTTATTTAATTAAATACACACATTTCTAAAACTTCTACAACTAAAACTAATTTGAATGGCGGGAGTTTTGTAAAAACCCTCTTCAGTTTACTGGTGGTTCAGTGCAGAATGACTGCCACTGAAATGATACTGAGCTCTACTGTTGTTTAAGAACTTTAATCAGATTAGTAATACACTTCTCTGTGTAACTCCCTTATCTTCTCAATTTGCTGTAAAGAATTACTGATTATCACCCACACTTTGTTATGTATCCACTCCACAAATAATTGAATTTTCTACCTAACCTTTTGCACCCTGATTGCTGGACCTGAACCAGTGACTACTGTCATTACAGTACTCAGGCCACAGTAAAACCCTTCTTGTAGAGCAGGGGGACCCTGATTGTTCCCTGCATATGGCCAGTCAATGGCTTTACGGCCTCCCCCTCACTCTTTGGACCGCAATCTCCTGAATTGTCCCAGCTTTTGTTCTGCAAATCAGTGTGAGGGGGTGTGAAGTTGTGGGGGAAGGAAGCAAAACTTCTTCACACCCAAACCAGTTTCCTGTCACACTCACCCACATACCACTTTCAAGCTGAGATTACACATTTTAGCCATCAGATGTGGCACAGCTTCTAGTATAAACGACACATCACTCCAAATTCAAGTACAAAAACGTTTAATAAATACTGAGGTAGTTGTAGTCATTGAATGTTTTACACTTGAATTCATCAACACATCTTCAGTCAGCTCTGTGGTCCCCATGAACCTCAACACAGTCTTAAAATGTTACATTTGCTGAGCAGAGCAACAACCTGCTTCCTAAAATGTTCATAAAAGCAGCTCAAGGCCGGTCCAGATGAACCACTTCCTTCCCCAAAGTGAGCTGAGGCCAACAACTAGGCCAAAAGTCACTGGGACTACTGCGCACCAAATGGGCTGCTTCCTTGATTCCTGTAACATGCCCCGGCTTGTTCAGAGTCATGTCTGGGACTTTGAGGACGCACCGTCCCGGGTGTTCATCCAAACGACCCTGGGACAGGCCCACTCCGGGCGCGTTCAGGCTCCCAGGCCGTGTCGAAAAGTTTATTGCCTTTAATCTGCGCAGGGTTTCAACACGCTGCAATGGCTCTCTGTAGAGGCATGGGGGGTGGGGGTGCTCCCAGTTCACTGCTGCAGTTCACGTAGTCCATCAAGACGGAATTTACAATGAGCTGTTGGGGGCAGTTTGCCTGCTCAAGTTTCGCTTTCTTGCAAGGCAGAAAGTCCGGCTCGGCTGCCACTTTGCCGCGTCGTTTCCTCGAGTGCTGTGCCGGGCCAGCCGGATACACATTCTCCTTGTTTTCCGCGCCGGTATGCGTGTGTGCGTCGCGACTCAGCTCTGTGGGTGAGCCTGAGACCTTCTCACGGGGTGAAGTCCGAGGCTGTCCGGTGGCAAGCGAAGCGGGACGCTGGGGTTCCAGATGAGCGCCATTAGGCTCTGTGGTCGCCTCAGCCGCGGTGAGTGGTTCACATCCTGGTGCAACACTTTCTGCTGTCGCCTGGGCCGCATGGTACATGTCCCGAGCGGATTTCATCACCAGAGTCAGGAGGAGGCTCCGGTGGAGACGTAGACCTCCTCGCTGGGTGCGCGAGCTGTACAGTTTCCCCAAAGCCACGACCATGATCCTCTTGGCCTCAGCGCTGACCTCCATGTCACTGCTTGTTTTGAAAGTAGTCCAGGACAAACAATTAAGGGTTGGTGAATTGAGTCTCTCCCCTCTGACTTCACACACAGACACAATACAGACCGGGACCAGAGACTACTACTTATCACCTCGCTGACGTCACGCACTCAGCGTCATACGAAAGAGCCCCGCCCATCGGCCTCAGACCCTGTCTGCTATTCCAAACAGCCCTGCAACAACTGGTTAGACAACTGTGGCTATTTTAATCTGCCAGGTCCTATCAAGATGACTATATAACTGTTGAAATACACACTGTGATCATAAGAAAGTTTCACTGGGCTGACAAAACAGAACACAATGAAATGACCCACAGGCACACATCTACTGATGTAACCATCTAGCAAAGAAAAAAAAAACAAAATAACTGGAACACTTTTGGGAAACAGCTTGTTTTCCATTAAATTCTACCATAAAGACTGGGAGCAGGAGGACACATACACCTCATAACATCTCCAAAGCTGTCTTATTTACACATCATAATACATACACACAGATGCATATTGTGGTATCTTATTTCTTGATAACAGCTGCCGGATGCTGTGCTGGATTGTTGGGTGGAGACTTATAAAAAGACACCCAGGACACTCTGTTCACTTCATTGTTCACCTGAGAGCGACGCATCACGGCAATTTATTCTTTAATTTCTTGTAGGAAATAAGTTACTAATAACTAATTTCTAAAGTTTTTAGGTATTTCACTACTCACGCTACATAGCAGGTTTCCACATGCAGACAGCTTTGGAGTTTGGACTTTGGACTAGCAGCAGCCCCCACCTTACAGTAGTTTTCCAAATCCAGGCCAAACATGCACCTGTCTTTGCATTGGATAGAGGCTACAGATCCAATCGATCCTGACTCTGGTTTTGGTGACAGATGTGTTCGGCTGTTGCCTCAATAGTCAAAGCTAAAATAGGCATTGCAGTTGCACTTATTGGAAGTAAAACTATCCATAGGTGCAACTTAACAGGGCAACTGTTTTGCATTTTGCCATTAAGTTTTTATTTATTACATCTAGCCTACCTGAATGGTGTTCCATCACCGATTCACAAAAACATGAATTTGGGTTCAGGCTGCTGCTTGCTTGTGCTTTTACATAAAAACTCTTGGTGCAGCTTTAATGGGGGTCTGACTAAATCAGCCCCGTCACATGCAAGTCATTTGTTTTGCTAACATGCCAATGAAGCCTGTTGCGTTGTTTGAATATCATCAGACATGATGAACAGACAACTCCATTTAAACAGCATTGAACTCTCTCTGCTCTGTATGACTATGAAGTAATGTTTACGAATTACATGTCAGGCAGTTCCAAATGTTTAAGGACTTGTTTCAAAATTATCAACAAATTATAAACTGTGCATAATGTATTTGTTTGAGCAGGAAAAGTCTAATCTGTGAAAGATATTTCTGTCTATGTTTAGTCTTTCTCACACCAGGGATGCCGCTGCTCTAGTTATCTGGAACAGGCAAGAAAACCTGCCTATAACAGTCTCTGAGCTCTCTTTCAGTCTCACCCATCCCCCCAGTGTGTTGCTTCCTTTTGAAGGAAAAAAGAAAAGGAGGGGGTGGAGGTTAACAGACAGATGCCCATATTAAGCACATCCTGCTCCTGTGGCACATGCAGAGGAAAACCCATGACGCGAGTGGGAGCCCTTGTTTCCTGAAGCCATTTAAAGTAACAGCAGTGAGGATTGCGTCAGGGCCTGCCACTTCCCTCAGCCCATATTTGGGCAATGGAATCCATTCCTCCAGGCTATATCATGATCAGAAATCCGCATAGTGCTTGTATACTTAATTCACAGTTAGAACTGGATACGTTGAATATTAAGTCAATATAACAACATAAAACTATATATTTTACTGCGGAGCATCAGTTTGAAAGTGTGTTCTCTCAGCAGATATAAATTCGTAGAGAGAAACAAAAGGAGAGAGACCATTTTTCCCAGCTGCCCCATATTTCCAGAGGAATTTGTGGTATGCAGGTGATTGTTTCTAGTGTGGCTGCAATCCAAACAAAACATCAGTTGCAGACAGGCTGGCGTTTGTATTTTTTAAAAATGCCGTAACTCTTAGAAAAAAGTATACTTGTCTGTGTGGTAGGAATGCATAAAAATCAGTGGGCGGAAGTAAAAAAAAAAAAGCAAAAAGAAATTCCTCTATTGACCACCCTATTTTTAGTTAATCAGTGACCTCTCTTAAAGATACAATCTGATTTTGTAATAGTGACCAATAGCATCCCAAAAGGCCAACATTTCCTCCTAACCTCCTACTGATGTTTTGAAACTCAGCACAGTTCATGATTAAGTTTGAAATCATCAAGAGGTTGTTTTTGGTTCACTTTTGAGTGCTGTAACAACATTTCAGTCCAGTAATAGATTGAAGAGTGCCCTCCTGTGGTCATGTTATGGAAATGAAACCAAATTTTGGAGACTGGAGGCCATTAAAGAGCTACAGTACGTGCACTTGGAGAGAACTCACTAGGCACACATTTGCCTGTAGCCCTGATTCACAGCCTGAAGCATTGTAACACGCTTACTTTTTCTCTCCATTCATAACCCCTATTTACATCTTTTGGGCTGGCATTAGTTAATCATTGTATTAAAGTAATCCTAATCCAGTATTTTATGTGTATCCTGAATGCCATATGTCAGGCAATACAATGCCCTTCTGTCAGTGGGACCCCACTTACATTTTTGAAAAAATGCAGAATTCTCCAGATGGCATCATGACTGTGCTTTTCCTATACTCATGTAAAATCTTTTGGCTTTTCAAATTGCTCAGATGCCTGCTCCACATCTGGAGAATTATGTAACCACTGCATTGGACTGTAGTGAATTCCTTTCCAACATATTATGCCTTAAACATATATTAATCATTGTTTTTCCACTAGGGTGCAGTAAAACATCACAATAAGCAGACAATTACACAGCAACTGCATCTCATTAGAGTCATATTTCAAGCTGACAAAATGCCTTTTAGCTCTGTTTTGGACTCCACCAACTCTTGAGAGAAAATATTTGTTTAACCCATTAAATGTTTGATTTTCTCCCCCAGCTTTGCTAATTTGTCCATCTGCCATTTGTTACTGGTTGTACTGTACATTGGGTTTATGAACTTTTTTTTCTTTCTTTTAGTTGTACAGCTTCATGATGCTGCTGGGTGACTGAAAACAGCTCAGACTCAACCATAAATTAAATGTGCAAGCAGTGAAAAGAAAACAACATGCTAAAAAAGGGCTGAAGAGGTTTAAAGCCCAGTAAAAGTCATTCTCAAACACAGCTTCCTTGGTTACAGCACAGTTCATTACTGCGGCAAAATAAACAGAGCTGGCAAAATAGTGGATATTTCAGTAAGTAAGTATATCTGTGTCTCTTCGGGTGGAGAAATTCCCAACTGCACTGCACTGCCTTGAGCACAATGGATACATGTGTTGTCAAATTTCAGCATTTCTCCTTGAGGACCAATTAAGCATCACCATAACAGGTTTAAGTTTGAACTGTCGAGCTGGAAAATCTAAAGTTGTTTGTGCAGGCTCATCCACTTGATTTCCTGCAGTCACTTGTCTTGTCAGCCTTTTGGCACTGGGTGGTGCACTAACAAGGGAAATGAAAAAGATAACTTGATTCTGCTCTGGGCTATGGGCCGTGTGGTCTCTGCTTTTGAGACAACGTGAAGGGTTAAGGAGGTCATACATGCAAAGAAAAGAGTGCCTAAGGTTTATCTCATACTCATATTCAAAAGATTACAGTGCATCATTCTGAATTTGTTAATCTAGTCACATTTATATCAGAAATAATGTGGTCATTTGTAATCTTATATAGACTGAATTTTAAAGAGATTTCCAAGTTGATGATTTTTTTCAGATGAACCACCATAAATAAAATGGACCAAGCCTGATTAAAGTAATTATAATATCCTAATATTTCTTAAAGTGATGCCAAAGTTACTGATGAAAATTAATTATTGATTCAACACTTACTTATTTTATAACAGGTCTTCGCTTTGAAGAAAGGTAAAGTCACTGTTTTAGACACATAATATGAATGTGTATTTTTGAGACAATATACAGTAAAGCCCTATTTCACAGTCACCATACAAAGGTGAGTTGTGTCATTTTGCCACAAGTGTTTGCTCTATTACAGAGTAGAGTATAAAACATGCCAGCGAATACTGGCCTCATGACGCAGCTTTCTTTTTCAAGTATGTAAAGTACTGTACAGCAAGTATGAAAGCAAAACTACAGCCAAATGAAGGCGGACACAACTGTGTGGGACGATATGTCCGTAGAGCATGAAAGAAACTGGTCATACATGGCAGCCTCCAGGTGTGAGTATTGAAGTGTGCATGAAGAGGAACACTGAAGAATGAGCACACGTTTAAACACTTTATCTTTGGGTTTATGAAAATGACTTACAGAAATCAACAGAAATATACCTGAAAAACTGACTTCTTCATTTAGACATTGTTGAGCATATACATGAACCAAAATTAACATTTATATATACATATTTTTTAAAGTAAAAGAGGGAATGCTCTCTAAATTAACTTTATTCAAGTGTCATATATGAAAAGTACCCCAATGAGCATGAGTCATGAAGGTGCAGTCTTGTATTAAAAACACCCAGCCAGCAGCTCAACAGTAACAGTTCAGTGAAAAAGGAGTCAGAGAGAAATTGTTACAAATCTTTTATTAAGATATTCATTATTTAATCCATTTTGACATTTTCTCTATGATTTGTATTTATTTATTTTACAGTTGTTAATGTGCAATTACCTTTGATAATGTCGGGTCACAGTTACAGGGCTTTCACAAAGTTATTGGCACTTGGAACACAGAAAGAATAGGATGAGCAGTACAGGATGTCCACTGGCTCTACAGGGTTACAGAGGGCAAGGAGCAGGGGCAAAGACATGGGCAGACCAATTACTGTACAAGTTGTGAAGAAGCGCTGTTTCTGGGTAAATATATACCTCATGCTGCGAGTGCACAACAAACAATCTGACCTCTATGTGTGCGTCTATATATAATATACAGTATTTATCTATACATGTGTATAATCGTATTTATATATGTACTGTTTAGTGACAAAAGGTTCCCCCATGCCGTGCCACACCTTATCCATTCAAGTGTGTAGGTCTACATGTTTTGTGAATTGTAAACACATACGTTGAAGGTACAGAAATTACAATTTGATTAGAACGTACTGAAAAAAGAAAAAAAAAAAAAGCATGAAAGCTTTCTATTCTCAAATGCACACAAAGTAAAACACAACCACACTCACAGACCGACTGCAGATGAAGCACAGTGTAAGTAGGTTGTGAGTGAGGGACTTTTTCAACATTTACTACAGTTGGCCCTGAAAGCTAACTATAGGTAAAACCCCTGACACGTACTGTAACCACAGTTAGTTCTACTTCACTTGCTCAACTGATGTTTCTAAGCGAGGCTCATGAGGCGCAACAGCAGGATATTCTGACTGGGTCAATGGTGCAGTGTGGACATTTCTGTATTTGGGCCGAGCTGCTGTGTTGTGAAAGCAGACAAACATGGATTCCTTAGAATCAAAGCTGATTCACTTGTGATATTTCAGCTCTAGTCAGTGACTCAAAGTACACGTAGATCACTGTGTAACATGGTTACTGTAAGAAACTAATTTAAGCCCTTGTTGTTTCTTGCTTTAAAAGCTTCTTTATTTTTTAATTTTCATCTTAAAGTCTTTTATTTTTTTTATTTCTATGGGAGACACTGTTTTTCTAAGAGTGTCAATGGCAATTATACTCACTGATGAGTCTGTGAAAGACACAATCAGCAACAGTCCTGTAATAAAAGCTAAATCCAGACATTTGAACAGTAATTTGGCTATTGCCATACCTGGTTTTATTTCTTCAGGCAGGAACATTGACAGATTTAGTCGACATTATGCTAAATGAGATATTAAAAAGCTATGTTTTTCATACAATCCAATTTCAACTGCGAACTTGAATGACCCCAAAACTGTCTCCTGGTCCTTTAACTCTGTACACAAAGCAATTATCTAAGAGTCTGGTATTATAGTGGATTTATTTTGATAACCTTAAGTTTGATATTTTTCAAATCTGAAATGACAGGTTTTCTGTATAACATCATGTGATAAACTATTTAAGGGATTATGGTAATTTAAATACACCTGGCAAAGACTAACTTAAGTACTGTCATAATTAAAGAATGTCGGGGAAAAACGATGACGATGTAATTTGAGTTGTGTTGAACTTAAAAGCCACTAAGCAAATTAAACAAACATATTATAACTCAGATTTAACTACCTAAAGCCACTGCTTTGCCTCTCTCTGAAACACATGAATAAACTTGTGGAAGTGAAACATGACACCAGCTGCATGAAGGACAGGAAGCACAACAGTCTTCAAAGATACTGGAGAGGTAAGTGGGGGAAGGGGTGCTCATGTGGCATTTACAGTCAAATGCAAAGCTTACTGAGGTTTTGTTGTTATTACCCTTAACGGAATACTTAAAAGGTACTGCATTTTTGTTCTGTCCATATATCCTCAGGTCAAACCCTTTAAGCAAACTTATCCTTATAATTCTTATCAATAATGAAAATAGGTTGAGCTATATCTATCATGCCTCTAGTTATTTTTTCACTAAGATTGACTCAACTGCCTTAAATTAGAAGCATTAATTCCTTCCCAGTTTTTACGCTGTACCTGTCTTCAGAAAAAATAGAACCTTTTAGAAATGTTTTTCCAGAAGAAGAAAGTAATCAGTCGTCTGTGAGAGCATTTCAGGTTAAGAACACACTCCTAAGTCACACCCAGACCACTTCTATCCACCTGCAACAGGAATAATGAATCCCCTGTACAGACCTCAGATCTACAGACATTCATTCAAAAAGCTTCTGGCAAACACAAACTTTCACATAAAAAAAAAAAAGGTCAGTTGTTGACATTTCATAAACAGATGCATCCAGCAACAGAAAGGAAAAACACTTGGGATTTAACTCAACAGTCTTCTTGATTATTTACAGGAGGTGTTTGTGCCACTTTTAAACAAGACACATAGGCAGACATGGAAAGAAAATGACAAATTCCACCTACAGGGGTTCAGTTGCTACACAACATTTCTCAAAAAAGGTGCATGAACCACTGGTTCTTCTCATTAAGGTGCAGAAACCTCCGCTCTACCTCTCATGGAAGGTGCAAAAATAAAGAGGTGGTGCATTAGATACATGAATAAACTACATACCAAAAAACACAGCCGCACAATACAGGCTCTCCTTCTTTCACACACACAGATAGTACCATAAAACTTGCTTCAAGCAATATTGCCTCCTCATGACATCACTGTGCCCACCAGGCTTCTGCTTATTGATTTCAATTAAAAGGCACGTTCCAATATTCCTTAATTATTTCCTGTGACTTTTGCATTGGCACAAAAATGTCTGCAGTTTCTTTTCTTTTCAATAATTTCAGTATGAAGAAGAAGAAACTTGCTGAGTTGTCAGATCAATATAACCTTTATATTTCTACAAGAATTCTTCAAAATTGTGGGCCAATGTTTTATCGAAGGAGGCAAGCGTTGCAGGTTCACAACCTAACAAGAAATGGTTATCATAGACAACAGTCAAGCCAGCTGAATCAGTCTTATTATTCCTTTTAAGCTAGTGAACAGAAGATGAAATGCTTCAAATTTAGCAGTTCAACTGCTCATTCCATCGCTCTGCACTGTCAAATAAAGATAAAAATAAATGCCTAAGGGTCCTATGATAAGACTGCTTTATTATACTCCTTTTTTATGCAAAAATAGCACTTTTCTTTATTTGACAAGACCTCTTTCAATAAAACATGAAGATCGAGATTTTAAAACAATCCCTCTCACTCTCTCTGCTCACACCATTCGAGGCATGGGCACTTGTATAAATATAGTTTATCCTCTAAAAATATGACCATCTTTGATTACCTGTTGCCGTTAGAATTTCTTTACAATCATCTCAGTAAAAAGCCTTCCCCTTCTCTCTGGATCACTTTTCAGTTTATAGACGGAGAAACATGCTAAACATTTGGAAAACAGAGAAAGATGAGATATATTTCTATAAGACACTGCACAGTGAAACACTCAGGTGAGATTCTCTGGTCTCAAGAAAGGTGATGTGGGGTGAAGAATACCTGCAGGGTGATGAGTGGAAGGTGCAAGGGAAGGAAGAACAGGTAGTGTTAATTATTATTGTATCTATTTTAAATTTAGTTCCTTTTCCGAGGCTGGAATACAAGTTGTCAGGCTTGCATAGAGAAAAATGCCACTGACACTTACATTCAATATACTCGCCACCTCTACTCCTAGCCTGTCCATCCAGCCATCCCTTCCTCCTCAGGCTGCGCTCCCCCCACCACCTGTATTTCAGGGAATGTATTTAATATGCAACAGTGGATGCGCTTACACACCTTAAAAAGACAAGGGGAGGCAGAGGGCAGTTAGGAGAAAACTAAACATCCTCTCACTCTCTCCCTTTCCTCAACTAACTCCATTGTACAGTCGTAAAGCAAAAAAATTAAGTTTTCATGTCCTGGTTACATCAGGGTAACAACAACCGTTGACCCTAGCAGTGTAGTATAGACAGTCAGATGTGAGAGATCAGCGTGGGCCAAAGAGTGAGGAGGCAAGCAGAACTGGGGAATACTGGTATGCGTGTCACCAAATTTCAACCTTCCCCCGGACACAATGTTCAAAATAACGGTCCTCCGTCCCCGCCCACACCTGGTAGCGATTCACCTGAAGAGCCACCTGACTCCATGCCAGCACCGCCGGTGGCCTCCAGAGAGGCGGGGTCGAAGGCCGGATCCGCCCCCAGGGTGTCGTCCTCCATCTTGACGCCGTCGGGAAGGAAAGCGGTGTAGGCATCACTCTCAGCCATCAGTAGCTTCAGCTTGGGGATCCAGCTCTTACGGACCACGCGTCGGGCGTTGGTGCACATGTCGGCGGCGATGGCATTCATCTCGCTTTCTTTGAAGCTGGTGGCAAAGTTCTGGCAATAAACTGGCGTGGAAAAGGAAAACAACACAGTTAGGCGGATTGCACCTTACGCTGGGAGCTAGAGCTAGAGTCATGAAGCAGACAGGAACCTAAAACAGGAACAGTGGTCAGGGGGAATATTATGTTTTTAATGTTCACAAGTGGAATACACATTACTTAATGAGTAATGTGTGGTATGGTGCTCGTTAATTCGGTACTTTATTAAATGTTGTTTTTTCCACTGGCGTTCCGGCACAACTTCCCCTACTTGCAAGGTGCATGCCTCCTCCTCCTCCTCCTCCTCACACTGCACCACTTACAGTATTGATACTGCATCTTGTCAATTTGGGATTACATCCCAAGACTTTACTGTACATGTAAAATCCAGAATCATCTGAATGGCATAAAAAAATTCTCAAATCTGCCTCAAAAATGTCCTACATTCATAGAGACGCTTCAGTTGATGTTGGCAAATACTGTATAGCGTCTGATGAAGAGCAGTTGTGCTCGAAACGTCACCTAGGTGCGATAAATAATTGGACATTGGAGCCAAGCACTGTGCGAGCTGTTCATTTGTTTGTTACAAGGTCTGCTTGCTTTCGGCTCAACACCTGCCCTCTTTTGGTTTGGATGTGCGTGCATGCTCCTACTTGCAAATACTGTATAACCATCTCCCCAAGTTAGGGTTAAGAAGACACATTTAAAAGCATAAAGATAATATTTGCAGGACTCCTGCAGATCATACAGGCCCTGACACTGAGTTGTAAATAGAAATTGTAAATGGAGCAGCCCAGAGACTGACCTCTGAAAACATGTCCCGCTGCCTTACTCATTTCACTAATGAGATGTAGGGAAATGTGTTCTTCTTCACAAAGCAAGCCCAAACTTCACTGAGCTATCATAGGAACTACACATGATTTCTGTTTAAAGCTTCCCTTTTTTATAAACATCTGAACACATCATCACCTGGTTATGTACACACACACACACACACACACACATATACTACAGTAATTTCTTTGGGGTCTGACATTCAGTTTCACAGTGAATGTTGCTATCTAGTGGTCACTGTGAGTTATTACCTAATGCTAATCATAAGGGTGCAGTAGGTAGCAAATTATCTCTCATTTGCACCATCATCCAAAAGTAGCCTAAAAACTTACTTGCTTCACTGTTAAATTAACTGAGACATTTAACAGCCAATCGTTAAATTCAGCAACAGTGTGCTTCGCAATATGTACGTACAATATGTTTATGCACAATATGAATGCACGTACGTTCCCCTCTATCTGTACCCAGCCTCACAAGCAAATGTGCAAATTGTTTGCATGCTTGTGGGCAAACACCCACAGACAGAAAAAACATCTACGCTCACATTTGACCGCATGCAGAACTCTGTTGTCCAGGGGCTTGCGGCTCGGGTCATTGGTGGACGAGCGGATGCCTGTTCCACAGCTGTTGGCCAGAGTGTTCCTGATACATCAAAATAAGAGCGAGTTGCACAGAACAGAGGAAAACAAAAATAGTTGTTATGTCGCTTTAATGCCAGCAGATAAAAAATACATTAATTTCTATATTAAAACTAAGCTTTTGCCAGCTTCACATGAAACAGAAATAGACCCAGACACACAGACAGGAGGAACAAACCTGTCAAAGAAGGCAGCCAGCAGCCTCCTCAGCAGCACCTTGTGTCTGGTCCCTGCGCTCACATGACAGTTCATTAGCTGGGCTCGCGATATATACACAGAAGTACCTGCAAAGAATGCACATGCAGAGATTATCAACAAACAAACGACCCACTAAACATCATTAGTACTTATCGCCATTTATGACTCATTTATTGTCTCACTCTATGACGTGTTTGACCTGTTCAAGTTCAGATTTTGTGGGTCATATACAGCGATGATAAAGTCAGGATCTTCACTTTGATTTATTGGAATGTATTGGAAGTATACAGTATGTTTATCTAGTGTCAGCTCTGATTCATATCAAACATTGCAGCTGTAGGTGGGGAGAGAGGAGGCTGTGCTGTTACATGTCAGAGTTTAGAGTTTTGCTTTCGATTCTTTGCCATCTTAGATTTCTTTTTCTGTTTGTTTCAAGTTTTTCCACGTGTTTTATGTTTTTTATTGCTCTATATTGAATTTACATGTTTCACATGTTTCATAATAGGCTAAGTTGATTCCTTTTAATATTATTATGGTATGCACAACATAATTTTGCCTTTTTTATTTTACTATTAAACTACCCTACGATACTAGCTCGGCATATGTTACCTCCCTACTTTTCTTTCTTTCTTTCTTTCTTTATTCATGTCCCCCTGAGTCACACTCACACACTATGTTGAAAGGTATGTAACCCAGTCTGTAAGGTAACACAGACACTGTCACAGGATGTCCTTGACATAAACACATTGAGTCAAATGTGCAAGACTGCTGCGTTATCCGCATGCCAACGCCAAGCCCGGTCATTTGAGGATAGCTTCCTTTTAATATGTGTATACATATCATTGCCATTGGCCTTGTCCTGTTTAGATCCCTTGAATCAACTAACATTCGTATATTACTGCATGATTATTTTATTGTTTTATTGTTCAAGTATTTTTCTCTAATATAGATAGACATGTAACTTCCAAATGTTTATAGGCCTTAGATGAACACTGAAAACAATTCTGTGCATTTTACTAGCTCCTCTACAACTAAAGTCTGTGTGTTGTAAAGACAGGTTTCTTTGAGAACACACACACACATAAACACACGAACATACCTGAGACTAACTCTAGTTTCTCAGCAGGGTCTCCTTCCTCGTACAGTTTGGGATGACAGCGGTTGCCTATCTGAGCGATGAGTTCTGCAGGGAGACACGTAAGGTCTCTGCCTCGCATCCGACCCCGTGTCTCTGTGTGGTCCGGTAGAGCCTCAACACGCTCGCCAGAAGCTGGAGAAACACAATACTGTAAGATTAGAATAGAACCACATCACTTTCACACACAGAGAAAGTAGAACGCTCAGTACAATACCTCCTAAAACCAGAAAATACATCAGATTACTATTATATCCCTAAAACTAAAATAGAAAATGTCAGTAGAGAAAGCAAAAATGATCTTATACCTCAGATATAAGTGCACGTAAACTTAAGACCACATGACAAATTTTCTGTCTTGCAGGTGCATTTACACGTACTATTCTGTCTCATGTCCATTACCTGCAGCTCCCATGTTGAGCATGCTGTACATGGTATACATGTTGCAGATTTGCCTGTATTGCTCTTCAGCACATTCATCTGTCCCCTCTTCCTCTTCTTCATCATCATGGTAGCTGATGGGTGAGTCACTGGCGTAGGTACTCAGGGTGCCTGGGCTAGCGCCCTCTGACACGCCGAGACCTGCTGCAGAGCTCCCGTTGGTGCCGGCACTGCCGCTAAGCCCGCCACTGGCCACCATGCCCGCCAGGCTGGTAGCGGTGGCACCCATACCCATGGCCATTCCAAGGGCTCCGGGGCTCTGGATGGCACTGCCCCGCACCGCTTCCTGGGAATAACGGGCTGCCTTCCTGGCACCACCTCCTCCCCCTGAGCCTACCCCACCTCCGTCTCGGCTGCTGCCACCCTCCCACAGCCGCTTAGCTACAGGAGTGCAGACCACTGAGTAAGGAGTGGCTGCTTCCGGCTGGCTAGCTGGCTGCTCTGTCTTCACTCGTGATACCAGAGAGAGCGGCGTCAGACAGGAGGCAGGCCGGGCTGTACTGTTACTGGTCTGCGTTACAGGGCTCTGGGGCTCAGAAGGTGGGGCCTCCTCAGCGTGAAGGCCCTGGGAGTCACAGCTGGGGGAGGAGACCTAGAAAGGAATGCATACATTAACTTAGTGTCAGCATACATCCACACACTGATGTACCAACAGATATGTGTTTGCTCGTATGACGTTGCCATGCTGGTGTACAGAAGGATGCTGTTTGTCTGTCCAGCAGCTAGATATCACAACAACCATTGGTCAGATTCCCCTCAGGTTTGGTATGATTATTCATGGTGATTCCAAAGTGAACCCTTCCCTTATCTAGAACCATCGTCACACTTTTACTTCGATCAACACTTTGGCGCCATTTCCTCATTCATACATACCCCCTGCAGATGAACCCTTTCCATTTTTACCAAATTCTGATCACAATACATATTTCAGAACTGGAATGGACACTTCATTTTAAACAGCCAATTCACCCAGACCACAAAAAACAAATCCCAATTAATCCTAAAGGTAATTTTGGTAACACATTTTTGGTTACAGTATTGGTTTGACCCATTTTGGGATCTCTGCCACCTTAATACAACTCACGTAAATGGCATTTGGTTTGTGTGTCTATTGTGCTCAAAGCATTGAAAACTTAAATGTGGAAAACTCAAAAGTCTCTTTTCCCTTTTTCAGATAATATGTCCTAGCTACTCTGTTACTGGCTTTGACAAGTTTCTACTGAAAACCATTTCAGCTTTACCTTAAGGAAGAATTCAGTGCCTTTCTCCATAATCTGTTGGATCTGCAGGAAGCCGGCAGTATACATGAGGAGAAACTGGTCCCCCACCGTCATGCTGAGACGGCCTGTGTAGCAGAAAGACAAAATCTGCTGGAAGCTCTGGGGCTGCACAGCCGAAGGGAGCTCAACTACCGTTGGGCTCGTCTCGTTGTTGCTACCACCTCCACTATTGCTGCTGTTGCTGAAAAGGTCCCGGAAATAAGAACTGCTAGCAGCCAGTACAGCTCGATGGGCCTAAGGCAAAAGCAGATAAGCAAAGTGTCCAATTAGAACTTTTGAGAGCAGTGCTGATTTTCAATATTAAACGCAAGATGGCTGCTGACATGAAACCAAAGATGTTCAGGCGATGAGACACCTTAGGTCAGACCTTCTAAGCAAAGGGCTTGTGGTGAATGAACTCCATGCAGAGTTCCCTGATATGAAGACACGGTCGCAAGAGATTCTTATAAACTAATATATTAATTTGTTTAGGGCTGGATATCAAAACTAAAAACTACACTTTTTTTTGATTGATTTGATTTTTTAAACTTTTTTTTTATTCAACAGAATGAGCAAAACCTTTCAAATAAATCAGTGTTTAATGCCGTCTTCATGTGAAACAGCTGCACAAGAACTTTGCCAAAATAAGACACAGTTTAAACTTTAGAAGGGTATAAATTAAATGAAGTAAAGAAGACTGAGATATTAACCATGGAGCAAGCATTTGGTGCCAACTACTGGTGAATTGAATTCAGTCAGTATTTAAGTATTGAGGTTCTATAATTAGCAATTTATTTATTTATGTATTTATTTTGCATTTATTTAGGTCTTTAATAAGAATTAATTATATTAAATTAATAATATAATATGATTCCTGAAATACTGATTTGGAGTCCTCCCAATGTTCCTGGAAAGAAAGTCATACTCAAAGTGACAGCTCTCTTACTGTCGCGGTCACTGAAATTTTGGGACCTAGAAACGAGGTTACAGGGCAGAGGAGGTGAAGATAATCTGCCTAGACGAAAGTGAGCCCAAGTCTTAACTTGTCTAAATTTGGCCTCAACTTTCAATACAAGTGTAATTTCCATTATGAAAACAATAATAACTTGCGGTCTCATCAGTACCTTGAAGGCATGGCCCTTGACCACCACGGAGACATCGCAGTAGAGGCCCTGCAGCCGCTGCTCATTCAGACACTCTAAAACATTGTTGCCAAAGTTTGGGATCGCCATCTGGAGGGTCTGGGCCATGGTGCGCCTACGCACACCACCAAAGGGTCTTGTTGGGAGAGAAAGAGAGACAGAAAGAAAGAGAAGAATGACACAATTACAACAAGTGACAAAGTTATACCACATCCACACATAAACTCTGTGTATAACACTGGTTATTAAACATAGGAAGCATCAGGGTGTTGCAGTTTATGCCTTGGGTCAGCAAATGTAGCGTCATACACATTACTCCTCGACAGGGGTTTGATTGTAGTGATTGTAACTCTTGTAGTGACTCATCTATTACTCTGTGTTTACCCTTTTGTACCGAGGTTACACTGCTTTATCCCTGGTTATATGAGCAGGGCCATGGTCCCAGGTGGGATAACTGCGGCAGACCCATTCACAACTATGACAAAACCCGTTTTATCCTGTGCTGTTTCTTTGGTGTGAGGAGGGTTATCAGCAGGCAATGTGAGGAGGAGGTGTAATGTAACAAGGCTGTGTTAAAAGAAAGAAAGCTCAAGGAGAACAGACCTAAAACAAAACAGGTGGGGAATGTCAGACGAACATTAATGGACACAGTAAAATGGCTGACAGTCTGTCACTGGAACAAAGTAAAACCAAACATACACTAAACCTAATGGAAGTCTATTTTTTTTTATCACTACTAGGCCAAATTCTTCATACTGAAATGCCTCCATTCTAGAGAAAAGTAGTCCTGAGTAAGAATTATATCCCTTGGCACATCTAACTGACATAGGTCACAAATATTTCTTCACACAGTCCTACTGAAGGCCTCTGGCAGGCTCACAGGACGTTGATATTTGAAACAAAGTTTTGTTGAAGCTGGATTATCTACATTGCATTAATCCTATACGTCACTTCAGCCTTGCAGTAGTTGTTATTGCCAGGAGCAGGCTCAGTAAAAGCCTTTTTATTTTCTGTCTTCTATGAGCTATAAAATCCCGTGTCCTTAGATAACTGGGTCATGTTCTGTTATTCTATGTGCAAAAGCGTGTAGCCTAAACAAACACCACATAGCATGTTTCCATTCACTTCTCTAAACAGTCAAAGTCAAACATACCCCCTTGCCCTGCACCCTCCCGAGGATTCCTATATTATCCCTGTCAATATTAAATTAAAGTGAACCAAAGTTCCCTCTGCTGTGGACATGAACACTACGTGCAGGCTACATTACTGCTTGATTCTGTGAGATAGCTTTGTATTCAGTGACAGGATATGTAAAGACACTGCAGATATTAAACCAGATATCTTCTTTTATGTTTTAGAACTCGTATACATTTGCTCATTCTACAGAATAGCATGGGGAGGAATCTACTTTTCAGGAGTGGAACTTTACATATATAAGAATTATATGCCCTCTGTACCCATAACCACTATAATCTCCACAATAACAGCTAACAATTAAAACAGATCCATTTTAAAGGCCACGTGGCATTTCATTAAGCATAAACCTGCACTTCAAGCAGAATTCCAGTCATAAGTGTTTTCACATATATACACAGATGAGTATACAGACCTGCACTGTACAAGTGTGCATGCATAGCCTAGACAAAGCTACTTTTCACACGGATGCTTTACCACTTAAAAGTGTTGCATGAATGCATGCTGCACACACACACACACACACACACACACACACACACACACACACACACACACATAGATACATACCAAACAAAGACTATCTCTGATACTGTGAGAACAAACTGATTGAAGCCCACCCTGTGAGAGGCATACAACCAACTTTGGTGTGACTGACTGATGAGGGCTGGAGTGAGCCGCCCCATCATATCCAAAGCCTTTCATTTGGGACCCAGCCAAGCTCCAGGGTAAAGAGAAATGCTCTCTTTGTCTCTGTCTCACTCAAGCTCCCTCTCCCTCATACTAAAACACAGATGCGCACACACAAACTCAAACAAACCCACAAAAGGCACACTGAGTCACACACAGACATTAGACAATACTGCTTGTTTACAGTTTGGCGAGCCGCAGTAAGCACACATGCGTGCACATAAAGACACACAAACACGGGGCTGAGAGCAGGGTGTGTTTGCACAGTTTGCCCCGACAGTGAGAGAGAATGTGACTGTGTGTGTGTGTGTGTGTGTGTGAGTGTGTGCATGTGTGTCTTTATGCACCAAGGAGGGGCAGTGAGGCCTGCAGAGATGAGAGGGATCATCTCAGGTCCTTATTCCATTAAACATATAGAGCGCAACAATGTGAACAAATGAAATTCACCCGAACTCACCCTGTGGCTTAGATCTCACACCAACCAGCCTAGTGAGGAAAGTAGGTCAAACATACTCACAACATACTTAAGATCTTAGACTTTTCATAGTAAGCCTTAAGAATGTTTTTCCTGCACTCAAAAGGCTTATGTTATGTTGTGATGGGACGGCTGTCAACATATTTCAAAATTTATACTGTCAGACTACTTTCCAGTTTATCCAGTTCTACCATTGAAAACAGCATGCTGGGCTCTCTCACATTGCTATGTGGCTGATTACTGTGGAGTCATTGGTGCAGCTGGCACACAATGCATTCCCTCTATAGGCATTTCCTGGTTCTCATGTGCCCATGCCTGCATGGCTGTGCTACTCCTATCAAGTCAAGACATACACACAGGCATGATTAGTGGTTATTCTTCTGTAACAGCACAGACACCAACAGCTTCTGAACTTCTTAACTTCATATTTCTGAAGCTTTACCCGCGAATACACTAAGAGTGTTCCCGATTATAGTCTGCCTATGTTTAGAAGTGTTAAAACGGGAAAGGATGCATGATATAAGGAGCTCTTTAACACACCGGGGTGACCGCGCCGTGTGCCAGTCTACCCGCCGGGAGTGCTCCACTGTCTGCTGGCACCGGAGCCGGGAGGCGACGGGAGGGGGGCGACACAGGATGGCAGCAAGCCCCGGTGATACCCGGGTGAGGGCGACGGTGTGTTACTGTTTACGTGCCGTGAAATGGAATTCAAGTATTTTAATCTAAACCACCTTCAGGAGACTATGCGGTCGCAATGTGCCCTTTTCCCTTGTGGCTGACAGCGCTGAAATGTTTGATGCCCTCTCCCATCCGCAGCAGGCCTATAGAGGTGGCTAATGGCTAAGCTAACACTACTGTTAAATATTTTGGGTTCGCCCCGGCGCACCATCCACCTCATGCACACTCAGCCCAGCTGCACAATGTCAAGCATTTCCGCGATAGTCCACACTCCCAAAAGATAAACAAGACACTTACTGCCTGTGCGGACGAGGTAGCTGTGCTGCGACGCCGGTTGTCGAGCCCAAATGTTGCTTATTTAAATATTTTGGTGATGGGGGAAATCGCTCCCCCTGCCATTCTCCATTCTACCGACATCAACAGGTCATCCCAGGACACGCAGCAGCTGAGGGCGAGCCAGACGGAACCAGTGCGGCACGGAGCGGGGGGTGGGAGCACAACAAGGCACAATTCTTTACAACCGGCGCTCGCAAGAGCTGCCGTGCCAAAAAACCTGACTGCCATCGCATTTTCGCATATTTGAGAGAGGAGCTACATTAACCATTTAACTACAAACACTCCATGCTGATAGTAGGGAACATTTCACTGCTTTGAAAATGCTGAAACAGGCCAAAGAAAGTTTAGGACTGTGCCAACCCGGACCCTTCCCCATGTCGCATACTTATCCCAAACTTTAATTGTCCCGTCTCTGCTGGACCGTTCATCATCAACCCAGATCCACAGCGCTAACTAAGGACACCGGCACAGACCCCTCTCCCTCCCCCTCCTCCTCCTCCTCTGCCGCCGCCGGTGGATCCTCAGACGACCCCGACAGGACGCCTCGCACACAACGGCAGACATGACACTCACCCCCTCGCTGCGAAGTTGATGCAGGGAGCGTCGGTTCAAAGGAGGAGAAGCAGCGCTCTCTCGCCCCGCTTTTCCTCGCTCCAGGCAGCCATTCAGTGTGAGCGAAGCGCCGATAGCAGAGCCATCGAGGGCGGTACAGTATCCCAGGGGATTGCGGAACACAGAGCCACTGATCGCACGGAACAGGAGAGGAGGAAGACAAGCATGACGCGCTCGTCATTCAATCGCATGATCGTTTCGAGCGCAGCCTCAATTTGGGGAGACCTATCCCACGGCGTACACTGTTTGCGCATTGGCACAGCAGCAGCAGCAGCAGCCTGCAAGGAGAAACCGTCTCTCACTCTCACTCTCTCTCTCTCTCTCTCACTCTCTCTCTCTCTGCATATGAGCGATAAAATTGGGAAAAGTAGGCCGTGTGTGTGTGTACTTATTTAACTTGAGTGAACTCGGCGCGCGCATATAAAGTGGGGATAAAAGCCGCGCCCTTGTTGGCTGTAAACAAGTGAAGCCTTATGTGCCAAATGTAGGGTGCTATGACACCCATCATACCTGCAGGCATACCTGTATTCAGCTGATATACAGTTGGCTGTAAGCCATGCAGTTGCATTATCTATAACGTCCGACAAAACATGTTGGCGAACCAGCCTATAGGTCAAACCGATATGGGCACATTGTATGGCCGCAGACTATGCCTCTGCTCCACCAGGCTATTCAACAATATGTTGCATTCTAGGCCTTTATGTGCATTATGATACTACTTGAATGCATTTATTCATGTGAAGCTGGAGGCACAGCAGATATCATATTTCACAAGCCAACAGTACACATAGAAATTTCACCTCTGGAGTTATGGATTTATGAATACATGTCTTCAAAAAGGCATCACACGTGGCAGCAATGACTGGGAATATGTTGGCTATAAGGTGGAAAAAGTAGCAATAACCTGTGACTTTCTTGGAACAGAAGGAAACAGAAACCAAACCTTGGTTATACAGTGCCGTGGGAAAATACTTTTGTTACTGTTCTGTGCATTTTTGTAGGCCTATATCACATTATACAGAATGGTGGGTATTCCATATTCATTGAGAGAGGCCCTGTCTGTTACACTGTATATCAATTTTAGCAAAGGCTGATGAGAGGTCAAAATACTGGTGATTCAACTGTGATGACTAAATTCTGGGATTTTAAAGAGAAAATATATCTTAAAATATGAATTACAGTTTATTTACTTAGGCTAACTGTGTACAGCTCAACAGCTCAAGTACACTGACTGTTCTGACATTTACAGAATGCATGGTGAGTTTATTGAGGCAATTTTCTGATCCACAGCTGTAAACCCTCCATTCAAGTTATGCTCATTTTATGGTAATATCTCAAGATAAAATTTTACGACCCACAAGTGAGTAATTGAAGCATCACCTGTCAAGTCACAATGTTTTGATTTTGCAGGTATTGACCATTTCATTTATGTCTGGTACAGATTTGATAAGAGAAAACATTATGAGTTATGGGTTTCATTTCCATTTGTAAATTACAAAATTAGTGAGTCTCCCTATAATTTATTTTACATTCAGTAGCTATTAAATGTGGCTTGGTCTTATGAATGCCTGGCTTTCAGTGTTATATATGGCATTAAATGTTATGTGAGGTTATGCAAATTTCCCAAATCTCAGTCAGATAGTAGCATTCATGTAAACTGATAAAAACACGATAAGAGATCAGAAGAAATACAAACTGATAGTTTCAACTTTTTCTGCACAACATTAACCAACTACACGGACCCTATCACAAGTATTTGCCTCCACTTTTTCAGAACTTTTTCAGGTTTTATTTTTACAACATTAATTCACAGTGGAAGTAAGTAGGGCTTTTTGACACTGATCAATGGAATAAATACTTTGACAGCAAAATCTCTACAAATTCAACATAGATAGTCACTCATATTCATCCCCTTTACTGTGTCACATCAAAGTCATCGCTGATGGAGCCAGTTGTCTTTATAAGTCACATAAAAGTTAAATGTGAATCATCTGAATGATCAAGTGTGACAAGTGATTTTAGGTTACATTGTGAGTCCAGCCTAATACACGTTTTCACAGCAGACATTTTGACTTGTCATAGCAGTAAAAGCACAGGTGTTACTTATAACATAAACAATAGCTCTGTTTTTTTCAAGAGTCCCAGTAAGCCATGAGAGTGTGACAGTGAGCCAGCATGCACAATACCAGGACCCTAAAACTGAAGCAGCTAAATGGAATTCAGCCATAGTGTATTATTTACACCTGCGCTTTTCCGACTGTGACATGTTAAAATGTCTACGGTGAAAACACTTTAATAGGTTGGACTCACAGTGTTAATTATCTCAATTTGTTTGATATCCTTTTCTTATTTTCATGAAATACACATTTATAAAAATGATATAAAAAGATCACAGAACACCCAAGTTGTTCAGTTTGGTCATGTGTTAATGCTATCTATTTTTAAACATTTCCCTTTCATTGCCACTCAAAGTGTTCAATATGTGAAAAATCCTCTAGTGCACCTTTAAGATTAAAATTAAAATGACAACACTTATGACACCACTGAATTCATATGCCTCAGAGGGCTAATGAAAGTGTAATATCAAAGCTTGGTCCTGCTGCAAATAAATAATATGTTGTTTGACATCAAACAACAGTTTGCTTTAATTCCAGTTTAATACCAATGTCATAATGTAATATAAATTTTGAATTCAGCTCTTGCTTCAAGGTCCCCTTTTCCCTCTCTCATCCATTTGGATAGAATGGACTTCCCAGCATAATCAGCATATCAGCTGTCACAATAATGATTCTCTCAGCTTATAAATACAAAGAACTTTGGCACATTTTGAGCTTCATAGTAGTTTATGTGACCCTAAAAATCCCTGAAAAGATGCTGTAATGGTCATAAAACTATATCTGAACAATGTGTTTACACAAAATGAATCTGCAAAATATTGGTTGTGATTTTCTGTATTATGTTTTCAAGAAAAGCTGATGTAGGAAATTGCTGTAAATTCACAGCGATGTGAAATGATATCACAACTATGCCAACACTGTTGTTTTTTCACAAGTCCAATCACACATTTGCTTGATACACCCACCCATAAATGACAGTGGCTATCCTAGAAACAGTCTTTTAACCAATATTTATTGTTATGCTGTTGTTGCAGTATTACTGTATATGCAATAAATGAAGCTTGTATGCTATTTTCTTAGCTGGGGCATGCAATTGTGGTCAAATTGTAGTTATAGTTACTCATTGCTGTGTATCATACAGCATGTCCCAGTGTGACTGCATTTTACCTGACATTTTAGAAAGATATTCTTTCTTAAAATATCTTGAGTGCAACAGAGAATACGCTTCAAATCCCCAATTTCCTATGTCACTATTAACCAACTATACTTATATTTTGACTGATGAGCAATGCTCTGAAGGGCCTTCCTGGAGATAGTCATTGTGGGAGCTTGTACCACCATCTAGAGGCAAATGAACAACACCTCTGCAATATTAGAAGAAAATAAAAACTTAATGATATGTATGCTGGACCAGCGATTGTAAGTGGTTGCACAATGTTTAGAAGAGAACGTTGATAGCTCCACATCTGGATCATGTCCATGTCAAACCCAGTTCAGTGCTGCCTTTCCTGATTATTTTCAGATTAAGAGCATGGTGATTTAGGTGCATGTGGAAGATTAATAATATTAATATTATTATTAATAATATTTCTGTTTTGAAAGCAGTACAGCAGAGGTCAGTTAGAATATTTGTTAGATACATCAGTGAGAATTTGATTTTTTCTGTTCTGATCTTCTTTCCTCTTTAACACATGTGCATCAAAACAGCAAATCAGTCCGACAGTCCTGGTCCGACCCCTCCCCTCCGCCTCCGGTCTGCAGACTTCGTACAGGTGAAGGATGTCCCGCAGGTGAAGACTTACCAAGGAGCTAACGGCCTCGGCTGCATGTTATTCCTGGTGAACAGAAAAAGTTAAATATGTAAGAATTTTATTTAGCACTCAGTTCGTCAGCTCTTTGGGGATATTGCCGTAGATATTGGCGAAGATTTGGAGTGTGTTCGTTGAGGAGTTAGCCACTTCTCACACCAAAAGTGGTGAGTCAGTTTTAATGTGACTGATTTTATTTGTTGTTATGGTGGTTTTAGGGCGAGTTTTGTCAGTGGAGCTGAAGTTTAAATGTTTTGTCTCTGTTCGTGTGATGGGTGGCTAGCAGGCCAATGCTTGGTCAGAGCTAGCTTAAACTTACAGCATTAGTTCTAGCTTAATATAGGCTGGTTGCTTCACTCTGTACTAGCTTATTTCATGACAGACAGATGCCTACTAAGCCATGCAAAATGCACTTTTAGTCTGTGTCTAGAATGCAGCCTATCTTTTGAAAGAGAGGGCAAATGAGTTAGAGTTTTGACCTGTAAACATTGGCCTCAGGTTTTGGGTCAGGTTTAGTTTCAGGTTTTGGCTGAAGGTCTTTGCTAGCCAAGCAAGCCAAGGCTGGTGTGAAGCATCTCCGCAGACCGCAGTGAAGTTAGTTTTAACTTGGGTATTGGGCAGCCATTTACTCAGGATCCAGCAGCGTCTTCTTACTCTGTTTCACCCAGTGTTGGCAGCAAGAGGACTGGTCAGCTCACCTCCTTGCACTTATCTGCTGGGGGTTGATTCAAAGACCATCAGTAAAATACTGTTTAAATGACACAATACCGATGTTTATGGAAAATGTATTTTTTTTTCAATAGCTTCCATGTAATGTGACCCAGTGACTCCCAAGTCAACACTAGAAATTATTACTACACAGGCCACAGAGACCGCCACCTCTTCATGTTGGATGTTAGTGAAAAATTCATGAAATTTCTACAAAACTGGTTCTACAAAATAGAATAAGCAAAAATCCAGTAAAATCCAATATGAATAAACAATGTGTGCTATGTCGCATGTGTAGCACAAATTCTTAAAATTGATTTGGAGTCACTGGGTCACATTACATGGAAGCTATTGGTAAAAAGTAATGTATTTTCTACAAAACTATCTCTATAAAATAGAAGAAGCACTAAAATCCAATATAAAGTGGTGGGTCCTATGTGGTCTGTGTTGTAATAATTTGTGCGAATGATTTGGAGTCACTGGGTGACATTACATGAAAGCTATTGAAAAAATAAATCATAAATGTTCCATAAAAATATGTTTTTAAAATACAAGAAGCACTAGCGTCCATTGTGAAGAGGTGTATCAATTGACAAAACTGCCATTATTTTCTGTCAAATATTTCTGCAAAATAAATTAATATCTCGTTTTTATTTGATATTTTGATTCCTAATATTAGGAATCAAAATAGGTGAGATACATGAGACCAATTTAGTACAATCTTTTAATTATAATTTTCACCAATATGGGCAAGTCAGCATGAAGGTATTGATAAAAACATTGGTATTGTGTCATTTAAAAAGTAATTTATTGATGGTCTTTGAATCAATCCCCAGCAGTTAAGTGTGAGGGTAGGGAGGTGAGCTAACCGTCTTCCTGCTGCCAACACTGGGTGAAACAGAGTAAGAAGACGCTGCTGGATCCTGAGTGAATGTCTGCCAAATATCCAACTTAAAACTAACTTCACTGCGCTAGTTCACAGGCCTTTTTCACAACAGACAGTTTGACTCACAGTACTGCTTCAAGCAGTAAAGGCACAGGTGTAACTAATGAGATTAATGATAGCTCTGCTTTATTCAGGTGTCCCAGCAAGCCATGAAAGTGTAACAGTGGGCCAGCGTGCATAATACCAGGACCCTCAAAGTGAAGCAGCTGAATGGAATTAGGCCGTCATTAACTCTTATTATGTACACTTGTGCTTTTCTGTGACATCAAAACATGAAACAGGCCTATTGGTGACATACCATTATTGGTCAATATGATTAATAGAATGTTGCCACCTGCTGGAAGTGTTTTATAATTAAAACGCATGCCTATACAGTGGAAACTGCTTATATGGATCACAAAGCTTGGGACAGAATCATTCCTATACAAATGCTGTTTCGATAATTTGCTTATAGTAATCAAGTAGTCCACTTATAGTGTACATACGGTCTTTTCATACATGACATTGACAACATATGGAAAAACATTTTAAAACTATGGCAGTTCTATTTTTCTTACTTTACTCTCGTGATATCGCTGTAACCCGTCTGTTTCCAGCTGGCCACCTGAGGCTGGTGCGTTGAGCGCATTGAAATCATGACGGAAAAAAGAAAGTAGCCTAATTTTCTCTCAATGAAAAACGTAGTCTCCTCAAAACGTAGGCTACCTTGTGTAGTCTACCCAAACAACAAGAAACAGTCACAAACAGGCTGCTAGTGATGGAGACAGAAAACAAATGCGCGCGGGGAAAGCACCTGTGGTTGAAGCTGCCCTTGTCAAGTAGATTGATAATGCCCGGTCACATAATGTCTCTCTGGTTGCTAGTAGGTAGACAACAATGACACCGTAGTACAATACAAACAACCAGTCATAGGCGTAGATTTGGGTAGGTAGGGGACATGTCACTTGATTTTATTTTGACAAACCATTAGAACACGACTTACAGATGCCACAATGTCTCCAGTAAGGTAGGTGGTGGCAGAATGCAACCTCAAAAGCAATGGTTGCAATCTGCCATAAAACGGAAAGAAGAAGACGCAACTATGAATGGTTGATAACCATGGAGGAGCCAGAGGGGAAAAGAGGAGGAGGTCCAATATTAGGACATTTTTTCCCATAAAGCAAGTAAGTTGTGATGGCAGCTAATGAGCTACCAGGTAATGTTTTTTGAGTTACTTTTAGAAGTGTTGTTTGCTACTTTGCTAACTAATCTTAAGGTAATTAAGGTAATTAAAGTTTGCTAGCTAGCTAAGCTAGCAGCAGAAAAGCTATTTTAGCATTAGCTACACAACAGCTGTCCAAAGACAGTCAAAAGAACGGCAGCATGTGATTTGTAGACAGCGTGGGATATTTGAATTTCATCAATTGGAATTTACATATAGCCTATAAATTCGTACAACAGTGGTAAATAATAGCTGTTTTCAACATGATCGTGAGGCATTTTGGTGCAGTCTGAGGATAGAAAACCTTTTTAGGCTACCAATCTTGCTAAAATATGAACTTAATGCAGAACGTACCAGCCATTGAGGCAGCGGGGCAGAGAGAGGGAGAGAGAGAGGCAGACAAACAGATAAAAGTTAATATACTGTTGTCGGGATTCCCATAGTCATGGAAACAGTTTGATATTTTAAAAAGTGTTTTCCAGCCCTGGGGATGGTATCAATAGAAAAAGGCATACTTGTCCACAGTGGATCAACTCAGAATTAAACTACTTCTAACTAGTTCTAACATTGTGTTTGTGTGTGTGGCGACACACAGTGTGTGGTTTTGGAAAAAAGCAGAAAGGAACAATGCAAATGATTGAATGACTAACTTATAATTGTTACCTTAATATACATACAATGTAATGTCAATAATATCAAATTACTAATCATTACTATAAAGTACTAGGCTATAAACCAAATACTGACATCTCACTGGAGAGATCCTGTTCCGCATAGCTGGTCATGTACATGTGTGTTGACTCAGCTGGGATAACATTAGATGAGAAAAGCTGATCTACAGGAGAATAAATATTTGAAAGCAATACAGGATGCCTGAGAGCCGTACTGTATTATATTCCATTACATTTTGAATTGTTGCCTGGAGCTGGAGTTTTATGTCTTCCTTTACATAAATAAAGACATTTCTACCATAAACTGATAAGAAAAATAGACCAGAATGCAGGAAATAAAATGTTTTACACTCCGACCCCCAGACCTCCCACTTAATATGTGCTCCCCCAATGTTGAAACCAAACCTATGCCCATGCTATCACCATCAGTGCAGTTTTAAGTTTGTGTTTTACTGATTTAAACAACCTGTTAGCATGTGTGGTGGAATAATACAAAACGTATGTCTTTATTTATGATTGTGATCATAATTTATGAAGTATAATGTATTGCCCTGTGCACAGAATGGATTAATTAAAACATGAATGTGAAAATGTGTGTGAAACTCTTTTTGTTTAGAACAACTTTTGCTCTCTATTAGAGAGACACCATGGAAGTGATGCTCATACTGCACAGTACATGTAACTAGAACACATAGGCGTATTAGCCAGAAAAGAATCTGTTGGCTTCTCGCTCTGCTTATTCTTTACATTGTCTTTTATTGGGGCCATGTTGGTCTTATCTCTCCACACTTATCAAAACTTTGCCCCAGAAATCTTATTTGTTATGTCTTTGAGGTCAGGTGCGTGTAGTGTCTTTTTCACTGTCTTTTCCTCTGCATATTTGGTTGGTAGTAGGTATTCTAGACATGTGTTTATCAATTTGATGGCAGCTTATGATAAACAGAGCATCAGTGTACTTGCGTAACTTGGTAATTATTCACATAGAGGCATAATGTGGTTGGTATGGTTGGATTCTGGGTTTGGCCTCTGGACACGTGTTCCTTGTTACTATGATGTTTTAAGGCTTGACATGCCTTGTTTTATGGGAGTTTATCCAGTCTTTTTCTTTTGAAACTGTTGTAATAGTTAGACGAATGAAGAAAGTACTGAGATCAAGTGTCAGGGCTGGTGAGTGCGAGGCAGTAAGGAATAGAACTCAGATGCAGTCAGGCGAGGCGGACAGGCTAATTTCAGTGATTTATTTAAGATAGAAGGCTTACAGGCAGGTATAAGTAGGCCGGTAAGCAGGCAGACAGACAGGTACTGGTAGGCAGATTGGCAGGTTCTGGGACACGGAGACATACAGGCAGGTTCAGGTTCAGGTATGGGTACGGGGTCAGGTTCCAGCTTGAAAGCAAAGGCATTAGGAACATGGCAACTTTGATGGTCTGGCAGGGAATGAATGGAACTGTTATATGAACTGAGAAGAAGTGGGAATGGTTGTGTAGAAGGGTGGGGCAGTCAGGTGATGGGGAAAGGAGGGACAGTCCGAGGGCATCTGGTGAATGGATGGAAAATGGTAATGAAGGGGCCTGGGGAATAGGGGATGTGCCTGGAGAGAAGGGACAGAGAGACAAGCTGTGACATCAAGATGCCTTAGGTTGAGGTGGAGTGATGAGGTTTATGTTGTGGTATGCTTTGCCCCCTTTCCTTTAAGTTGGTAATTAAATTGAAAATGCATTTTAGAAAGTATCTGTACATATGCCTCTAGATTACGCTTACATTTTTCAGAATATTACAGACAATTACCTTCCTGAATGTTTGCATGAAAAATGGAGATGGACATAGAAAAAATAACCTCAGTCTGCTTAATGGTTCCTGCTGAGACCCTGTATGCAACTACATGCCGTGTGTGTGAGAGAGCTTTGAAGATGGCATGAAGATGATGCTGAACATGACAGTAACAACAGTGATAAAACTGTAATGATCATAAGAATGACAACATTCATTCATTGATGATAAACATGTTGTTTATCTTTTTCCCTTCCCATATTTTACTGATCACTTTACTGATATGATTTAAAAGGAAATGTTAAAGTAAGGTCTGACTGTTCAACAGACTGCCTCTCCCTTGAGAACTCTAAGATAAGATGAATCTTTCTTAAAGATACGTCTTTATTTCCAAGGTAAAGCTGACTGAGCATGTATGCTCTTTTCAGCACTGCACTACTTCATGTCCAATTCAACATGTTTAAGGCTGGGGACTGCTCAGTACAACTACAGCCTTCGATTGCTGGTCAGTGGGCAGTTTGTGGTTGAGTACCTCAGTGGTGCCTCAACAGTACAGAGAGAATAGTTCTGTTATATGTGTGATGATGTTTGGTTGTTACTTGTCCATGGTTCATATTGACACACTGAAGGGGTCAAGCAAGGACCCAGAGGGAGGGGGGCTTGGCATAAGAATATGGGAGGGTATGGGGGTGTTAGACAGGGAGACGCTCTCAGGCAGCCTGCTGGGCATGGTGCCCTGCTTCCCTGTTGCCGGTCCCTTGGCACTTAGACTGGCAGCAGCATGCTGTGACTCCATCCCAGCAACAGCGTCACGGATTTGGGCTGGCTGCCACGGGGTCCCCAGCCAATCAGGGCACACACAGTGCCAGATCACTCTAGAGGTAGCCAATAGTAAGCTTGGATGTGCTTAGTGTCATCCCTCCCAGATGTGAATTCCTTTAAACCCACAAGGTACACAAATGCAGACACAAACACGCAGCTCTAACTCAAAGACAGAGTGTGCACACATTTACACTCTGACTCTGTCTGTGTATGTATGGAAATGAGGAGAGATACAAAACAGTCTCTGTTTGTGTTTTCACATGAATATACCTCTGTATCATTCCATTGAGTAAGTCCAGTTCAGACCTGTCCGCATCTTCAAATTACTACACAACTAGTATTTCTCATAGAGGTGGCAAATCACCACTGGTGCATGTAGAACTTTGTCTCACTCTTGTGGACGATACAAGTAATACAGGGGTGTTGCTGTTGTGACATGGTATAGTGTAGTGCTAAGCATATCCCTGAAGAATAAGTACTGTTTTACATCAGTATGTATCATCATTTGTTTTATTGTAATCGATGAGACAAATCATGACAAACTTTGTTGTCCATATTCGGATCTTTATTTTTCTAAATGCAATGGTGAGTCCAGTGATATAATATTTGTTCATTACATTGGTATTTGAATCCAGAATTGAAAGCTTAATTTCTTTTATTTATTTATTTATTTAACTTTGTCTTGTTTCCTCTTACACACATGCATTACATACAGTATATGCCACAGCAAAAATATAACTGAAACATAAAACAAAATGAATATAGTATAAACCAATTCCATAAAATATAATAACAGAAATAAAAAAGAGAGACAATTAATTAATCACACTTTAAAACTAAAAAATCCTCAAAAGTTCAAAAGTCTGTCCTGTGGTCATCATCATTTAGTCTAATGGGAAAAAACATACGGAATGTGTCAGGATCTGNACTGCTGTATCTTACCTTAATCATGGTAGCCAAGACACCATAGATGATGGAGATGAGGAAAAAAAGGAGGAAAGTGAAAGCCATATACCAGCTTTCCACTTTCTTGGCTCACATCAGCATGCATGAGGTCATCTAAGAAATTACAGTCCTCCAAGATGTCTGTGAAAGAATTAAAATATTTTTCAGTGAACTATTACATTGACTTTGTTCCAGTGAAAGAGGGACTTCAAAGAGATATCAATAAAGTAATCCATTAAGTTACTGACTTACAAATGTGGGAAATAGATGGTTAACCTAGTATGTGCAATCTTTAATGTGCAAGAAAGATGGAGATCAATGGACGAACCAGCACCTGGTTTAGATATATTCAGGGAGAGAGTGGTGTCTGCATGTGTCACCCTGCAGGTGAGGACTTCCTCAGGTAACCAGATGCCCTGGGACAGACGAAGGTGGCTTTGGATGCTGAACTTTCCGTTTGGGCCTCTGTGGGGTTCACTAGTGTTGTAGTCCAACAGTTCCTTGGTGTGCTCAAGAAACCAAGTGATGTTAATGGATGCAGGGCTGAAGCCAAAGACCAGGCACACAAGTTCACCAGAG
>NTHP01000190.1:1966890-1978671 GCA_003416845.1 Oplegnathus fasciatus | reverse complement strand
ACATCTTATTTATAATATTCCGTCTGGTTCACTCACCGTTAGCGTTTTCATCCAGCTAGTGTAGCTCTGCTGACGTTGCTGAGCCTCTCGGTGAAAGCTAGACAAACAGATTAATAAAGCTGGCTTAGCAAGCTATCAACATTTTTTAAAACAACTTTATTGAAAAGCAAGCTATCAACATGATGCCTGTCATTTAACGGCCACAGGTGTCATTGTTAATAAGCATTTTCTGAATGTTACATACAGAACCTTTAGAGGCATGGCTCTAAGGATGGCTATTATGGTTTGCGGTTGGTTGGTCTGTCTGTCTATTGGTCCATCCACCACTTTGTCCAGGCTGAATAGCTCAACACTAATCAGATGGATTACCATGACATTTTGTACAGGCATTCATGTGGATGAAAACAACTTTGGTGGTCCTTTTCTCTTGTGCCACCATCACAATTTTTTCCTATACTTCGGTTTATGATACCTGCAAAACTAATGACATCCACATTCACCAGTAGCAAATGTTAACATGCTAACATGCTAAACTAAGGTGGTGAACATTTAGCATTTAGCTCAAAGTCCTGCAGTGCCTAGTACAGCCTCACGGAGCCACCAGCATGGCTGTAGACTCTTAGTCTTGTTCCTTTGTTGGCTGCCTTTGAGGGAAGTGAAAATCACTTCTAAATAATTTTCATTCTATTACAGCAAATTAAGAATGATGAGATGAGATGACAGACCTAACTTTACAGTTGATGCAGATTGATGTGGTTGGCAATCGCCTGCCAGACTACAACCCTGCCTTTGTTGATGGAGATACAAAACTACTGTTTGGGTCATTATCTACAGTGCTTATAATGTTCATAAACCTGCATCATCAGCTCTTGTTCTGTGGCTGTGAAGGACACGGTGCATCTTAGTCTTTTCTGCCATCAGTGACTGGAATCGCTCTTGTGGTTTAACATCATTTGACAGCACAAGACTGACTTCATTGATTCTCACTGCACAAGTCACACGTTTGTTTAATGAAACTGCTCTAGGCCAGACTTCAAAGTCACACTTATTATTATTATTATAAGTAACTTACATTTCTTAGCGTCCATCATGTACTACACCCCTGATCACAGGAAAGGTCCTGGAGGATATTTAATCTCACCCTGGTGTTTATGAAACCATCTTTACATTAATTTAGCAACATAATTCCATAAAACACTGTAGTGAACAAGAAAAACAAGAATAACTAAGAAAGAAATATCATAGTGGACTAAACACAGCTGCTGCTATTAAAAATAATAAATCACATTAATGCTTGGTGTGCAAATGAGCACTGACAACAGTCAATAGCATTGCTTGTGCTTAACTTACTAATTGGCACATCTAAATTATCTTATTAGTTTAAGCTGTGTTTGTGTTGCTATGAGGTTTGGAAAAGGGTCCATTTGCTGCTGGCTAACTCATAAAGAATTACAGTGTAGAATAACATGTCTGGCATGCTACCTTAAATATGTTATTATTATTATTATTATCATTATTATTATTATTACTATTATTATTACTATTATTATTTCGTGATAATAATTAGTTGAATGATCTGTGCTCTGGGAGAAGTAGAGGAGGGTTTAACTTTTACCCCAAACACTGGCATTTTCCATCATCAGCTCCACGGATTGATCTGTGTAAAACTAGCTACAATCAACCAAACACTCACTTTCTTCTCCTTCCACTGAGAGTTGGGTCGGACTACTATTAACAAAATGCTAACGTGGCTGTGTAGGTTTTCACGGGCACTTCATGGGCACTTGCCTTTCTTTCTTGGACCGCTAGCGGACCGTGAGGAGATATTCACTGAATTTGACAAAAAGTGTATTGGATTAGAATCGTAGACTACACCTTTAAGCATTATGGTGATTGTAGAAATATGACTTCTGGTAAACCAACACTGTGTATGTCTTAATAAAGTCCAGCAGTAAGATTCAGGTGACTAGTCTGTTTTGAGTGAGTTTGAGTCCCAGAATGAGACACCATTTCTCAAATAGACCCTGTGTTTGACAGAAGTTCAAGATATATGGATGATGCAAATGTTCAAAAATATGTAAATGGCCACTCATTATGTTTGGTTTGGTGGAGCTTATGAAATATTTAATATGGCAGTCATGGTTATTGAGAACATGTGGCTTAATAGGGGAATGCTGCCAAATTATTTTTTCTCAATAATTTACGCTCCAGCTGCTTCAGTTCTAGAGATCAGAAATAAAGCTGAATTCCATTCAGTTACATTTTTTTTTAATTTCTTGTGTGCAAGGACAGCTCACTTGATATTTTTCAATATTAACAACAGTTTCCCCTAGCTGGAGGCCAGAAGACTTCGACCTGTAGTGTTATCTGCCATCTCATGATCTATTCTCGCTACTCACTCTGCGGGCAGTATCTGTGGGACTGTGGGAACTGATTTGACTGAAAACAAGGGAGCTGCTGTAAGGACATTTTCATATTCAAAAATTATCAGGCTGATAGAGTCACCACTGAGTAGCCATTCATGGCCAAAATGTTTACAGAACCTTTTTGAATTACAGTCAGTCATTGTTCACACACATGCGCACGCACACACACACAATTAGTGGATCATCCATTGGACCAGAAAGGCCTTCAGTTCAGAGTAACATAATATAGCATCTGCTGAAATGTGAGCAGATTGTTAATGTGGACGGGAAGAATTTAGAGTTCATGTGAATGTATCTGTGGAAAAATTTCTCTTGTAACAGTGTAAATGTTTTATAGAAGACTTCTACATTGAAGGCTGTGTATTCAAATGACTAAAAATGACAGACAATATTTGTCTTTTAGAAAGGTTTTTGCTTATTCTCTATATGGCCTGAAGATGGGTAGTAAGTAACAGAGTATTGCAGCTCAGTGTTTACCTGATGAGTTCTGGTGCTGTCTCACATGGTGACTTGCTCCTCACAGCCTGCGATGACAAAAGACAGTCAAATCCTCAAAGGGAAACAGGAAGTAACATACATGAAAATAAGCCACTTGGTTTGCTTGTAAAAGATGAGGTAGGAGAAATTCTGTGGATGAGAATGTTTTCACTGTATTTTGCTCCAGTGGCAACAAAAGTGTGGTGGATTATCACTTTAAAGTTGTGTTCCAACAATTTAGTATTGCACCTCCACAATGCAGAGGCCGAGATATCCAGACTTTCATTCCCTCCCCAAAAAAGCTGAATCTTACATTTCCCATTATTTAGACCTTCCTAGTAGGATAAATGCCCTCTGAATAGCCATCTTTCAAACTCCTCACCCACAGTTTGTAACACTTCAAAGATTTTAAGTATTTAGCCTAAACTGAGATAACCCTGATGACATCACCAGAACTACAAAACATATCATATCTGTCATCACAGACTAGTACTCATGACGAGTAAACTGAAGTTCGTATGTAAAAACAGTTGAGTGGGGACAAAGCAGGCAACTGTCACTGGGTCCCACATAGGGGCCCCACAAACTACAGGCTTATTGTAGTTTGTGCTAATTTAATGGAACATTTTGTACCACAAAAACACAATATTAGCACTAATAGAGGCCCTTAACCTATTACATATTATTTTCCTTATTGCCTGATCTTGAGGCCCTGTTTTAAAGAGGGTCCATGGGTAGCCTCTCCACACACTGATGCCGGGTCATTAGTTGAAAGCTGTAGCTCAGTGTAGCTCCTCTTTGCTACTCTGATCTCTTTTGTCAGTGTGTTTCTGGCCTGGTTGAACAGGATTCTGTCCCCACTTCTGTAGGCCTCCTCCTTGGCCTGACAAAGCTGCATGAGTTTGCCTTGCAAACTAATATGCAAACCTGGGGTCAGGTAGTATTGCAGCTTAGAAAAACTGCTTGCGGGCCCTCACATACCCACATTAGTGCATTTTTTGAATTGATTAAATATCTGAGGTTCAAACATCAAAAGTAACTGTCGCGTTAGCACTGGTCTTATCTAGGGAATGTCTTTACTTTTGCTTTAATATGCTATTTTACAGTGAAATGCTTAAGATATACACTGTATAAACAATATAAATATATATGAACTTTAAATATTGAGATTACTTCAACAGTCATTTTGAAGACCACAAGATTGGATTCAAAGCTCTGAAAAAAAACGTAGTTAGAAGCCTGAAGGTATTGGAGTTTTTTGTTAAACAACATTCAGTATGCCCTCTACAGATGTATGTATTCATATGTACTGTGACAAATTAGGACAGCCAAAAAAAGTTGGCATCTAGTTGATGTCCTATTAATTTTTAAACATTAACTGCTTGGTTCCATTATGGTCATGCTTTTTGCAGCGTGCACTTCTGCAGCAGATCGATTTTTTATTCATGATATATTGATGTACAACTCATTTTTTAGTCCTTCTGTCTTTGAAACTGCGGAAAGCATTTTAGTATTTAAGGTCATATGGTTTCATGGTAAGTTAATGGACCAAAAATGATCTCACACTACAGTCATTAGGAAACTCTGCCAAGACTTCAGAACACCTTTTTGTCCTACTGCAAGTCACGAGTCATGGCAAAGTCTTCATTACATATATTATATGAGTCTGGACAGACATGGATGTAAACTGTGACTTGGCTGGTTGGCGGAGGCATACAACCGCAGGGCAGTAATTCTAGTTTCACTTCTGTCAGCCTGAACCAGCTTATCTCCCTGCTGTCCTGTCTGCCATCAGCTACCTGTCTACCTGCCTGTAAGCCACCTATTTAAAATAAATCATTGAACTTCTTCAACTCTGCCTCTTGTCATCTGCGTTTGGGTCCAGTCCTGCGTATCCCTGGAACGTGACACAGTACATATAATTACAATGTGGATGGATGTGTAGGTCATCCCATCATTACGGAGCATGGCACTTACCTTGGATGCCAAAAGCCAGATCAAAACTAATGTTTAATTCAGCAGGTTCAGCACTTCCATTGTAAATTGGAATAATTGAGTGCATTTTTTATGAACCTTCTACCACAACAACAGTCCTCTGAGGTCTAAAGGTGTTAGTATCTTTATAAGGAGATACATTGAATTTATTTTATGCATTTCAGAGGGAAAAAAAGTTTTGCATTTTGTTATTTTACAGTTTATCAGTTAGAAAGCGACTCACTGTTTTACCCCCCAGCATTTATATATTGTGTAGCCCCCAATGAATGGTTTATAACACACAATAATGTTGCTTTACACAAATATAAAGACGTTTTAAAGTGTGTATTAATGTATATGTAAAGATGTATAACTCCTTTGATGTACCATTCATGAATAGTGTACGAACATTAGTTTTATCTGTTAATGCCCATATTGCTCATAAATACTAAATAGGGGGTAAAACAAAGTTGCAGAGAGTATTTATATCAAAAATGGCTGTTTCACAATCACAAAATTACACTAACATCCCAGAGATGCCAAACACTGATGGACAGTGATGGCATGACAGGTTCGGCAGGCCAACCTTTGTGCAGGGCAGACAGCTGTGTCAATATCCATACAATGTCTAAAAACACCACACAGCAGGACAGAACAAAACAACTAAGCAAATGACAATAATGACGAACTGACAGTGAGGCTGAATCCAAACGTCAACCCTCTGGACTCGCGGACTGAGCCCTCTTCAGTTGTACATACTGTGTTTTTGGCCATTTTTCTTACACTGTGCAGCTGTTAAAGGCTACCATCACTTAAAGACTACAATAAAATGCATTGTGATTTCCTACTTCTACATATTTCTGTATCATAATGTGGTTGAATATTATTTTTGGCCCACATGATTCAAGTAGCATTTTAATAAAGCCATTGTTTTACACATTCATAATAAGTTCTTTTTGTTTTATTAGTCAGCAATTGGAAAAACCTCAACGTTCACGTCCGTATTGTGGGTAATTAAATCAGTGAAGTCTGCACCCCAAGTGGACTCTCTGGAAGTCTGCAGAAAGTCTGCTTGAGGCCCCTTGTGGACTGGATGAATTGTGAGTTTGGACAACGCAAGACATGTGAAGTCTGGACATTTGGATTCAGCCTGAGTGAGTGATAAAGGGCCGGTGAAATGTCTGCAGGGCTGATTAGGAAAGTGGGAACAGGTGAGCAGGTGGGCGGGGAAGGTCAGGTGACTGGGACTGGAGGGAAAGGGGTTATTGCAAGGCAAGAGGGAGCGGCTGGATGAGGGAGTGAGGTGACTACGGCAGGGGACCAAGTCAGGGGGCATCTGGTGGACAGAAAGAGGATTAACTGGTTTGAGGAAGTGGGAATGTGGCTGGAGGAAGGGACAGAGGGGCGGACTGTGACAGTGCTGTATGTACAAGAGAGAGTGAGCTAACACATTTGTAATGTCGATTATCGAAAAAACAGGAGCACCCCGGACGATAAGAAAATCCAACCGTACAGCAGTGAAGAATTCTATGTTTTTTAAACAGGGGAAAATGCATAAACCTTGCACTAAATACCTCAACCAAACATGATGCACAAACTGATAAAAAATGCAATGCACTCAATTATCATTTATGTAAAATGTGTAGGAGATGATCAGCCTCGAGCAAGATGAACATCAAAAAAGAGTGTGAAGAGCTGCTGTAATGAAATTTGTGCAATAGTTCAAACCGTTTTCTTCTCACAATAACCAGAAGATATTTACTCTCATCAAGTTACCATAACACACACACAGACACACACATTCATATACAGTTCAAATTGATTTTGATCTTAGTCTCATTGCAGTTTTCTCTCTGTTTAGGCAATATGAAGAAATTAAAAATGACCAGATATTAATCAGATGACGTCCATTGATCAACTGCAAAAATATTAAAGCCACAGTGTCTGCATAATCCTTCTGAAGTATAAATATTGTGCACAAAAACGAGGCTCTCCTGGGAGAAGATCACATTCCAGCATTAGCAGCAATTATATTTGATTATACTGACTGTCTTTCTGCCTCTGTTTGTAGTAGAAATGTTTTAGATGCATCTTATATCAACTATAAACACTTTACTCCAGAGAGGCAATTAAATTCATATATTCTTATGTGAAAAAGGAATATAATTAAACACACGCCTGTCTTTTTTGGACGCTTCTCGCTGTATAATTTGCTGCTCCTGGGAGCTGAGGCCACCTGCTGGATACTCCTGACACACTAATGTGATTTGGCAAACAGAGATTTGTGAGCTGTTACAGACACATGAATAATAAATGAATAAATAAATGTTTTCCTCCAGCTTGATATCAATTAAATTTTTTTTTCTGTTGCTAATTAAATGCTTTATTTCAAGTTAATTACATTTAATTTCAAAAAACCATCCAGTTTAACTGAGGTTGTCCTTGTCAAGTATTCTATGCTATCCCATTGAATCTTGTGCACGTGGTCTGTAACAGTAACAACAGGAGACATTATAACCAGGCAACTGAAAGCTGTTGTGCTGCACATCCGCATATCGGGAAGTGCCTGATGTTTCATCACTTGTAATTTATTTCCTGCCAAGCACCTTACAAAACATAATGCAAGTACTGTTGGTGAGTGAACACAGGATCCAGCTAAATGTTTTGTTGATGCGACGCAGTTTCAAGACACACATTAATGGCAGATTTTAAGGTGAAATCTCTGTCTCTGGAGGGGCGATGCAGTCCCCAGGCTTCACACCTGCTAATCAGTAAAGCAGAAAGAAGACATATGGGCATTTATGGGAATCTGGTACCATTCCTTTCCCCTGGGGACACACTTTAGCAGAGTCTTAGGATTTGGGGATGACAGACTTGGCAGTTGGTCTAGGGCAACATGTACTTTTTGACCAGAGTGAACTCTAGGAAACATAAACATGACAGGTATATCTGCAGAGAGCTGCATAATCCTCTCCTTCAGGCTGGCAACAAAGAGAGGCTAAACATGAAACTGATGACCGACATATTCAACAAATTTCGCTCACAGTGTTCCTGCCAACTTGTTTAAATGTTTAAATTGGAGCAGCAGTGAAACACATTGTTTTTGCCCTCTGGTTAGTTTAGGGATGCTCCTTACTGTTTGCTACAAGACATGATTACAGTACACACAACGAAGTTCCTGTTGAATCAATGCCAAGGTCAACAATCGGACAAAGTCTGCCAAAATATGCCCTTACCTTACCTATGCCCCCTAGAACATTAATAATCAATATTAATCAATATTTTTATATTAACAATGAATGGGATGTGAACAGGGTTGCTTGAGCCACAGTGACGAACCCTCTGCTCCACTTCTGCAGCTCTACCAAGCTTTTTAGCCTCTTAAGCTCCTTGTTATAGTTTTGAGACATTTGTACTGTTTTGGTTCAGTCTCACCACTCTCATCCACCATGTTTCTACCTGCATCTGTCTTTAGCATAAAACCTGTGATAAACCCACTTAACACTACAGCACCACACAGCAGACAGACAAAGTTAGCGACTAGCTGGTGAACTCAGTGGAGCGTGAAAGGAGAGTCAATATTAGCATGCATCAGGTGGTCACAAAGACAACTTCAAATGAATAGGCAAAAAGAAGTTATTGGCTAACACATTAGCTAAAAACATTTTATAATACATCAGGGGTATGTGTGTCAGTTTGATGTGGAGTTCCTCTTCCTCCTGGTGATGAAAAAAAAAATCAATTAATGCAGCTTTAAGCAACCAAAGACACAGCAGGGACAGAATATTCTGTCAAGAGAATGAATGTTCACCCCAATCTTTATGAGTAGCAGGCTGTTACAGACACAACCAAAGGGCAACAAGATTATCTGCACAGCTGCATTCTGATGTTGAGAAACAGCTGGGGACCAAACAGTGCTAACCTCAGCTGAAGCTGTATGTGAGAGTTGTGTTTGTGTCCTGCTGATTGACAGACAAAAGAAAGGGAACATTGTACATGCAGAGTAAATGACAGCTGTAAGTGACTCTCAGCAGCCAGTCTCTGGAAACCTCTCTCCTTTCTTTCTTGTCTCTCCCTCTTCCCGTCTGTGGTCCGTCCTTCCCTTCTCATTTTCTCTTTCATCATACCTATTTTCTTTTTGCTCTCCCTCGCTCTGTCTCTCTCAGCCTCTCCCTCCGCACTCTGCAGGGAATCAGTAAGAGCCGGTATACACACAAACAGTGGGAGTTATCTCTGTCACTGCCATCTTGGCAGACAGAAGTAAAGACAGACACTGCTTGGCAAGTTTGTTAAGACTCTTTCTTCAAAGGGCAACGTTATGGAGAGAAATATTTCTTTTGTCCAAAAAGAAGTCAAAACTCAGAGGAAGTAGACAAGCAGGAGCGTTACATCGGTCTTCTTTTCTCCCTTTCAGTTCATTGCCTTGTTTTTTATTTTGTATCATTGCAGCAGGATGCACATTCAAGTATCTCCTTCCTAATGATATGGTTTATCTAATAGCCGATTTTAAAGTGTAAATTTCAGGGCAAACAAAAGGGATTATGAGATTAAATAGTGGCAGAAATGCATTTACCTAACAAATATTGAGGTTTCGTGCCGACAAAAAAAACGTGACATCATCAGGGTTATCTATTCATAATAGACAGTCTGAGTTACAAGCAGGGGGAGGTCAGATGGAAATACTTCTTTTATACTACTTTTTCAAAATGTTTCAAAGCCATATTCCTAAGAGGAAAACGATGGTATTATGTTATCTTTTTATATTCATTGACAAAACAAGCAATGAATATACGTGTATAGCATTGTCTGTGTAGCCTAAGATAGCCTCTTCTATTTAGCAGGGTATTCACTAAGACTGCATACTGTATGTGAATGAGCTCAGCCACAGCCCTGTCCTTCAAGTGCGGCTTAACTAATTCAGGCTAACATGCTGTTATCAGGCTAAAATAATCCTGTTTATTCTCATCCAGCTAATTAGTTGTTTGAAAGCAGTTTAAAGATTGATATGTTAATACCGGATGGAGTTCTCTTGAATAACAGTGGGCTCTTATTTTGAAATAAAGGCAAATGACTGAGACTTGAGACCACGATTAGCATTCATATGACATTGCACTGGGGCAATAGATTCATGGACATGAGTCTCATTTTATGTATTCCTGCATTGTTACCGATGTTCCCTGCAGTCTTTCCACACATTGATCACTGTTAAACAATGGAGTGATGTTGGTGTATGATTGGTGGGGGTTCCCGATGGGCGTGCAAGAGACTCTTAAGTGATAATCAGAAGCCTGCTGTGAAAATGAAATCTTACTAAAATCTCTTAATCTCTTGCTTGAACAATTTTCAACAAAGTAAGATTAATAAGTTTTACTGTTCAAATGACAAATATCCATTTTAATGTTCAATTAAATGCCATATGTTCTGGCTCCACTGGTCTTTTTAAGTCTTTTTTAGTTGAGTGTTGGGAGTAATTCTCTCTGTTCTGCATTCCATTCTTCTTATTATTATTACACTCTTGAGCACCAGTCTCTTTTGACCTTGGCTCCCACAGTTCATGACTGTAGCATTTGCTTCACTCCCCAGCTCACCGCATCTTTTGGTACATTGTATGACAAACTCCCTATTCCCATCCATCTCTTTCTTTATCTACTCTTAGGTAGTCTATTCTTACCTAGTCCACCTGCTCGAGCAATATATATTTTCTTGTGTGTTTCATTAAACTTGAGAACTTCACTCTGTTCTCCGAGCGCTCGTCTCTTCAGCCAAAATCCACTCACAAGGGTCAAGCCAGTAAATAGACAGACTACAGGAGACGAACATGAACATTTCATCGATCACAACATTGAGTTTATGTCTTTTTACTCACAGTATCTTGAACGAAATCTCGCTTGGTTTTTTTTCAGTGTACAAATGTATTTTGTCGTATATTCTATCATGTATAAGTACAGGTAACTCTTCAAGCTGTGATAATTACACCAACAGATCATAGAGATTTCTCAATAATCTGCATGTTCTCATCTAAAACCGTAACTATATCAACACTCTTTCATTATAAATCTGAGAGAGGAAGCCATTTGTATTTGAAAATTATTCAGTGATTGGGGTTCACCGTAAAACGTCTTGGTCACGATCCAGTCAGCTGTCAATAAGCTGCAGGTTTTGGTTTAAGGACTTGTTGCTCTGACAACGGTTCCAGGTGGATTATAAACCAAGTTTGAAAAACCAATAAATCCAGACTTGTCAAATTGTTATGCTCTAAGCTGGATAACTTGAATGTCCACAGAGGTGTAAAGAGTAGTGAAAAATCCTACTCAAGTAGAAGTGTTGTTACTTGACTGAAATTGTACTCAAGTAAAAGTAAAAAGCAGCTCACTTAAAAAGTACTCAAAGTAAAAGTTACTTAGTTACTTTCCCATCCTGTTGATTTTTATAATAAACAAATTTTGCCTTTGATGTATGTTTCCTCTGTGAACTGAACAATGTAAAGGTTTATGTAGTTAAAGAGTAATAGGTGTTACAACTAATGTCATGAATGGCTTCATAAAGCTTCCTAGGGTTATGAAAGCTTATTGTGTGATCTGTAGCCCTCAGCTCCCAGTTATAATTCAAGGGAAACTTCGTTATCTTTACACCTGGGCCCTATGTTTACATGTTTTGGTGTCAGAATGACTAGAGATAGACTTTTGTTAAAGAGTAAGATCCTTTGTTTAACCAGAAACAGCAGTTATATTGCTCTCTTCAAAGCCACCAGACTACATTGACAAAACCAGTAATTTTACCTCGCAGAACACGGGAGTTGCTGATGGTCTACCGCTGCCTCGATCGGTTAGTTTGTTTGTAGACCAGCAACTCCCAAGTTCTGCGAGGTAAAATTGCTGTTTTTGTTAATGGAGTCTGGTTGCTT
>NTHP01000190.1:1954035-1965545 GCA_003416845.1 Oplegnathus fasciatus | reverse complement strand
ACTTACTAACTTTATATAATCGCCTTCTAATTTTTACCAACAGAAACTGCCTCACATAACACATAAAGTAACCCATGAAACATTATAAAACGTCTCCTTTTTTGGCTAACCACACGCACCCACTCCCCGTTGCGTTGACTGGTGTCTGGTCCAAGTCAGTTTTTTTTCTAGCTTGCAATATCAGTTGATCATTTAAAGCAAATATAAATAAATATTTTACTCAGTAATGGAGGGATGTACAAATGTAGCGAACTACTTTACTTCATTTAAAACATAGCCTACTTAAGTAAAAGTAAAATTACTGAAAAATACTCAAAAAAGTACACAAAAAAGCTACTCAATTACAGTAACATGAGTACTTATAATTTGTTACTTCCACCTCTGCATATCCACATACAAAGAATGGGGCCTTGTACAATACGGGAAGTCAGATACAAGTAAAATTATCTCCTGCATTGTTTTTTGCAGTGGGGCTTCTGTGGTTGCCAGCAACCGACAAAAATTTGAAAACAGTTTTGCCATCCACAAATGAGATGGCAGCAGAAACTAGCCACTGACAAGAACTGTTGCCGCGCTCTCTCTCCCTGCCATGCCACCTACCTCACTGGCACTGCCCACTGCCATCTATACACTGGAAACAATCGAGTTATTAGAACCAGAAGAGCTATACCACTGCAATGGAAGACTTGTTCCTTTGACGAACGATGATAATTATTTGATGATGAACATGGCCTTTGTAGTTTACACTGAAATAACTCCTTACTGCATTTTATCATTTTTAAGAGTAGCACCTTGCAGCTTGGGGATGCATTTATACTGCTTTGCTTCCTGGATTGACAAGTTGAGAGGAACCACAGTGTACTCGCTGTTTTACATGATGTAGCTGCATGGCTCTTTTATGTGTTTTTAACATGTATTTTGTTTTGGACAACAATACAGCTCTGTGGCACAAAAGCAATAGCTATATCTGTGTCTACACAGACAACATGTGTTATGTTACTTGTTTTATCCAATTTGTATGTAATGACAAAAAGATTAAAAACCAGCATTATCCTTTGCATTGTGTTTAGAAACAGCTAGTGTCTCTCCCTGTCTCCCCATTCATCAATTTTCCGCTTTTCTTGTCTTCATCACCCTTCCTTCCTCTCAATCTGTGATTCAGAGTGATATGGATAGGAGAGGAGGATCCAGTTGAACTAGTGGATCAGAGAGGCCAGATGGGAAGGAGAGTACACGGAGAGCTCTTGGGGAATTTAAATGAGCGTTGGGGATTTGCTCCTTTGTAAAAATTCAAATGTTTTTCCCGTAGCTAAACATTGATGGCCTGTCTTACACAGATGGACGAGGCTCTGTAAACGCACACTTAATCTGGGAAACACACACGCACGCACGTGCACACAGAGGCTTATTGCGGATAGTTCACAAGCCCTCTGCATTGTTGTTTTTACGCCAACATGAGAGGCAGCTATCCATCAAAGCTGCTAGCTAGCCCCGTGGTGCTTCAGAGGACGTTTGATGGTACACAGAGTGAGAGAGTGCTGAAATATAAAGGGCACACACAGACTACGGAGAGGAGCAGTTTGGGTAAATCAGTCACAATGTCTTTGTCAGAGATAAAACAGCACAAAGTAGCCTAACCGTCTGAGCCCTGCGCTTGTCTCTGTCTCCCTCTTGTCGTGGATATAGTTAATTATCTCTCCAGTTTATTTCTGAAAGAGCGAGTGGAGAGGGAAGTGTTTAACTGTGAGAATTTGTTTATGAGTGTGAATTTTTGTCTTGAGGGGAATCACACAGGCCTGTTGGGATAACAGGGGATACAGATAACCTACCCCACGCGTGGCTCATCATTTTCTTTTTTTTTTCCTCTGAAAAATACCCAGCATGTAGCGATCACTAGATGGTATCGCAAGCAAGGTTTTTAACCCGGGTGTACTGTAGTTACTCTTTGAAAGAGCAGATGGGTTTAACAGATTTTATGCCCCCATGCTTATAAAAGTTATTGTGTTTTTTAGTTGCAAGATGTCACTTTTCACTGCAGTGAACAATGAGACAATGGAAATAAGCTGCTCGTTAATTACATTATTCCTTCTATATTCCCTCTGTATATGTAAAACAAGACTTTGAGCTACATGCTGACATCAGCATGCTCAGTGTCACAATGTTAACATGTCACATGTGAAGCAGGTATAATGTTAACCATGTAAATAACCACTTACTGTTCTTCCTGCAGGAAACTAGCCCTGTGTACTGTACACTGTTTGTACTGTGAAATGTTACATGAATATGATTGTTACGGCCTCGGCCGGCGCCCCATGTGATGAACCTTGCTCAGTCTCTTGCATGTATGTAAAACAGAATGGATGTGACTTTGTGTGACTGGCCCTGATGTGGAGACGCCACCCATCCTACTTTCTGGCCATCCTAACGACTGTGATTGGACAGGTGCCCGGTCCATCTCTTCAATCAAGAGAAAGCTATTTCATCATCGATATGCTACGTATGTGCAGCCAAGTTGTTATTCCAGGTGTCTGTGATTTATTGTGAGCAGCTCGCCACTGTGTCTCTGGCGCTGTCTATTAATTGCTAATCCTCTGTACAGACTAGCGCTTTGTTTTAGTTGTGAAGTTTTGAGGCACTCGATTGACCACCTGGGTCACCTGGGGACTGGGTCAGGTCTATTTCTCTGTAAATGTACACACCCCAACACTCAGAAACGTTAGTTAGTATAGATCCACTAGGAGCAGGGGTGATTGGTTTGCACAGGTAAGTGCAAGGCAGTTCAGCTAGCTGAGATTCTCTTTTTTTTTGTTTAGAGACCTTTTAAAACTCCTTTATTGATTTCTTTGATTTATTTTTGGGGATTTAGCAGCACCCACAGACCCTTTTTCCTTTGTAGTCCACCTCTTTTGTTGTCATTTGTACATTTAAGTGGCTCAACAATCAACCCTTGCAATAAATAACTTTATTATACCAATTTCATCTGGATTTATGTTGCCTCTCTTTTCTCTCAGAGAGCTGGGTTGTAACAATGAACATAAACATGACTCTTTTCAGTCACTGTGATCCTTTTCCACAAAAAAAACCAAAACACTGATACAACTGAAACCTTACTGACTTCAGGGGCTTCTAGGGATGATAAGCCCCACTTATATTTAATTGACATGTATACACACACGTAGATATTACTTATGGTTGTCCACTAAAACCAGTGATCCCTTTTGCTTCTTCCCATTGAGTTTTAATTGCTATAAAGTCCAAGATTGGAGGTGAGAGATGTGTAAAAGGAAACCCCGTTAAAACCAAGCACGGTCAAGAAAGAACTTTCATCCTCCTACTGTATTGATGTTTTGTTTGATGTTGACACTGCAATATTTGCTGTAAAATATGAACTCAAATGTTTAAGGTCAATATTAATTAAAATCTAGCTACCCTCCTTTCCTATAAAGACAACACGTCTCCACTACAGCAAACATCTGTACTGTTGGTGCATTAGGTGAATAAACAGACTGGGAGAACACTCCAACACAAATAATGTGAGGTGTAAATTCACCTGAGAACTGTTACAGTAGTGGCAGAGAATCTCTCTTACTGTAGGTTTGAGGGTGCATCTTTGTGTGTGTGTAGGATCTTTGTTTCTCCGGCTTGATGTGGATGCAGACACAACAGGTGTAACAAGATGTATTTGCATGATACAACACAACATGGCAGCTGAACATTTTGAACAACACACAAGACAAAAGGTATTGAAAGTTGAAAGATGGCAGTCAGTAGAAGAATAGCAAAGGCAAAACTAAAACTGTCACATTGAAGTTGTTGTAACGTTTCAATCAAGACAAACTGTGACTAATAATTGTGCAGAGTCCAGGAGACATCGACCGCATCACGTCATTTGAAGCAAGTCAGTTGACGTCTGTGTCACACGTCCTGCATCATACACACAAAGAAAGTAATCAGGATGCTGGAAGCAAATGGGTTACAATTTCTGCTTTTCTTGAGTAGTGACGTGCGTCATGATGCACTGACACTCATTAAGATGATACCAGTATGTGGGCTTACATAGAAAACAAAAGGTGCAGGTGTTTTGATGCACGTCATATACCACCGGTGTGTGGTGCTCTTGATAGGTATTCCATTTGTAGGGTACAAAGAAACAAGCCAACCTTATTTTCCTTGTTTAGTTTTAATCCAAAGCATTTCCAAAAGAAGATTATACTGGACATGGGTACACAGCTTTGTGAGTAGAATCGCCAAGAACTACATCACCGTATTCAATAATTGGAGAATATGTAGCCTGGACATTAATGGGACAAATTATATTTTGCCGGATACTTTTTCAATTTTAAAACTATTCGAATCACAAATAGACAGTACTACAATTAGTGGTACAAGAGATGAATAAAAAAATTAAAGCTGCACACCAATAATTTTATATCAACAATGGATGAATTGACTACATATAATATGAAAGGTGTCGCTTGTACTGAGCAGAGAGAATTAAAACTAAACTCTATGGTTTTACGGCTTTAGTTTACTGGCCCACAACTTTACTGTTTGGTTCACTCTCACCGCTCTCATAATGTTATTTGAATTAAATGTCATCGTATAGAACAACATCAGCAGCATGAGCCCTGATGTCCAAACTAACAATAAATTCCTTTTCTACAGACAGACTTTGCAGCCTGTGAATACAACTGATCATCACTTATAAATATACTACCACCTTCTTCAGTGTAGCCTCACTAGAATTAACCAGACAAGAGGACAAAACTCAGACAATCAAACAAAAATGACAGACAAGAAATAATGCACGCTGCGGGTGCAACAAGCATTATTAATCCACATAAATTAAATATCCGGACACTTCTGATAGAATCAACAGAATAAAACATCACAAGGGCAGGAAACACGTAGCTGTATAAAAAATAAAAACTTGCATATTAAAGCAGAGGAGGGACTGCACAGTTTTTGCACAACGTGTAGCACGCACACAACGCTACATTGCTAGGCAACGCAGTGGTTGTTGACATTCCCATCTGAAGAGTGAGTTCAGTGAGTTTGCTAGTTCGGTGTCATCCTCACCTGCATGAACGGCAGTCTACAACCAGTCCACTCGGCCTCTCTGTCCCACTGTGCACCTCAAATTCAAAACATTTTGAGCAGAATGAGTCTCTGCAATCACAATGTGATGGGGATTATTGTCACAAACAAACAGCAGAAAGGCCTCACACCTCGCATGTTAGCATTTAGCCAGACCCTGGCTGCGACCGCCGTTCCGACACCCCGACACTTGGCCAGTGAACGTTTCCATGTCGAACATTTGCGTCTTCCACCCTGTCAGCTGAGTGCAGAGTGTCACCTCTCTGGACACAGAGCTCTCTGGAGCTCTGCCCTCCTGCAGCCGCGGACGCACCAGCAGCTTCTTCTCTGCTGCAGCTGCTGATCCACTCTCTCACAGTTTATCAGGACTTTGTCATGTGACTTTTGTTTTTACTCTGTAACAGATGCAACTTGAAATGTAGCAAAGTACAATACAAAAGTTCTTAAGATAAAAAGCACTTAAGTAGAAGTAAAATTACTGATTTTTAAAAATATTCAAAAAAATACAAGTACACAAATAAACAACTTTGTTACAGTAACGTGTGTAAATGTAATTTGTTCCTTCAATCCCTGGTCATTTCCAGCAGCAGCAAGCAGCTGTTTTCAGTGATAAAGCTCTGATAAACCCACTGGACACTACCTGTCTTGCACCAAAGAGCAGACAGACACAGTTAGCAACTAGCCGGTGAACATAGTGGAGCTAGTAAGATATTGTAGATGGACCAAGACCAAGACAAAGCTAAAAGGAGAGGGAATACTGGACCTACATTCATCAAGGGGCCAGAAATACAGCTCCCAATAAATGATGCTCTGTGTCTACTGAATGTAGCAACTGTTGTGTGTACAGCTGGTGCTGCCCCCCCCCCAAATCAATACATGTTTAACTTGGCTGACTTTTCTTCATCTAAGATCAGTTTAAAATTCATGACAGATATTTGTATACAACAAAAAACTGTGATGTTGTATATTAAGCATCTGTTCAATTGTGCCAGCTTGTGTATATGATGAAGTGTGATTTGAATATAAGTGAAGTATAAGTTCAAATCTACAGCTCACACACTAGTGACATTGACAAGATTTCTATCCAGCCTGCAGCACTACAACTCTACTGCATGTAGGCACACATGCACACACACACACACAAACATGCACACCAGAGTGCCAAAGACACTTTATCCTATCCACTCTGTTGAGTGAAAAGGCTGAAAGTGGGCCTTCAGTGTGGTGAACAGGAACACGAACAAGGCCTTGTCTCCAGTGTCTGTGAGTTCAAACACTGGCTATAGGCAATTACCCCCTCTGATTTCTGCAGCAGACAGTGTTGCAGACACACACTCTCTCTGGAGGTTCAGCAGATTGAATTATACAGGCCTCCGAGGGAGTGCCACTATTCCACTGCTTATCTTTTAGCCGCACACACACAAACACACCACACAGTGAGGACTCCTTAATCACTCCAATAAGTTGGAGCCTTAAAACGGTTTCTGTCTTGTGTAGGCCTGATGTAGAACATTGCCAATGTTGGTGTGAGGTTGACCACATAAACGTGATGCTCCCCATTGATTTCAGCTCTGGTGAGAGAGAGAACGGGGCAGACTTCAAATGACAGAGAGGTGCAATGCTAGTAGCAGTGTTAGGGAACAAGAATTTTTCTCTGGTGAAAACAGTGTCAGTATTTAGAGTTGCTAAGGATTTACCCCCAGTAAAGTCTGCAGCTTCTCACTCGCAACTCATTACACCGCTCTTCCATCTGCTCCATTGGGTCTATTTTTGTCAGGGCGGTACATTATATAAATACCTATATTTCATAATAATTGACTTAAATTTTATATATAATGATGCATTTACTTTGTTACTGACTAAGACTTAAGACTGACTGACTAAATATAAGACGCTTTGCTGCATAAAGTAATTAAAACATACCCAAACCTGATGTGAGTTAGGCACCAAAACGGCCTACCTAAAACTCGACACTTTGTTGGGATCCATTAGGTTATGACTGTTTTGCAGAACTCAAGAAACTGGTCTATTATTGCTTGATTTGACCAGGCAGCTGCAGTATGTGTCAGTGGCGAGACTACCCCACACACATGCATCGCATCCTGACATGTTGTCTGGGTAACGCCGTGGCCAGCTCATGACCAGAATGGTAAAAATGCTTGGGGGGCTTTGCTAGTTCTATGCAGACCTGTGAAGGTGCTTCAGTATAACCCTAGCTTGCTCCCCTGTATTGCTGCCAATGGCTAGGACATACACAAAACACAGTCTGACTACCAATGTGGTTCAGCTTTGGTGAGGCGAAGTGCACTGCCATCCACTGTAAAATTAATGGCTTATTTTGGTGGGCCATGAAACATTTAGTGCATTCAGAATTCATTCAACATTAATTCAGCATTCCTGCCTGTATGTGCTTTTCAGCAGACTTTCTCACTCTATCAGCTTTAACTTGCTCTTTAACTTTATCAACTTTGGTAGATTACATTTCACAGGAGCAACTACAATACTATGAAACCACCAACACCCACATCTATCCCCCTACACACACAAACATGCTTCTTTCACTCCATTGCCTTTGCACATACCACACCCTGTTCTCTATTCTTGCCATATGCTGGGCCATTTCTGACCACCTTGGTGTTCTTGGCGTATTGTGTTATTGGTTTATTTAGATAAAAAAGATACTTGGGACAGAGTAGGTGGTGTTTGTCAGATAAATGAATAAATAAATAATTCAATTAATACAAAATATAATTCCCCCCTCCCCTATGGCACCCTTCTGGCTGGTGATACTTTCTGCTATAGCTGAACCTGATTAACTGTAGACAAGGGTGAACAAAACCCAGCCTTGGAATTTGCTTACAGCAGTTCCCATACTGTATCTGCAGCTTACTACTTTACCAACATCCAAAACAACAACTAACGACCAGAGAGAGGAAACAACCCTGCACACTGTAAAACAGTCCAATAGTGTCCTGTATTAACTTTGCCTTTGTGAAACTTCAAGACAGAATTCTTCACCTACTTTGTTTATTCAGCTCATCTCTAGTTTGAATTATGTCAAAAACACAACAGCAAAATACCTAATTAATAACTTACTGGCTGAGACCTTTGCCTGGGCCCTGTTTAACAGCGTGAATTGCTGTAATGATCTACACTAGCAGTGCAGTAGTAGACTGTTGATTCTGCTGACAGCGTTGTTAATATGTATAGTCTTTGGTGTTTTACACTCACTGTTGACAAAGGCCTACAGTAGCAAACTAAAGACATTTAGTGTGGGGGCGTCTTATTTTTCTTTTACACCCTATTTGTTACAAACATAATATACCAAAATACGGTATGTTGTACACCAAATTCTCACTAAGACCACAAACATTGCCTTAAAGCTGCTAATCAATCTTACTATAAATGCGAGGGATCTCTGTCTGTCTTTCTGTCTGTCTGTCTGTCTGTCCTTCAATTATCTTGACAACTGTTCATCTGATCGACTTCACACTCGGAGGGTGTATTGCTGAAGACTCAGTTTGCAGAGTGCAGTTTGCAATTTGGTGCAATTTGGCCAGATGGTGGTGCTACAACAACAAACTTCATGTTTTGGCCTGTAACTTTTGAACCATAAGTCTCAGAAACTGGATTCAGATGAATCTATCCATATAATCCATATAACATCTCTGGACCAAGCTGGGAAAAGTTACTTTTTCTGATTTTTGATATTCCATACGTTTTGCTATAACTGGCCCTCAAAGTTTGCTCAAATGCTGTGGGCAGGGCTTATATTACAAAAATGTCATATATCCTGAACGCTTTGTGCTATTGCAACCACATTTGGTGGATATGTGTACATATGATGTCTGTGTGACCATGACAAATTTGGTTTTGGCCAATAGGTGGCCCTGTAGCAGCATCAGGAAGGAATCTCTGTCTATGTAAGTGTGTATGACTGTCCCTCACATATCTCGACAATCGTTTATCTGATCGACTTTACACTTGGTGGGTGTATTGCTGAGGACCCAAGGGAGTGCAGTGTCCAGTGAGAGGGCGATTGCTGCAAGCAGTACTTCCGGGGGCTAAGCAATCAGCCCGCTCCGAACGGGCACGCTCCGAACAGGCACTGCACTAGTATTTCAAATCAACAATGGATCGTGGTCTGTGTGTACTTTGGTGTCACTCATACTGACAAATCCACAGAGAATTATCACCTGACTCTGTAGTTCCCCTGAGCTCCACAGAGCTGATTGTACTCATTGTTTTGGTTTTATGGCCTGCAACTTCACTATTTTAGTTCACTCTCGCTGTTCTTATCAACCCTGTTTCCAGCAGCAGCAGGTAGCTTTTTTCTGCATAAACCCACTGTACACTACCCACCAGTCACCAAACAAAAGACAGATAAAGTTAGCAAGTAGCTAATGGATATAGTGGTGCATTTAACTGCTGAAGAGGCAGATATTTCCCTCAGGAGTTGGTGGAGACCAAAATACAGCTTAAAGGAGAGTCTATATTACACCTTATTTGCCAGCTTTCCAGAAACACGACTTCAAATAAATGCCAATGTGTCTGCTGGAAGTGTAAATAGGCACCTGTTTGCCACATCAACTTTACAAGTTGATACTATGTCAATGTTCTGTTAACAGCTTGTTGCGCTGCCCCAACTGGCCAAGAAAGAATAACTTGATACTAAACCCACTACTAAGTCATAGATTTTGCTACCAGTTGAAAGTGTTCATTCATTCATTCATTCCAACCAACAACCACTGTATTACATGACCAAACACCAAACGTCTACCACCAAGAAAGTAATCAACACCACAAATCAATAAATACAAAACACACATGTCCACACTCATGCCCGTCATGGACACGTGCTCTGCCACCAAATCGGTATGTTGAATGCTACTTAAACAAGCAACAAAGTAATTCAAGCGACCTAAAACGCATTTGGTTCAGACACTCTTATACAGCTACTATTATAGGCTTTTACTCACCAGTACAGACGTTAGTCTCTTCCTTAGAAGGAAGGTGTTTCTCCTTGAGGCTGTGCGCTTGATGAATTCATCAGCAACGGAATACAGATTTACATTCCTCAAGAGGTTCGTGTGGCAGTTGAACACAGCAACATGATTCCGTTTCCCTTTGCCCCATTGCCCTAGATAGGTCTTAAGATGCCATAGGCTTGAAAATGACCCCTCTGATGTGCAAGATATCACAGGGACAGCGACTGTTTCACCACTTTTAACAGCTCAGGTAACATGGTTCTCAAGGGGTCTCCCTGTTCCCCTCTCAGGGTGCCCACTACGTCTTGAAAAGCAGTGAGTGAAATACCTCTTTGTTAAACTATATCAATGCACATATCCATCATCCAGCCAGCGTGGTATTTTCTTCGGGTCTGGGCACAGTCAGTCTCTCCAGGTTGAGGGCATCAAATCCTTCCTCACCAAGATGTTTTCTTGCCTCTCTTTATTGTGCTGTAGTGTCGCATTGACAATTTCACTGCAAGAGAAAAACATCCGCTTCAGTTTCAATGTGAAAAAGTTGTCAAACCTCTGTAGGTGCAAAAGTAGACTGTTTGCTTTTCCTCCTGCATTTCTTCTGTCATGAAGCAACAAGTCCTCAAGAAACTCCATGAGAAGTGAAGTGTAGTTTGATGCAATGGACTCTAAGGATGCAGTTTTCACTGTCCTGCGTGTTTTAAGGATGGCATGTGTCCTGTTAGCTCACAACGGTCTCGGTTTCAAAGTTAACGAATAGTTGCAGCACCTTTAATTGGTCACATGTTTAACGTGTGGCCTAGAGCCTCAAGTGGTCATGTCTCTGTATCTGTATTCAGATAGTAGCCCGGATGTGGGTGTGGTTTCTACCGGAAGTCACATTAAATCGGGCAAATGTTGTATTCTCTAACCTAATATTCATTGGCAATGCAATTTGTGTGTCTTCAAAGCATCAAATTGATTTAATATTGGCATATAATTAATTATGAAATATATTTCCACATCCTCGTACTGTACTTTTTATCTCTCTCTCTCTCTCTTTTATTTTTTATTTTTAGCTAAACTAAGTTTTATGAACTGTCTGAACAGCACATTCTGTGTGAATTACATAACATTAATAGCCTACATGAACTTTTTTTGCCTGTTTTATTTTATTTATTTATTTCCACTGGACTACATAAATTTGGATAGACGGCAAAACATCTGAACCCCACCAGCACCACCTCTAAACTAGCTGGGGGACACTGACCAGTCAGTTTGAACTAGGAAATGGAGCCTTATGAATCAAAACAGTAAGTAAGTCACTAAGTGGTAAAGGACCTAAGGCCAGAATCGAACCCCTCACCACTGCGATAAGGACTCAGCCTGATGGCATGCACTCTACCAGGTGAACTACCAGAGCACCATCTTTATTTGACCCATAACCCGTGG
>NTHP01000190.1:1927617-1947959 GCA_003416845.1 Oplegnathus fasciatus | reverse complement strand
GACTCGGGGTCACAGCGGACGGCTCCGTGCAGAGGTGCGGGCCGGTTTTTATATTACTGGTGACGTCATGGCCACGTCACGGGGACTCCCTGGGGTTCCCGTGAGTTTCATCCAATGAAACACCAGTGTTTGAATTTAAACCAAACTTCACACCAAGGTGTGAAGTGCAAGGCCTGATGGGATTTGGCGCCGTTTCATTGTTTCAGGCTTTTGTCTTTACATGTAGGCCTCTCCTTTGTTCACCCACGTGGTGAGGTCCCAACAATAGCAAGCTTATGATTATCACTCAAGAGTCTCTTGCTCATCCATCGGGAAACCCCATCAATCATGCACCAACATCGCTCATAGTCTGGCCACATTCACTGGTCATATCTAATGTGAGGAATAGTGATGAAAATGTGGAAACACTGTGGAGCACAATGTAAAACAAAATGACATCTGTAACAGAGCAGGAACACGCATAAAATGAGACTGAGGAATTACTGTGTTGCCCCGGTACATGCTGGGAGGGTTCCCACCATACCTACTTCATGTAACTGCAATCACATGATCAGCACTCAGCCAGTCATTTGATTGCTGGTGATTGCTGATCATGGCTTCCACTCTCTACTCATTTTACCTTTATTTCAAAGCCAGAGTGCACTGTTATTCCAGAGAACTTCATCCAGGATCGACAAGTCAATCCTCAAGCTGCTCTCAAAGAACCAAATTAGCTGGATGAGAATAAACAGGATTATTTTAGCCTAATAACAGCATGTTAGCCTGAATTAGTTAAGCCACATATGAAGAACAGGGCTCAGGAAGCACAGGACTTCTTTTGCCTGTCCACAAATAATCTCTAAGATCCATCAGTAGCCTTTTGTTTTTAACTTGTTTAATTTGGATTGTGGACCAAGGACAACAAACAATTCTTTCATTTACACATTTATTTTCAAGGCTGGACCAATGTCCAACTGGCCAAGTCGAAATGGAGGGAGGCCAAAAGCTCAACAGTGAAGAATAACTCCACTGCTGACATAAGGTGTAAACTTTTAATTGGCTGACATATCGTATACTCAGTGTGCTTATTTCTGTTTACCACCTAATGTTTTTGCTTCACTCATTTTTATTTTTTTTTTATTTCACAGTGACGGTTTATTTTTTTTATGACAATACCAATTATTTTATCCGACTTATATTTAAGTTTACTGGTGAATACTTTTTTTGTTCTGCTTTGCTTGCATGTGCATTTCTGTTTCCATGTGTGTGAATGGCTCACCAGCTGTTTAAGAGCCATTTGTTCAAATCAAACAGAATATTCACACAGTGTTTTCTTTATTCCATCTGAAAACAGAAGTTTAAAGCAAGTGAATCTTAATCCTCTGTTTTTGGCCTTCTGGCCGTGTGAAAGGGAAATTTGTCCGTAGCCATTTGGAGTGAATAGGCTGAGACTCAGAAACCCAGAGAAAAGAATAGATTTTTATTCATCAAAGCCTCTCCAACAAAGCTACACACCCAGTTTGTATGAGCTTACATGCGTGGGTTTGCACTGTCACGTTGCTTCTTATACTCCATATGTAAACTTGTGTTACCCCATGAATTTGAACATTTATAAAAAACTTGACATCTGTGAAATCCGTCTTTTAGTGGTATCACAGTTTATACATCAAACTATTAAAAACCCATCAGTGAGCCACACTGTTGCACTGGGTGACATGTTCCTTCATTACCATGAACACACTTACTGTAGCTTATTTAGAGTCAATTCCACATACACTGTCCTGCCAGAAATACTCACCAGTTCCTCCTATTTGAGTAACGGCTGTTTTAGGAAATTACTGAGCCTTTAAACCAATTAAACTATGTATTTATGAGACTAAGATCCATGTCTTCACTAGGAACTAATGGGCTGCTGTTTAGTGATCCAGCCACCAAAAAACTTGTAAAATGTGCCGGCAATAATAATAATAATAATTAATTAATAATTTACGGGGGACCACAGGGGACATGCCCCCTGCACCTTTTCAGAAGGCAGTATTGGACCCCTCCACTTTTTACAGTCTGAAAACTAACATAACTAATGAAACAGTGCCCGCTCAAGATGGAGGACATGAGTTTTTTTTTTTTAAATTGTATTTTTGATATATCTCCAAAAGTATAAAAGAGATAAAAACAGTTTATTCTTGCAAACTTTGTTACACACCCCTCACTTTACACATTTTGCTTTATTGCACCACCATTATTGTTTGCGTGCAAAGTTTCTTAATCAATGTGATGGCCTGAACTGTGCCAACATAGCATCATGTATTACCTTAAAGTAAAAGTAACTGTCTTTTAAAAAGATGTCTGTGTGAAATTTGTGCCTATGACACCACTGTATTTAAAAGCCTCTCGGCTCTAGTTTTATAATAAATATATATTTTGATATTCATATTGCTTTGAGGTGTAGGGCAGATATCAGGGCACTGTTAGTGCAAATTTGACCTAAATCAAAGCAATGGGTGAAAAATTACACGAAATTCACCTCCACAGTCGTTATCTATAATTGTAGAGTATGGAGAGCATCGCTGTGTGCTGTTTTTGATACTCCATCACCGAGGTGGTTATTTTAACACCCGCCATTAACAAGTGATACTTGACCTGGAGCAACATGACTGTGATAAATGCTACGGGCAAACATGGTGTGGTGCAGGAAGAAGGCTGTAGATGCAGTCAGAACAGTGTAGAGCAGCAGGGTCTGTTGCTCATCAGTAACGGATGACTTGTGAAAGCAAAGTGACAGTTTTGTGGGTTTATGTGGTGACCTATAGTCTGCGTGTGTGTATTTGAGTGTTTGACTGTAAGAGTGAGAGATGAAGAAAATGAAAGCTGATCTTTTTGTAAAAGTCCAACTGGCAAAAGCCGCTAAGTTCGTTCAGTCTGAGTCCTCTTCTTCCCACTCTCAAGTTCATAAACTGCTGCTGAGCAACTCCTCAGAGTTTCACAGAAACTTTGTGAGTGGGCTTATAGGGACATAATTCATATGGGCTGACTGACTGTTTGTATATGTCGTGCACATTGTTAGGCAGCCTACTTAAAAAGTGTATTACTTATTACTCACTGAAAAAGGTAATTACATTATTTTACTAATTAGTCATCAGCCAAAATAATTATTTACTTTACTTGTTAAATGATTCATGTTCCACAACACGGCTTTGTCAAAGGTGCCTTTAAACAAGTCCAAAGCTCCTACACCCACATATCAGACATCATGGTTTAACAAGTGAGCCTAACGTTTTGGAGGTATTTACTAATGCCAATATGAAAAAAGCCAATGTGAGGGCAAACCCCTGTGCAAGAATGAAACACATACAAAAAATTTGCATATTTACAAAATAAGAGAAAGGTCCTCCACAGTAACTGGGAGCTTTGCTCTCAGTTCATTCACAGCTCACGTCTCCTTCACACACAATCCTCCTCTTCAGGGGAGTGAGGTACAAGATGTTCTTGTGGTCACTGTTCATGCAAAGTAGCAGGTTCTATGGAAAGCCAGCGTGTGGCACAGACCTGTGTGATCAGTGAAGGCTTCTCCCCACAATTTATTGTCTCGGAGACAGCCTTGCATGCCTGTCTGCGCTTTGGTGAAATAAAGAAGGAATTATACGTTTACTTGACGAGGTACGCCACACTATGTGGAAGTGTGTTTTTGGAGCCTGAGCTTACTGCTAACTGCAGTGAGTGACACACATAGCAGATGAGGACCAGATGTTTTGAGTCACTCTCCTCCCTCACAATTCTGTGCGCTCCATTGTACGCTCCTGTCATTACAGATGCATTATCTGAACCACTGCCAAGCAGGTTCTCCCCCTGTTGGGGCCACACCTCTCAAGGAAAGCTAGAAGTGCTCTGGCAGCTCCACAATGCCTAGGGAAGTGGCCACCACATTTCCTATGTCCTCACTAAAATATGGAGTTACAATACCAAGGTACTCTGAAATGCTAACATCAGTGAGGCTGTATTTGCTGACACTAGCCTCTTAAGAAAATGTCATGCCAAAACACCATTGATCATTTCTGTACACTAAGTATGGTGCATCTGAAAATGTTTGGCCACACTAGAATCTGGAAAAGCGGCCTTACATGCCGTGTGATCACATGACAGTATGGAGCAGTGCTCTGCAATGGCCATCGCCATGATTGCCTTTGCCTGTTTGAAAGAATCAATGTTTTTTTTGTAGAAAATAGCAATGTAGATTGCTTTCCTGTGTTATATGCTTTAGATTTTTCAGTGTGCTCTTGTGTTGACACATGGCTTTTAATGTTAGATAACTTGGCACACCTGCATGTGTGTTTGTGTGGCAGCTCGGCCTCTGTCTGATCTCAGAACTCACCAGAAATTCCAGTTGTTTCTGCTATTTGTCTCCAGTCTCTCTCCCTTTTCCTCTCGTGTCTACACGTTTATGAAGTAATGCTAGATTTATGAAGTCCACTAAAGATGAAACATTTTCCACTTGCGCGGCTGCGTCTTTACCTCAGTTCACGCCTCCCCAGGAGAACCGATGTCCGTTTGGGCTCATGTCTTCCCATTTGCTTTGCATGCAATTATATCACATCTGAAATCTGCTTCGGGTTTTGTCTGGACACACAATAGCAAAATCATCAGTATGCGGTTTGTTGTCTCATCACTTTCATATTATGGGATGTAATGAATATTGAACATTTATTTGTCTTTAGTGGGGCTGCAGACTTTTAGACATGCTGATTTTCAACAAACTGATGGCAACACAGTACAATACACCACATCGTCCCTCTTATTGTGGCACTGTTTTATATTGTATCTCACCTTGCACTCCTCACCTCACCTCAGGAAGCTCAGACGGATAAACAGTGGCAAATACATTCTTTCACATTCAAATTGTTGTTTTATTCTGTGTCTTACTGAGTCTGTAATGATCCACGTTTACGTGGAACAACTTTGTCATGCACTTCTGTCTCCACATAAACCCTGCCGTTATCTCTACTTGTATTTGGTTTGCTATCACGCCTCCTACTGGTCTTTGCATCTCTGCAGCAGCCTGCAGAGTGTAAATTGTAATTATCACCTCGCAGTCCAGAAATACCCACACAAACCCTGTGGTGTAGAACATCTGAGGCTTCAGAGGGTTTTTCAGCCAAGTGTGTGTGAACACACTTCTGAGAGCCTGCTAAGAGCATCAAAAATACATCTGTGTTCCACAGTGTGCATTCCTGCACAAGTGCTATTGTTTAAGGCATTTTTGGGCCTTCTCTGGCAGATAAGCGCAATAAAGTTTTGGGGAAAGTAATGCAGCTCGGAAAATGTCTTTACCTGTCACTTTGCCATATCTTATCAAACTTGACTACAACTTTCAATGTAAAGTATTATTTTTTATTGAAGCCTTACAGAGGCAGCAGTGTGTCCTGGCCTTGTGTTCAGACCTTTCTCCTGTATACGCTCTGTTTTTTGGGGATGTGTTATGTAAGGGTGTACTTTAAGTTGCTGCTACCTCACAATATCCTCGTGTTGACTTCAAGTGGGGTGCAAGTCAATACATGTATAGACATGCTTGAAGGGTAACAATTGATTTGTGTCTGCTGGAGGAATACGTTTTGATGAAAGAAATGAACGTATCCCAAGGATGCTGTGGGGTTGCTGGGGTTGTGTCTAACTCCAGTCATTTCATCATAATCATTAACATCATTCGCTGTGGAGCATGTCAGCACCAAACAGCAGGCGAGACAGCAGTTGGCGGATGCACCTGTAGGTCAGTCTGTAAACAAACTGAGCTGATGATGAAGTTACATGTACCAACTCCCTTCTGCTTCCTGCAACACCAGTGTGTTTCTCATGCCCCATTTATAGACCTTAGAATATTACAAAACCTCTCTCAATCCAATACACCAATATAACACTGCTGCTAACACAAAAATTGCCATAGAGTTGAATCAACATCTCTCTGATACAATATCAACAAAACTAAACCTAATAAGATTCGCAATGACAGGATTAGATTACATTATACTGTGCAGGTACACTGTGCGCTTGCTGGTTTGCTCATTCCAAAAATGTGTCATTCAAAATAACTGACTAGGGAGTTGCCTCGGATCATTGTTGTGTATCATGTATACAAATAATCTTCCCTTAGCTTAACCTGATTCAGATTGATATATGTTTGCAGATGACACAGCAATCACAAAGTCAGGGACGTGAATATTGATCAAATGACTTCATTACGGTTCTAAAAGAATACATTGGTGTTAAATGACACCAAAAGTATGACAATGCACACGACAAGAAGGTGGAGAAAACATCGTATTTAACATGTGGAAATGTTGTTTTTCACTTTAGCGTTTGCAATACTTCAATATTACCTACACGTACAATAAATACTTTGTTACATGATTGCACAGGAGACCTGACAAGAAATCCCTGGGGAAATCTATATTCAAATGGAAAGGTGTATTCATTAATGTTCAACCTTAAATGGAAGAGAAAGGTTAAGGGCATACAGTAAAATCCGTAGTAATTATTCACAACACTGTACAGAATAAGTTCATTCAGTAAGGTGAGCAGGTTGGGGTGCTGGGGCCATGCTGGAGTAGTGGGGGGGGGGGAATCTTCTCTGCCAGTGTGTTTTCACAGCGTCGACACACGTGCACAGATGAAAGAAATTACATTAAGCATTCAATACTCACGCTCTCCCTGTTCACCTCTCTCTCTCTCCTCCTGTCCCTGTCATCCTCTCACTCCGTCTCCATTTCACCTCCTCCCCTCCGTACTCCACAGTGGTGGGATGCGGTGTTGTGCCCCTACATGCCATTTTGATGTAGTGGGAAGTAACTGCTGGCCGGGCTAAGGCGCAATTGCCGATGAATACAAATTGAGGGGGAAGCGATGGGCGGCTCAAGGTCACCTGGGAGGATCATTTCAGAATGTGGTTTCATTGTTGATCCAGTAATGAGAGAAGGGACCTGGATTACAGAGCTGAATGAATGCTCCCCACCCGTCCACCGTTCACAGCTCAATCATCACTCTGACTTCACGCTAGCCGCTGTACCTCTGCTGCTCAGGTACTCTCATCACTCATTTTTATCACTTGTGTGCTAACACTCTTTTTTAACAATGTCAGGTTATGTCTGTAAAATTAAAAACTTTAATGCAACTACAGTCTTCCTGAGCACACAACCTACTGTATATCCATGAAATTGGTGTTTTATGACAGCTTAGTTACATCACATATCTAATTAATGGCTGGGCCTCAGTGCCAAAGGTTAATGAGTGGGTTATCAATGATCTCATATAGACATGCTTTGGTGCTCATAGGGTTGATCTTTGAAGTGGCCTGAGTGACTGTAGAGCAGAGCCGCATCGCCGTACAAGCAAAAATATATTTACAGTGTAATCCTATAGACAATGTTACAGAAACTAAACTCTTGGATAAAACCTGTGATGGGAGAATGTCTGACCAATTTTAGTTGTAATTTTGTCTATATGATTGGTTACATTAACCTGTGTTACTCTTTTCTATCTCCAAGCACATGGAGGCAGGTTGTACAACCTTTGGTTTTGTCACACCTGGACTACTGCCATTAGATACGGACCAGTGCAGCTAAGGTGCAGCAGGTCTTGCCTGAAGTGATGTGCTAGTTTGTCCAGTCTTCTTGTGAGATACATGTGTTCTACACAGCTACAGTATAATATATAACATATATAATATATATGAGCAAGTGACACTGGATAAGATAGCTCTTCCACAACACTGAACTAACGCCTTGAAGACAACTACTGTATAGGGTGGTTTATTCACTGGTGTTATGCCCAGCTCGTTCAGGAGCATAACATAGAAGGGAGGTCCACACAGCAACAGTTTAAGTAAACAAGTACATTTATTACAGATAACTCAACATAAGTAAACTAATGTGTTAAGTGAAGTGCAGGTGTTGGGTGCTGTGAAACTAAGAGCTAACCTAAACTACCAGTACTATGAACCAAGGATAAACCAAACACAACCAAACAAAACCAAGTTGAGTGCCTGAAAGGCACCAGCCTTCAAGGAGTGAGAGAGAGAGAGAGAGCCATCTTCGATTCATGCAGTTTACAAAGGCTCCAAGCAGGTGACACCAATACCTCAATGAGGTGTGAGAGGCCAGACAACCAGGGAGAATCTGAAAGAGGAAAGCAGAGGCAGACCTGAACAGACACTGTCATATGGCCCAGGACCGTCACACTGGCATAATATACCATTCTTTATCATAAAACCCCACATAAAACTACTTTCAAAAACAGAAGAGGAGATTTCTACTGTGTCATAGTTTAGACTTTAGACTCTTGTTGTCAAGAGTGAGATGAGAAGGTGGATAACACTCTCATATCTGTCAGGTAAATATATAGCTATAGCCAACAGCTGGTTAGCTTAGCTTGACATAAAGACTGGAAACAGGGAAACTATGGAGAGAAATTGTGGTCACAAATGTGTATTACATGATCTACAAATGAAAAANCACCGGCATCCACTTTTTGTCTGGACTGGCTGTTTTCCCAGCAGAAGAACAAGTCCACCACCTAGTAGTAGCTTATTTAAATCACATATTTACATTTATAGGCTACTGTATATAGTCTGTAGTTGGTAAATGTATGTCTTCTAATCGAGGGGTGACGAGCTATTCTGTCTATTTAGAAAAACGTCTTTCCCACTTATTACACATGAATTACACACAAATTCACCAAAAGCCCAGATGTCCCAGTTTTCCACCAGCATTTAAACGCAGCATGCATTTGCGGATCTGTGTGGAGCTGGAGAGCATGACAAGAGTCTCAAAACGGCACACGCAACTGTAACCTGATCCCTGTGTACATTTGTAAATCTTATTTTTCATTTGTCGATCCTGTTAAACACATTTGTGACCATTTTGAGTCTAACTTCTCTCCATAGGAAACAACGAGCCTGGCTCTGTCCAGAGGTAATAAAATCTGCCTTCCTTTTCTGTGGACCCCAGGAAGGAAAGCTGTTGCACTGGTGACAGCCAATAGGCATCCAAAGAAATCAAGAAATATTGAGTAGCTCCACAGACAAGTGCCAGAGTTTGGTTATTAGATTTTGGTTGTTTTTAAGGAACATTTAGTGCATGTAATATTATTTATGAATATATGAGCCGTATATCAAACATATATTTGATTAAAATACATCAAGATTTGTGTTAAACAGACAGTTTACTGTTTTGTTTTTGAGGTACAGTCATAAAAACACAAGATAACATCATAAGTTAATTAAATACTTGTGTTTGTCCAGCAAAACATTAGTTCCATTCATATATAAAAGATGGGCAGAAGTTATGGCTAATTTTAGTTTGTGGTAATTGCTCATCTCCCTCTCTCTTTTTATATCGGCATGTAGAGCAGCACCATTGGTCAAATCACTTTTAAGGCTGAAAGGATAAAAAGAGAGAAATGGTACAAAACATCAGTACTGTCCTTTTAAAGAAAATCGAGAGCAGACACTTAGTCTGACTTTTTATTGTTCTTTATTCCATGGTGATGCAGCCTAATTAGGGTTTTGCCCTTACTGAATGACTGCACAGTAGGTAAAGGTTTATTTTAATAACACCTTTCTTGAGCACCTGTCACAAAGTTTCGCAAGTCAATAAAAAGGAGCCTACCACTGATAAATAAACTATAATTTTCCATAACACCCCTGCACTTCACAACCGCACACAGACATAAAGGCCTCTAACAAGAGATAAGAGATAGATAAAAACGGGAGCATTATGGTGAGAGAGCAACCTTTAAATGTGTATTGTGTAATCTACTGTTGATATTCAGCCCTATCATTGTCCAATAAGGCTAATAATGGGGGGATCAAAATGATCTAGAATGGGGAAATTTTACTCCAACATGGATTGTAGCCTGGAGATTTTTGATGGTCAGAAATCTCAACACCTGTAAAAATAAACCAGCCACTGGTAATCAACAGCCTCACCAATCATTATAGAGAAGTCATGTTCTTTTGGATATGGAACACTAAAACACAAATGTTTTGCCCTTTTAGACAATTATGAAAAAGTAATTCAAAAGAATTGCAACTCTCAAAATCTCAACTGTGACCAGACCAAACGGAGAAAAGCCCACTAGTGCTGCATCCCCTGAGTGTTGGTGCTTATAGGTGTAAATCCTCTGAGGGCTCCGAGTGGTTTGAGCAGCTGAGTCAAAGCAGAGAAGAGAGACTCCTCACATGAAAATGTAACTCTGGCAGCTAATCCCCCCATGAAAACATTGGGGAAACACTTGTCCTGCTCCTCTAAGAAATCATATGCAGTACTTTACCTCATACTGATGTATATCCAAGATACATATTTACCATTGAAATTTCAGTTGAAGTGGGGCACTTTTCAACTTCAAACCAAACAATCACATGCTTTTTGCACAATATTACCAAAACCTGGCAAGGCAAAAGTGGTGTGCAAAATTTGTGGGGCTCAGAGGGTGACCATTTCAAACTCACTCTCAGCTTTTTATAGGCCATTTGTGGACTATTGTCATCCCAAAAAATATGATACAACAAACAGACACTCCTGTGTGCCGGCGATGGGGCTAGAGTTCTTTGGAAAATGTGACTAAACCTTGTATTAGCAAGACAAAGAGTCTACAGCCACGCTAGCAGCTCTCTGAGGCTGTTATTAGGCAGTGCTTTGAGCCAAATGCTAGTCTGAACAAGTGAGTTTTAAGAGATCTTTTGAATGTTGAGAAGGTAGGGGCCTCCAGAGGATGCTGTACCAAATGTCATGACAATCCATCCAATAGATGTCGAGTTTCACTTAAACGAAAAATGTAAAGCTTATGATGGCGTTAGAGGAAAAGTCAAGGGATCACCAAAGTCATTAGGAATCACTGTCAGGGAACCATGGATGTCTGTACAAAATTTCACAGCAATCCATCTGTCAGAATTTGAGGCGTTTCACTGGATAAGTGAAAATGTTGACCTGTCCGTGGCCCTAGAGGAAAAGTCAGGGGATCACCAAACTCATTAGAATTCATTCTCGGGAGGTCATCAATGTCTGTACAAAATTTTACCACAATCTATCCAACTCTTGTTAAGATATTTCAGACTGGACCAAAATGGCAGCACTGCCATCCCCAGAGCCAGCCCCAGGACCGCTGGATGCAGTGAACAGAATGAGAAACGTAAAGTAGCCACAAATGGATAACATAAACACTGGCGTGAGCTCAAAGTATCAGGTGAAATATCTTACTGTTATTGATTGATACTGTGAAGCTTATTTGCATTCAATCATCAAAATGTTTAATCCTTTACAAAACAAGATAAGAACAATATATTTGCAATCACACCAATACAGCATTTATATGCAATTTGTCAAACTTAAGAAAAAGTGGAATTTATAGAGCATCCACTGTGGCGCTGTAACTCATCTACTTGATTCATATTCCTATATTTACACTTTATTTACCTGTTATTGTCATTGATTGTCCATAGGAGATGTATTATTGTCTACTCTGCACACACAACACCTATTACACTTCTGTCTGATTCTGTTGCTGTTCCTGTCTCTGATGTTTCTTTCCCAGTTAAACTTGTGTGCTGTACATATTGGAAAGGCCTTTGAGGCAAATGGATTTAGGGTATATTATGAATAAAATCGATTTGACTCAACGACTTGCTGAAACACCTGCAGAGGACTGAATAAACTGTGACAGTGCCCCAGATGCCAGGGTTGCCGAAGGTTGCTGGAAAAATAAAAAGTAAAGGAGTGTGTTAAGTCGAACAGAAGTGCATGTTGGATGGTTGAAAAGCTTCGCAGAGCCCCCCCCCCAAACACACACACCTGTCCTGCGTCCAACACTTTGTGTAACAATTTGTGACAAACTGGCATTCACGCCCATTTCACACGGTGACTGGCCAGATGTGCAGAGGTGAGAAAGTTGGAAGAGTATGAACTTCAAGCCTTTTTTTTTCACTTTTCATTTGTACAAGCGAGTGCAACACTGTGAGGGCTTTTCATGGGAGACTGTGTGAAAATGTGCGCTGCTATCTCCGTATTCATACAATTATCAGGTCTCGCCTGTCTCTATGACTACAGGCTTTTCACGCCGCCTTCCAGTGTGGCCATTCCGAACAGCAACACTGCCGTTTTGCCTTCCAACATGACGACACGTGATACCAACTAGTTCTTTTGTAACATTATCAGGCCCTAAGTTTTAAAACACAAAGTAACTATCTGCAGACCTATAATGCAATATAATTAATCTAATTTATCAGATCAAAACAAAACAAAACAAAACAAAACAAAACGTGAAACAATTTTGTGCCCAAATGCGTGTTAAGCATAGGGAGCCTAAGTCCTGACTTCACTTACGGGGTAGGTTTTATTCCTCTAGCTTTAAAACATCTGTACACTATAGGAAACGTCTGATCTTACATTACAGTGCAAGTCTTTGGTGGGTTTTGAGACTGCCTCAGCTTTCATCTTGGCCCTGCAATTAAACGAATGCATCCAAAGACAAAATGTTTGCTGGACACTCTCCTTATATTCTGTCCCTGTCTGCTTTTAATCTTTTGTACGTAAGTCCAAGAAATGTTTCCTCAGCTGCTATCCTTCTGTTAATGAATTACACACAAATAAACTACTTATCCAGAAGTCCTTTCTCTCCTGCTTATGGGTAAATTGACATAAAGATAAACCAAGAGGCAACTTAACAGCTGCCACTTGGCTTTACTGAGAGTTCTGGTAAATTAGGCTAAGTACTCCAGTCCAGTAGAAAGTCTCTAGTTAATGTGCTGTGTGGCAATGGAAAAAGACATTGGCAGAAATCTGTGTTTATCATTTTGGACATTACTTGTATAGACACACACATGCAGCTGTACTGAATTAGAGACTCTGGCTTTCACAGTTTCATAAAGACATGAAAGAGATGGAGCTGTTGCTTGTCTGACTAAAATTGAAAAGAAATGAATTAGATTTTGTGCTGATGCTATCTGAATGTAAATTAACGGTCTTAAAGATTTTGATAAACAGTTTCTTTCAAAGTGCAGTATTATTATTATTATTACCTTGGATGTACCTTGGATGACTCAAAATGCTGTTGACACTGACGCCAAATATATTATGTGATATGACATGGGAATGCAATTTTCTTACAGTTTACCAGATTTCATTTAGACAGTGTTTATTTTTCATTTTCTCAGTGCATGAGATCATTTCAGAGAACTCTCAAAGGAAACACAATTGAGCTACAGCCTTACAACTACAAGGATGCCAGATAGGGAATCTCATCCATTGTCAGTACACCTTGCAAAGAAATCACCATCATTTTCTTTCATTATTTTATATTATATATACAGACAAATTGTATAAGATTACTAAGAGATGATGTGTGCATTTTTCATCTAAATCTGTTTGCATAAGGTGTTAAAGAGTTGAGACAGTTTGTCAAAGAGCATGCGTTGCACCCTGGACAGGTCACCAATCTGCCACTGCGCTAAATTTCGCCACTCCTCCAAGAATTGAGCAACATTTACAGGTAAACTGCATCCAAATGTTCCACACAATATTTCATGTACCAACTTCTGTGAAAATTGTGTGAAATCTCGACAGGGAGTGGTAAATAAGTGTTTTGCAAGAAATTCCAAGTGCAAAAGATGAGTGGATTTTGATGGTATCTGTTGGACTAAGGAAGCGATGAAAAACACTGAAGGGCAAACCACACGGAAAGCGTTTTTGACCTCCATCACTCGCCAATCTCACGGAAAAAATATGCTTCAGATGTAACGATACACACAGACTCTGACATGTGTGTGTAACGTGCCACTATGGGACCCCTTTTGATTCTTCTGGTGGGCTACCTGCAGTCCTCTCAGCTCCTCAGCAGCACAGTACTGAGGACGCCGCTGACATCTCGCATCTGATGTGGATTCTCAAGTAGGCCTCACAGTTCAGGAGTTATGAGTGAAAATGTCAGACGCTTTATGAATGCCACATGGCGGTGCTACAAACACCAACAACTAATTAGTTCCTACTTGGCCCATGGTCACATTTTCCATTAAATTTCATTTAAATCGGACAGAGAGACTGGACCAAAGACAAAATTTCATTGGCAGAGCTAATTAAGACATTGTCACCCCCCAAATGTTTTATCCTCTTAGTAAGCACTCAGAATTTAGAACAACATTTTAATTACTCTATTGTCCCATTCTGTGAGGTAGATGAAGTGCCAGTATCTCTTCTGGGTATTTTTATCACACTGTCAAGTTCTGTCAAACTGTATTTCTTTTTAAATGATGGAGAAGTACGTCTGTTAAAGGAAAAAAAAATTAATTTGGCTGCCTCGCTCTGGCTGGGCTTTTGGCTCCTGAATTGCCACAACAGGGATGTAACTAACTTAAGCACATGTCTGCAACAGACGGCTGCTTACTTCAACTATGTGCTTCATACAGTATATCATTTGCCTTCTTCCATATGTACAGCAACATGTGCAACATTTAACATATAGAGCAATAGAACAAAACACAAATGAAAAGCAAAAGAACAAATACAATCAAGCTGCAACCTTATTTCTTGTGAGCAACCACTTCAATTATATATCTGTCCCACTTTTAATTAATTGTAGGAATAAATTTAAAGATGTTCAAGAAATATATAAACCTGATAAATATTTATATGTTATATTTTAGATTAAAGCTCACTGATCAATTATTTGGTTTACTGAATAGCTGCTCTGAATAGTTTTGTAATAAAGGGATGGAAGATGCAGCATTACAGGTCTGGTGATCAACACCCAGGAGGAAAATGGTTCTGCCTGATTTTACTATTCCATTGTCATGCTTACCAAGTTAAGACAATAAAATGCCATTATGTTCTGAAAAGTTTGTAAACGACCTCTGCTCAGTCCATCACAAAATCCAGTTTGAACTAGCTCGAACCATAGACTTTATATAGAGATGGACGACGGGTCTTCACTTCTTCCCACTGTACTAAAATGAAGCCAAAATATCCTGGCAAAACCAAACTTATCAGCACTTGAACAAACATCAGCATAATAAGAACCACCTAAAATGATAGAAACCATCTTTGGGAAAAATTTATTTGATGTGTACTATTTTTTTAGTTTGGCCCATGTCCCATCTGCTAACATGGAGGGGTGGGATTTATGATCTATACTGGGACCAGCCACCAGGGGGCGATTGAGATGTTTTGGCTTCACTTTTGGGGAGCTGTCATGTCATCCATCTTTCTACACAATCTATGGCTCGAACAAACACGTTAATTAATTCAACATAATTCAAATGCACCCCATAAAATGTTGTTGTTAGCTTGCTAGCCATGCTAGCTCCCACAGTTCATGCTTAGGCCTACTGGTTTTTGCCTCAATACGTAAGTAAATTTTGCCAGGTGACATTCAGGGTGACCATTTCTGTTCATTTGTGGAGCCTGCTTGCACAGTAAGCAGCAGCAGTAGTAATAATCCAATATCATATTATAACACTCTGACAGTGGCCTTTTGAGTATATTTTACAGCTAATAAAATTAAAAGTGCAGGACTTTTATTTGGAAATGGAGTATTGTTTCAGTTACTGCCTTTACTTAAAGGATAAGGATAACAAAATGTCTCCCACCACTGCATATAGTGTGATGTATAACATCTGTAGAGAAAGGTGTGGCACACTCCTGCATCAGGAAGGACAGGATTTTAGCAACCAATGAATAAAATATTGTGGTTCAAATGCACTTTGTCTCTATTTCAGCTACACTTCTCAGGTGCATCACAAATCACAAGTACTAGTGCTGAAAGAGGCAGTTTTTTATTCCAACACAAAGCATCTTTGCTCACAGCATGCATCAGCATTAGGTGCGTAAGGAAATGGTTCCACTGAGAACAAACGGTAATCGTTGAAAGCTGGAGTCCCTGGAGCACAATGCATTAAACTAAGGTTACTCAGATTAGACATGCATCATATAGTCATATAATTTATCATATAACCGATGCTGATCAATCAAAAAAGCCCTGATTGGCCCACATAATGATCCTGTGGATTGGCAAGGGGAACATCCTCACTCAATATCCTTTAGACTACCTGTCATCAATGTTGTAATCAGTCATCAGTATGTAAATATGCCTATAATGCCTCTATATTTCACTCTCCTTTCCTCCCGTTTGGTTATCTTTTCATAATTAATTAAATTAAATCCACAATATTGTACTTTCAGCAGCAATTTGTCTCACCCACACTCCATCTCTGTCAGGTCTTCACCTACAGAGCAAGCCTGACAAAGGTAGTGAGTGCTGCTTGCATGGAATCAAACACAAGCTACTGAAACGCATGAAGCAAGAAGCACCAGTGGAAGGTTAATGGGGTGCAGATCAAAACACAGTGTAGAGACTTTTAACAATGACTCATTTACCAGAAAGAACAGCAATTTACCAATATCTTTTTTGTTGTTAGATAACACCAAGCTACCAAAAATAGTAAGAAAATGCTCATGTTTCTATTGTTTTGGCGATAAAAAAATTATTGCAACTTTTTAGTGCAAACTTCCAGAAAATCTGCAAAAGAAAGTGCAAATTAATGAGCGTTTCCCTCCACTATGCAAACAGGAGTTGGAAGCATAAACATAAGAATAAACAGCTGGTGGCACTAATTTTCTAGTCAGGTGCTGTTAAACCATTGCAGAAGAAGAAAACGCAATAAGATGACGTCACTAAAGATGAGCATGTTTGTTTCACATATTTATATTTATGTGGACGTTCATGTCATATCCTTCATGTGCATCCTGATTAGTTGGCTAAGCCTGTTTCCATTGCACTGCATCACATTTTGCTTTTATCCATACAGCAACTTTTCCACCTCAACCAAGCATAAAAACTTTTTTGCGACTTTGGATTTTGATTTAGATTTTTTTCACATTTCCGGTGTTTCCGGATAGTTTTCTTTTTTTTGTAAATAGAAAATGTGCATAAAAACAGGTGGATTGAACACACTGTATGAGTATACCATGCATACATGCATGTTTGTAATATTTTAAAATAATAAACAAAAACCTTTGAATGTTAATTAATGTCATATAAAATATCTAGCACAAATATCGTAGTAATGATTGGTACATACTTAGTATTGGAGTGGATTATGATTCAGTGATAAATTTTGTCAACAAAAACTACAACAAAAAATATTAAGCGATGACCTTTTTTCCGTAACAAAAACAAGGTAAAAATAAAATAAAACCTCTGAAAAGAAAATATGACAAAAGTTTAATCCACAAATAAAAAGGAAATGAAATGGAACAAATAAAATAATTACTGTTTTAATTCTTGTCTTATCCAACAATGCATGCAATCATACATTATGTTCCTGACGGGTAAAACATATCTTACACCATCCAAAACTATCATTTGTTCAAAAGTAGATTTTTGCCTGTAAGCTGTTTGCTGATAATGAGACTGAAATGCCAATAACTGCTTCATTTCATTTCACTTTTTAAATTGGTGATGGCGAAATATCAGTGATGGGCAGCGGGCACAACTGAGCAGAGTCTGCCTTTTATACACACGCCAATATTCAATTATTGACATTTTACATCTTCATTCAACAGCAACTTCAGTATCATACATATTACTATAAAGGTCAGTTACTGTACTCATTTAATTCATCTGTGATTAATTTCCTTCTCAAATCCTTTTGTAGCTAATCAAATATAAAAAGACTCAAGAAGGAAATGATAAATTACAGCACAATATTAAATGATGAAATTAAACAACCAAAGGAAGAGAGAGAATAAGGACCTTTGTGCAGGTTAACAGTTTGTATGAGAATGAAGTGTAAAGATGAACCAATACTTATTGGAAAACTACAAATCCAACCACAATTCTGCATGATATTTGGGTGAAAATACTCAACATGGCTGTCAAAAATGGATCTTTTCACATTCTCTGTCCACATTCTAGTGTGTGTACATGTGTTAGCCACCTATGTTTCCAGTTAAATACTGCTTCAAGCCATTCTTGACATTTCCATGAAAGAGATGTGGGACTAGCATGTCCATCGCTGCTGGAAATAATAGTAACATTCTTCATAGCACACAACGGTATAATGAAATCGGCCAGTGGGACCACCAACCTCGCTGCTCAGAGGATGATGTGTGTGCTGACAGCAGTCAACACAAGGCAAGCAATGCTAGTATTAGCTGCTAACACTACTCTTAACTGGCCCCAACTCCTCCCAGTTGAAGGCAGTTCAACTGTTGCGTTCACTGTAGTCATCACATCATTTAAATAACCTAGCTATAGCTACTTTTTCAACTGTGTATAGCTCCTTTAAAATTAGCTGAACTGACTGCATTAGTGTTAATATTAGATTTCATTTTGATCTGCCAGCACTGGAGTTTGTTGACACTTCTGTAGTTCTTTTCACCAAGTAGGATTTCTGTCGCTGTCAGAAATTCACAATACCTCTGACTTATAATAATAACATGAACTTTTTTCCCCAATTGGTTGCTTGTAATTACAGTCAGCCCTAATATACCTGTATAGCATACAGTTTACAGTATATTCATAGCGTCTCTGCACAACAGATATCAACATGTATGCACTTGTTCATTTGCTGCTGTGATATATGGATGTTACAGTGGCTGCATTAGGATTTCCTGCTAAACGACCTGCATCCTCTAACACAGACTCTAGGAGCTACAGTTACCACGGAGCATTTGTGTGAAACCAGCAAGAGGGAGTGATGGACAAGAAGCCTGATAGGAACCGCTTTATCCTGTTTCACTAGCTAGAGCCCCCTGCTGTGCACACGCACGCACGCACGCACACACACACACGCACACCAAAGCCATACGTCTGCAAATGCACACTGTTGCTGGTTCGCTTGACCCTACGCTGTCTGTGTGAGTCTTTCAGATGACAGGTGTGTGTGTTTGTGTGTGTGTGTGTGTCGAAAAGGTATTACACTGGCTGGACAGGCAGGTCTTTGTATACAAGATAAATGTGTGTCTTGGGAATTAAAAAAACGGTAGAAAAGATAGTTCATGCTTCAGTTTCTCATTGTTGCCGGCTGCCACAGAGAGAGAGAAAGCGTGAAGTGCAAGAACCGAAATATTGTTATCTTTAAAGCAGAATCAGGCAACTCTGCAGATGTTTTGGCATCAGCTCTTAAACCTCTGAAAGACTGAAGACTTAATTACCCAGCAAGCAAGTCTATTGACCTGGCTGGATCTTCACATCAGGCTCAGCCATCACTGGTGGGGAGAGCTTCCTCTAGAAACAGAACACTTTCTGCTGAAAAGGTGAAGGTGTGTGTGAGGATGTGGGTATCCAGATTTACTTTCTCACATTCAAATGTTTGTATTCTAATAATAACCAAGTAAATTTTAATGTGGTATTTCAATGCACATTATCTTTGTTTTAAAGTTCCCTTCTACTCTAGAATATTTTTGACTTCCGCGCTGGTGATAGCCGTGGCCGAAGGCATTATGTTACGTCCGTCCATATCTCCATCCCATTCCCGTGAACGAGATATCTCAGGAACGGATGGATGAAATTTCATTACATCTGGCACAAAACGTCCACTTGGACTCAAGGATGAACTGATTAGATTTTGGTGGTCAAAGATCAAATGTCACTGCGACCTCACAAAACACATTTTTGGCCATAACTCAAGAATTCATCCATTATTATTACAAAATTTCATACAAATGTCTAGTAGGATAAAATCATGAAGTGATGACATTTCTTACCCAAAAGATCAAAAGTCAAATTCACTGTGACATCATAATGTCCTGGAAAAACTTTTTTGGTCATTATTCAAGGGCATAACTCAGGAACAGAAGGGGAGATTGTGACCATATTTCACATTTGGTCGGATACTGAACTGGTGACACTAATCTTGGGTGCTCACCTTGACACTGTGGTGACTGTATAGATCTTCTGTGCTGCCGGGTTGAAGATGTGTGTGAAGCATCCACTTGTTAGAATTTGTAGCTTCTTTGCAGCAACATCCATATTTGAAGCATTGTCTTCTGTCATGGCTACAACTTTGTGTTCAGATTCAGTTTTATTGGGCATGCATGTGAACACATACAAGCAATTTGAATTTGTTTTTTGTTTCTCTCAATGAACTTACACACTAATAAGACATACAGCAGAGCAACAAAGCTTAACAAAGTCAAGTCAAATCAATTTTATTTATATATCCCTATATCACAAATCAGAAATTTGCCTCAATGGGCTTCACAATCAGTTCAGCAAACGACATCCTCTATCCATAGACCCTCGACTTGGATGGGGAACAACTCCCATTAATAAGCCTGTGAATATTCTCATTCATCCAGGTCATAGTTATCTCAAGGAAATTGAAT
>NTHP01000190.1:1865618-1892825 GCA_003416845.1 Oplegnathus fasciatus | reverse complement strand
AACTTGCACAAACCTCAGTCAGATAAAGGATCAATGAGTCAGGCAGACTAGACTAACATATTCAACTAAACAACCCCTCTGCCCCTGCACTCTCTCTGCTACTGGAGAGTGGGAATGGCAGGTTAAAGGGGGATGCATTTTGGTCATTTTGCTAACAAGGGGGATGGCATCCCCTCTCAGCCCCCCTCAAATCACCTACTGGTTACAGCCTTTACAGAATTTTCACAGTAAAATGTCCTTGTAGCTGTAACAAACAAATCATTTGCTAGTTTCAAGTTCAACACAGTTATGAGGTGTGCCGTACAATTTGCCAGTGCTTGCAACATAATAAGGCGAGACGATCGTCAGTGTCCTCCACATTAAGAGTGCTATACAAAGTGTGAGCAAAGTTTAAAGGTTACTGTGTCAAAGCCTGATGGGTTGTTGGATGTAGACATGCACAGCAACAGGCAGACACAGAGTCAAACTGACCGTGTACTGACAGTTGTGCAGCTTTTCTCACAGACAGTCCTTTGTGAGTAAACTGGGCCCAATTTACCCTCCATTTGCTGTGCACTGTTATTTTTCTGAGCTCTTTCACACCCACAAGAAAGCTTTTATTTTCTTCTCTCTCTCTCAAGATACACATACAGTGCAGTCCACACAGCCACTTTTATGTATAGCTGAGAGTGACCTTGACACGTCCAACAAGCTTTCACTGTTCATTTTGATTAGCCTCTCCCAACTTGCCACAAGCCTTCACCCACAGCAACCTTCCTCACCAACCAAGGCCAATAAAGTGTTCTGAAGACAGACTCTTTCTGCCTTGTCTGTACTCTCCACTCTGCTCTCAAACCTTTTCCATCACACTGCTGCATGTGTCCTACATGATGAACTATGTATGGGTTTATGTATATTTTTTCTTTGTTTCTTTAACCATCACAAGTGATTAGAAAATGTTAGGAAAGGATTTCAGTGCTGAATTCTGTCATTATCTAAAGAACAAAACTCGGACTGAGGCAGACATTGTGACGGATATTCGTTCGATTTTCGAGGGTTTTTTTCAAGGTGTGTTGATTGATTCACAACGTCAACTCATGCACTGAGTAATGTGTCACCGGCCGAGCCATCCCCTTCAGGGAAGGTGGCCTTGTGAGTGACATATGCATGTGACGTAGTCTGGCAGGTTTGTTATGGGAAGTGAGTCTCTCCTGTGTGTGTAGAAAAAGTACCTGTATGCGCTGCAGACACCATGAAGCCAATGTAGCAAATGATAATATGGAGAAAAAAACAAACAAAAAACATGATTTGACGATCAGTTGACAAAAGGCAAGACTCGACTAATCAGATTCGACTATGTAAATTCTTAGTCGGGGACACCCTTAGTATATATACATATATACACTATACTGTATATATAGTATATAGAGTATGTGAATGGGTACCACTTGAATCACGTGTCAAAATATGTTTCTTTTGTTTGTTTTGCTTTTTGAATTTGTTTTGCAGACTCTTTAAACTAAAGGCAACAGCTACAGATTTACAGATTTAAACAATGTGCTTTTCAGGGGAACTATTGTTTTTATGGAACTATATTTTTGCTGTCGCCTTCAGTCTTTCTCACTCTAACCTTTTTCCATCTGCATCCATTTCTTTTTTTTTTCCGTTTCCATCCCTCCTAATACTCTTACCCACTCTCCTTGCCAGCAGTGTGTATCACATTGTCACTGTTTACTTTGCTTTAGGAGCTCCCAGATTGCTTCGACTATTTGCTCCTCTGGATGAGCTCAGTTTGGAGACCGGGGTCTTTGATAGGTGGATGGGAAGCAGAAGCCTTTCGTTGGGGAGCTAGTTAACCTGCAGCGCCCCAGTATGTGGTCTTGTTTTGCTTCAACCCGACCTTTGTCTGTCTCTGCTCATACGGCTTTCACTCAGCTCACTCAACTGTTTCTCAAAGACTCCACAAATGAGAAAATACCAATTGTCAGCAAATATCAATTTGCTTTCCCCATTCTGCACGTCTCAGAGGAAATTTACACCAGAATAATTGACTGCGGTTTATGGGTGTCTGAGCACAGAAGCAGAACAGAGCTGTGGAGAATATATTGGCTGAAACTATGACAATAGACCCAGACTGCAAGATAAAGAAGAGACTTTTCCTTTTTAACTGACATCCGACTTGCACAGCAACCTCAAGATATTAAAAGCAACAATAGTTGGCGAAGAACATTAGCAGCAGGTGGAAGTGACTCATCTCAGGTGTTGCTGGCTCCTGGTAGACTCATTTCTCCTCTCTTCTGCTCTCATCTCGTCCCCTCTCTCCTTATTTAGGTGTATGTTATAAAGTAAAGAGTCACCACTGGATAGAAGGAAGCAATACATCCTGCTCTCTGAAAGGGTGATCTTGGCTGAATGTTGGCTTTCAGTTGGTGTCAGACCTGACTGAGGAGCACTCAGTACATCAACCGCTAATACAGACGCTTCCAGCACAGTATTTGTTATTTTACTTGGTTTCTCATAGAATCTTGTTCACCTCATTAAGAGCACTAATCAATGTATCACTCCAAAAAAATAAATAAAAAAAGTCAGTTCCAAAGCCAAAGTGTGCCTACACGACAGGCATCTTATTTCTGTACCAGCTCTATCTCATACGTACACTCCCCTCCAAAAGTATTGGAACAGTGAGGCCAATTCCTGTATTTTTGCTGTAGACTGAAAACATTTGGGTTTGACATCAAAAGATGAATATGAGACAAGAGATCAACATTTCAGCTTTTATTTCCAGGTATTTNACCCAAATGTTTTCAGTCTACAGCAAAAATACAGGAATTGGCCTCACTGTTCCAATACTTTTGGAGGGGAGTGTATGTACCCGTCCTCCGCTGCAGTTTTTCCTGACATACATTATTACGTCGCTTAAACCAGCTCTATGGAGTTTTTAACTGGTTATGAAACAGTCTTAATATAATACAGATGCAATAACAAGCAAACGGGACCAACAGCGAGAAGATTGGCTATTTCTATTAGTTTCTAATAGTTATTCTTAATGCCTGCCACCGGGTCGGATTTTTCCGCGACATCAGACGAAACAGCGCTGGGGTTTGCTCTGGCTGAATTCGAGTTGCTTCAGCCGCTAACTGAAGGTCCGTCTCCAGAGCGGCCGCCCACTCTCCTCCCAGCGAAGTTGTCTTCTTGTGGCGTGGAGTGAAACAGAGGGAACATGTAAGCTAACGTTACTACCGCCGTTGTCCACAGGGACCACCAAAATCAACACAAAATAAAAAGTTCCATTGAGCTGCTTTAAACAGTTAGGTGGAACAATGCTAACTGGACTTATAAAATGAATCCACGCAGAAAACTCTGACTGGTTGTGTTCCTTTGTCTACTGCGTTTCGTTGTATAAAAGGGAATTAATTTATCGAACTTATCGACGCGACTGAAATTAAGTTGGTTAGAGACTCAGGTTTCGGTAACTTTTAGATGAATTGCCCAGGCCTTACACCAAGTGAAGATATATTTTTCAGTAAAAATGTGTTGGTCTGACAGTGCAGTCAGGAGTAATATGATTGTTTCTTAATTCATAAGGAATTTAAAGCCTAATCCCCTCAATTTTGTAGACAAAATAATGAGACAAAAATAATTTATCAAGGGAGACCTCAAAATACTGACCAGGTGGAGGGTTGAGCACTGAGGTAATGGTCTGAAAAAGAACCCCTGGATTAAAGTGGAGACAACCAGAGAGGAGAAATCAAAATTTCTGGCTTCTATACTGCACCCTCATAGGAAGCCATTAGCTTTTGACAATGTCAAGAGATTTGTCACATATTTTTTCCCCACTTCCTTTCAGCCTTCCGACATTTTCTCTTAAAGACTCTAGTGGGGTTATTAAGCCAGAGAGAGGTTTTAGGAATCAGTTGCTTTTCTTTAAGAGGTGCAATGGGATCTAAAATATTAAGAGATGAAGTGTTATAAGTCAAAAGTAGGTCCTCGGTGGAGAGAGCATCGAGGCCCTAGAACAAGCAGCTGAAATAGCTTGGTAGACCTGAGAAGATGAAAAAAATGTTGAAATGGTTCCTGTGCTGAACTTTTGGTAGGTTCGATGTGCTTGTCAAAACAGTTCCCACCTGGATCACTTAATGTGCTTTAATCAAAGACAGTTTACTGACTTTTATGTGAAGGATTTGAGTTTTGGTTCCGCCGTAACAAAGGAAACTCCCTTCAAGCCCCCAGTGCTGTAACCCCACACCGAGTGACCTTGTGTGCAGCATTTACAATTCTAAAAGTTGTCAAAAATGAAAAGGAAGAATGTTTCTGACTCCAAGGAACTGAACAAAAAAATCTGGGTTAAAAATACCAACCCGTAATGTGAGTGGGACGCCTTGATGCCTTGACAAGAGCTGAGGAACGCACTTTCTGCTCCGAGAGACCACAATACGTCCCATCCATGTTTATCCACGGGGAACAGTCTGGTACACTCATCCAACACTTCAGAGATGGCAGTGTGTAAGTGTGTATGTATGTATGTATGCACAAAAGGGAAACACATTGGGTCCCATGTTGACACATTTAAAAATATTCATGGCAAGTTGAGTTATTCAGGAGATGCGCAGTGCTTCGGGCATTTCGAGAACATGTATCTGCACATGCACAAACAGCAGAAAATCCAGACACGCATACAAAAATACACATATAAAATACCTTAGGGTTTTCCAGGAGGATATGCATCCATACAGACTGAGGTAGACAAATGTGCAAAATGCCTGGGGCCTTCTCATGAGTGGAGCAATAGGTCAATATCATGCATGATGGCAGTGAGGTCTCGCCCAGACAGACTCAGCCTGTCAGATTTCACACTTTCGTCTTGTCTGTCTCTGATCCCAGCAGGGACTTGCAGTCCAGTGGACATGGTTGTGGGGTTTTGTTTGTGAGGCTGTATTTCTGCATCTTGTGGAATCCATTTGGGTTTTTGACTTGAATACAAGTGTCTTTTTGAGTGTTGTATGCATTATTCATCATGATTTACCCAACCTCTCCTCCTAAAACTTGTGTTCATATACAACTAATTTGCATTAGCAGATACATTTTTTAGGAAGCATAATGCTGTTGGGTTTACATTTTTATCAACATAACAGTGGAACCTGTATATTCAACATAAACTGTCCACTGCAAAATGTGCAGTGTCAGTGTATTTAATTTGTTTTCCAGACAACGTCAGCTTCCCCTCCAGCACTTGCTTAAGGTTAGAGAAGGATTGTGGTCATGATTAGATATTGAAAAATCAGGGATGACTTGAAGCAGGAGATTTAATTGGCTTTATTCAATATTTTACCAAAACCATGATCTTTCCCTAACCCCAACCAAGTATATTAGTTGCCTTATCTTAACATACCCTAACTTCAACCCAACAACCCAACCATATTTGAACCATAGTTAATTTGAATAATAATTTTTCTTGAACCATAACTATACCCCTAGTTGCCCTGCACAGATATAGCAAGTGAGAATTTCAAAGACGTTGGTATTGGATGTTATCCAGAGTTGTGCAGTATCAACGTTCCTGTGATAGGTTTGGGAAACTGGGGCAAAAACATTCAAATACCGATTGATATCATCACGTGCCGGAGAGTGCGTGTCACCCTGTTGTTGTCCAAGAAGACAAAAATATGGTTTGCGAACGTTTCACAATAAAGTCAATTTTCAAAGCACTATGATTAGTATTTCATAAGAAATGCTGCAGTATGAATCATGTAAAAAAAAACCCCAACCCTTTTTAAAATGATTTTGTTTAGATTTCCCAATATATATAATCTACATCAAATAAAACGAACAAGCTCAACCGAAGTATCTTCATATCTTGTCAACTTAAATGAAGTATGTGAAATATAAATGAACACAAACATACGTCATACAGTAGGTAAATATGTGAATACATTTCATCTCATTTGTTTGCACCCATCTTTCATCACCAATTTAAACTTCATCAATACAATCAGGGCCTTTAGATTCAGACCACTTTATTATCATGTCCCAGGTGTCATTATTGTCCACTTATATTCTTAACACATTCACAAAACAAACAAATACAAAAAAACCCAACTCAAACTAGGTTTAAATTTAAAGTCAATGTTTTTATCTACTAATTGTTTGTAGTAATGTTCAGTTTCAAATCAAATCTTCTTTCTTGTGCAAAAATCTCAAAAAAAAGCGTGGACTAATGAATCCATAAATCCATTCATCTACATTTAAGACAGTTCATCATATTTCAATCATATTTATTGACTTTATCTCTTCTGCAGTGGATTCTGTACATTATTCTATGTTAGATAATATGCAAATTTCTATTGACTGTAATATCTCTTGTGAAACATTCCATCCTCCTTAAATTGGAGTCAGTTCTCCTCAAATCTTGGTTCCAAAAATTAATTCTAGTGTAATGATTTGGTGAACACGGGTTCACCAAGCAGGACTTGAAGACAAAGCTGATAAAGATAAAAGATTGTCTTTACTTATCGAGAAACAGGCAGGAGTCAGGAAACCAGGCAGGCAAACAAAGAAAGGCTGACTTAACCAGGCTGGGAGGAGGCAAAATGGCAGGAGTCCAACATTAAGGCAGCAGGTTACACAGGCAGCTAACAGGCTGTCAAAGTGGCCGGAACACGTACTGAAGTCTCACAGGGAGCAAGTGGACATGTGCTGGTATGTATCTGCAGGGCTGATGAGAAAAGTGGAAATGGGTGTGTTGGTGGGCCAGGACGCCAGGTGACCAGGAGCCTCATTTATAAGCATTGCGGAGGCACAAAAGAAGCCATGCCACACTTTCTAAGCAAACTTTGGGATTTATAGGAAACAAACTTGACGGGAGAATGTGCCTACCTCCACGGTAACTCTGACCCATGCGTACACACATAAACTGGAGAAATGAGAAACTGCGACTGATGGCAGAAGGATGAAACTTGAGAAACAGTTTGAAATGGATACGATTGTGTAAAATAAATGGAAATATTACCTCTGACTATTATAAACAATTTTTACAGTTTAATCTGGAATCATATTTCATTGGATCTGTGATTATTAAACGGTACTTACATGTTGTGAAGTGTATTCTCATAAATAATAGGGTGAACAGCAGGACAAATTACGGTTAAACAGATGCTGTTTTTGATGCCTCACTCAGAGGCGAGTGCATAGTTCCATATAGTGTTATCACATGTTCATTGCGCAGAACTGACAGTGAGATAATGGCCCTGGGTCATCCGGTGCTTCTTGTATATCCGTGTCCCCCTCCACCTCCGTCACTACCCCACTCAGGAGGGATTCTCCAATTATTGCAGTCGCTCATCAAGGTCCGGTGTCCCCCTGCCCCGCCCGTGGCACAAACACCCTGTCTGTGAACAGCTATGCGCCTTTTGACTTTGACTTTCATGTCGGACCACTTCTTTTTTATTTCGGAGAAGGTCCGATCTTCTGAGCTGGCAACATTCACTGCCTCCGTCACATGCTGCCACTTTATAGCCTTTTTGGCATTTGTAATGCCCACACTGTGTCCACCAAACACATGCCCTTGCCTCTAACGCTCCAACAAGCACTTCAATATCACACTGAGTGAAGTTTCTTTTTTTTAGCCTTTTTCTCTGAATTTGCCTGCGTGTAGTCAGTATCATCAATATTAATTAGGGGCGTTTCACAGACTATTTATAGGCAACTATGGGTGTTAAAAAGTGAGGTAAGAAGCACGCTTGTGTGAGCCAAATTTCAAGTTGATTGGGATTTATAAAGGGAAATTGGCGTGGGGCATACATACGCACTGTGTTATAAATCAGAATATTTCAGGGCGTATGCACTTTCCGTGTTTCGTCCATAAGCAACCTTTTGACGTGACTTCTACGCGCAGTTTTATAAATGAGGCCCCAGGACTGGAGGATGGCAGGATGTCTGGGGAGATAGAGGAGAGTACATGGCCTGGGGGAAGTGAGCTGAAGCCAGGGACAGAGAGCCAGACCAGGCAAAACAAACAACTAGACAGTCCTCATGACATCTAGATTGCAACAAAGTGCCCACAGAATGTCATTTCTGCAAGATTCTGTAAACTCACCTGTTCATTTCTGAATCAAATATAATTTCCTCTGACTTGCTCTGTTGTCCAAATGAATGTAAATCAAATGTTTGGATTAAACTTCTGAGTTGCATATACAATATACTGTATATCCATATAAAAAAAAGTTATTTGGTGTCACATTTTGTGACTTATTCCTTTGTCTACTTGTTTTTTCTACTTTCTTGTACAAGTTTGAAAGTACAGCCAGCCATCTGAGTTTACCTTGGAGGAGAAAAGCCAGCATGCCACAGGTGTCAGTATAACAGAATACAGACGTTTGAGTAGCAGAGCGGCGGGCCATGACACCGCCGCAGTGGGTATGTTCGGGAACAGGGACCCAAGGGCAACACGAGCACAGCATGCTTTGATATAGTGTGTTGATCAATTGGTGAAGAGGCCTTTGATGTAGCAGCAGGTGCGTGTGTGTGTGTTTGTGTTGGTCAGGAGTCAGTGCAGTAAAGAAGTGAACAACTGACACTTCGTAGCTGCGACACACAGGATCAAAGGACAGACAGAAGTAGTGAACATCCATTCCTCTTTTTGTACAGATGTACATGATCACATACAGTAAGTTCAAAGTAGACATGTCGACGTGTCCCTAAAGGCACTCCAAAAGAAACACTCCAGGAATGTTACGGCTGAAAAGGGCTCCGTCAGGGAGATACAAAGAAAGTGATGGGAAATACTTATTTGAGTTAAAACATCTGTATTAGGGCTCAGTCGATGAATGGCTCATCTGAAATGCAGAGAAAAGAATCTTGTGCGACTGCATTCAGTATTGCAGAAAACCTCTTTCTTAAACATTACTGATGAAAACTCAGTCCCTACTTTTCCTCTGCTGTTGACAGGTTGGCTGGCAATAATCTATTTTTTTCTTATTGTTAACAAATCCCATGAAAGAAACAAACCCAACAGTGTGTGTATGTTTTAACTTTCCTACCCTGCCACTCAGTCCCAGGCCCATCGGTTCCTACTGAAGACTGACATCTTTAAAAACAGGTTAGGAATATATAGTTTAATTTTTTTTTTAAAGGCTCAGTAATTTCCTAAAACAGCTGGGTAGGGCAATTTTTATCCAACATTTCTAAATAGATTTTTGGGGGGACTATTTTCAGCTGTGGATTAATACACATTTGGTGCTGTAGTGAGTGTTTGGGGCAGCAGGACAGTGTAAAAAGTGTGTGTTCATGGTAATTAAGGATCATGTCACCCAGTGCAACAGTATGGCTCATTGATGATCTATTATTCTGATCGCCGTAATTTTCAGTCAAAGTTGACTGTATAGTAGCAGTCGATTGAAGAAATACTCTAATTTAAAGATTTTTATTGTCTGTAACTTACAACAACATGTACAGCTGTGTCAGTCTTATCAATGCCTGTAGCTTTTGTCACAATTTTTCTGTCCTCCATTTTTCTGGCCCTGGAACAGGAAGATAATCCGCTTACAAAGCTCTGACTAGCACTGTTGTTTTCCAACCTGGGGAAACAACTGTCATTGAGCACAACACCAGACCTATTTGAATCGTTTAACAAACTGGAGTTGTGGGCAGTGATTCAGAAGTGTGGAACCAGGCTAACTATAAGCATGGGGGCAACATGACACAGGTTTCTGCCAGCAGAAGAGGATGGTTATGGCAGAGGCAATAATGTGTTTCTTGTTTTTAAGGTCACTGGGCAGTACACCCACCTTTATTATTTCTATTCTGTTCCATTGATTTGCACAGTGGGAAGTAGATTGCGAAACAGAGTAGGAGAGACCTGAGAATGAAAGCTCTGGTGTGATTTGATCTTAAGCCAGTGGGGAGACTCAAGGATCCAGAGCCAGTCAGCTATTTCAGTGCACTCAAGCTGACATGTTAAATATTGTCTCCAACAGGGAGAGGGGGATTGTGTTTGGGCATGAGCCATCTCATTGTAATTGCTATCAACCACATGGACAAAATCAAATTGAGCGATTGTACTGATTGCACTTTGAACCACTGTTCATGTCAGTGCAATTACTGAATGCTGCAACAAAATCATCTGTCTTCCCCAGAGGAATCTAGGCATAATGTAACACATTACGTACTGCCAGGTCAAATACTCAGAAATAATAACTGCCCAACGTATCATTTGCTAATGAACACAGCAGCAGATAATTAGCAAGTCTGCAAATGAGCAAAGTTCTAACTTTGTAATGACTTTTCTTTTATTGTGCTGTATTAACCATTGAAAAAATATTACCATTTCTGCCAAATGAGGGTTTTCCCAAAACAACTGTCTCACCAATTTACACTCTGCTATGTCCACCATTTCACTCAAGCCACCACTGTTATATATATATATTGTGAAATTGTAAAACCTAAGAAGGGCTGTCTACATTAACTAAGAAATGTCTTACTGACATACATGTATTTTTAAGATGAGAAATGGTGCTCGAGGATTTTTATTTATCACGTGCACACCTCAGGATGTGCAGTGAAATGTACAGTGACAAACGTCATGAGCTATGCAAAAGACAACAATAACAAGGTGCAATAAAGATGAAAAAGAACAAAATGTGCAATATTAATACAACAGATGTAGATAAGCCAAGCTGCAGTTCATATGATTTGCTGAGGAAAATTTGCATTGAGTATGGCGTGCAAGTGTTTTCTGCTACTTTGAATATTGGTTAAAGAGAAAACATTTTTGGTAGTGCATTCATCCCACGAGAAGAAAACTGTATGTGAAGAAATATTTGTTAAAAAGCCTGATGTTGTCACTCATTAAATGAGTGAAAAAAATAACATTACGGCCTACTTAAAGTTACTCTGTGGAGTTTTTAACTGGTTATGAAACAGTCTCAATTTAATACTGATGCCTCTATATGACCTGCATAAGCAAACGAGATATTTCTATTAGTTTCTAGTTATTCTTAATGCCTGCCACCGGGTTGGTGCCTGGTGAAACGGCACTGGGATTTGCTCTGGCTGAATTCGAGGTGTTTCAGCCACTAACTGAAGGTCCGTCTCCGGAGCTGCCGCCCGCTCCCCTCCCGGCGAAGTAACCTAACCTAACATGAGGTGAAACACTACCGCCCTTTGTCCATAGGGCCGCCAAAATCAACACAAAATGAAAAGTTCGATTGAGCTGCTTTAATAAGTAGCTATTACCGGCTGCTTCAATCATGTTGTACTACTCTGGACCTGCTGTGAGCCATTAAGACTCAGGAAAAACACATATTCAAGCTGTAGGCCAGAGAAGGAAAATAACAGGTTGTTGCTTAGCCGCTCTATTGTCTTGTGTTGTAGTGCTGAGCGGAGAGCTCTGCTAAAGTAACTTTATATGCATCTTTTAATTTGTGTTTCTCTATCTCTCTCTCACTCTGCCTCTCTCCGTCTGTCTCTCTCACTTACTGTTAGGACCTGGCTATGGTCTCCTCCCACCATGAGCGTCTGTCAAAACAGTGCTGCAGATTTTACACCCGCTTTTTCCAAACGTCAAATTTCAGACACAGATTCGTCTGCAGCAGTGGTCAGTCCATCCTACCATATTTTGCACCTCTGAATAGAATATAATTACACCTTAAAATACATATTTCATGAGACCAAACATGCAATCTGCAAAATTTGACTGTCTAGCGCCTTTAAAAGGGCCCTCCAAACCTCAGTAAATATCCCCCTTTGAGTGCTGGTTTTGAGGCAGTGGAGGTTCTCGCTAGACCTCAATGAAAGGGTTTTCGTGGTCATCATTTATACCCCCTTTACACCTGCAATCAACATGCAGTGAGTATCTGGATATCTTAAGGACAAACATGTTAATGCAAAGTGTAAATGCACACAGATTAGTGCCATGAAGGTCGAGCATTATGTTCCCTTGGTATACCCACTATATACAGAATACTGTGTATATATATTTATGTATACTGTATATATACTGTGTATGTGTGTGAGTATTAAGTGTATTACATAGGCCACAAGAATGCATGTCATGTTAACAGGATGTGCTGTATTGAGTGGAAGGAAAGTAATTGCTATCCTCCAAAATGTTTTGTATTCTACAAAAGCTCATAACTTTTGAAATCATGGAGTGTTTTGCTTTTCACTTTGTGTATTATTTTCCCAGTAAATAAAAATCAACCAAGTTGTATGCATAGTATGTTGTATCATGACAGTAGCAGAAATAAATGAATTGGAGATGATAAACGTATTTAAATCATTACGCAAAACAAACTCACCCACCCAAACAGGCATCAGTAAAAGTAGTCTAGCTATCAACCAAACTGCAGTAGTGAATCCCTCCAAAATCTGCAGGCAGCCTTGAACAGTGTCCACAGGCTAATAAGAACTGAGTGCACTGTCTGACCCTGTTGTATGATTGAATCTGGTGAGCCCCCAAGCCTCCAAGCGTCCGCTTCAGTATTCTGCAGCGTGTCTGCAAGTTAGTTTGGTAATATATAAAAGCCAATGTCAGACTCTGTGGTACATGCTGAACTACGGAAAAAGTCTCAGTAGAAAAGATTTGTTCGTTCATTTTTTGCCATCACCAACACAGAGTGAAATACAATCAGAATGCTGATGGATCACCTCCAGATGTGATCTGGCTTTATTTGTCATAGGATCTCAGCCGGATGTAACTGCAATCTGTACAGTTTGGCCAAATTCTTAACAGAAAAACCCTGCAAGTTAAAGGTCACCTAACTCCACCTCTTCCTGCTGTCTAAAGCAAGCCCAGAAACCTAAATGCAGACTTTTCCTCTGCAAAGGAAAAATAGGTAGAGCCCACATGCAGCATTGCTTCCCTTGACCTGGGATGAACCATGTGTGTTGACAAGTCTGCCAGCTCTGTCTGCCTAATTTGCATACAGAGATCCAATAAACACAGAGGCAGAACTGAGATCACAAGAACACTTATCAATACCACGTGCAAATGCAAAGGCATATACAGATCACATCATTTGTCTGTTAATACCAGGCATAAATTGACTCTTTCCTGGAGTCTTATATTGAGTGAAATCTTATCTGATCTATTATGAGCCCTTTAAGTGACACATTTCAGAACACCAAATGCACTGAAGTGCTCATATAGCTAAGTTATGAAAGAGATTGCGAGAGCGGAACTAAAAATAATAATGAAACCACAATCATAAAATAACAATAAAGCCACAGTGACACCTGCGGTCTCCTCTAATCATCATTCAAAAGCTTTAAAAGTTCAGGTTTGAAACACTCCACTCCAATTTAGAATAAGCCACTCAAAACCTTGACTTTTTAAGATTAAAACAGCTCAGGAAGGGGCTCTGTGCATGAACAAGTGTGTTTGTTATATTGTGTAGATGCTTTGAAACTGACAAAACTCAATTCCATTCCAACCCTGCCTCCACTGCTCCTGCTGACAAGTGGCACCAAAAGTGGATTACATTTCCAGGCCCTGGACTGTAATCAGAGAGGACACTGCCAATAGAGCCAAGGCTGGCCAATTGACCAACAGGCAGTGGCCTTTTTCATCATCCATTTAAAGATCAATATGAGGGACCTCAAGCTCATCAGCTCAACTTTACTGAAGACAGGATGAAATAAAATTGAATACCTGTGGCTACAGAGGAATGAAACAGTAGCCAGGGTTAAAAAAAACCCCTGAGAATAATAGAGGTTTCTGTTCTCTCTTGGGTCAGGTACAAGGAGAGAATAGATTGGAGTGCTTCCAGTGAGCAGCAAAGATTTTATTATGAATCTCAGGAGAGGCAAAGAAAGAAGTCCATACCTTAGAGGAGGAAACAAATACAATAGAACGGGAAAGACAAAATAGAGGAAAGATACAGATCTACAGAGAGGAGAGGAGAGGAGAGAAAAGCTGATGACTTGAAGAAAACTTGGCAGGAGTTATGTTGGATCGAGATGTTGATAAGATGACCTGTAGCAACATTGGAAACTCTTGTGGGACTCCTGTAAATAAGTACAAAAATTAAAGTTGAAACACTTGCACTTGTATTTTTTCTATTCTGATTTTTTTGTTCAAAGGCAGTCCACTTCAATAAGCCAACAAGTCTTGGCCAAATGGAAGGTTTTTAACCATAAATTGGCCACAGAAGCAAAAGGCATAGATTAGCCATAAACTTACATCATTTTGTGAAACTGAAATCTAAATATATGTTGACAAAACATTTGGCTGGACTCTAGGGAGCCAGTCAGTCAGTTGGTCGGTCCACCACCCTGGTCCAGACTGACTGTCCACGGCTGTCACTACATACATACGTTTGTCCACCATAAACCAATGAGGAACTTATTTTTCAGCTGTATAATGTCACACTCAATATATGTTTTTTTGTTTGTTTGTGTAAAGGAAATTTTGGAAAAATGCTTATTCCCCTTCTTGCCGAGTGTTAGATGAGAAGATTTATACCATGTTTCTGTGTTAGCTAGAGCTGGAACCAGGAGGTGATTAGCTTACAGTAGATTAGCATGAAGACTGGAAGCCACTGTTAGCCAAGAAATTGTTCCAGCACATACTTTTCTGTAAAACCACATCATTTTGTTGGCACATTTCTGTTTGTGTACAGATTAAACAAACTTTAGCCAGGCTAGCTGTTTCCCCCTTCTTCCACTCTTTACGCTAAGCTAAGCTAATTGCCTCTGGCTCTAGCTCCATAGTTAAAGCAGAGGCATGAGAGTGGTATCGATCTTCCCATCTAACTCTCAGCAAAATAGGGTATTACTCAAAATGCCCAACTATTTCTTTAAGAAACGGTTATAGCTGATATATTATCAGACATTTTAAACTCTCAGGGGAATAGCCCCTTTGAAAACTGTCAGTGGTGTGTCCTGTGGATCATCCAAAGTAAAGTAGAATTTTTTGATTGTCATTTTCAAAGCTCTGAGCACTACAAACCAAATTCCTGTAACCTCCGCTGTATTGAGGCGGCAGCAGAAATCTCAGAGACACATATCTCAAAACCTCATAAAAGCCAAACCTTCTGCATGGCTAGATACCACTAGAGGTGAGTCAGAAAATATGTTTTTGTAATTGGGTGAACCAACCCTTTAAACTCTCCCCCATTAAAATGCCTGCTCTGAAACATTTCTAAACTAAAGTACTTTTTCAGGACAGAGTGACCTCACATTTGATGCATTCAAGGAGACTATTAAAAGTGAAGGGACTGGCTCAACACCAAAACATTAAGAAAGGTTCCCACCCCTTCATGGATGATAGAAAAGTGTGCTGTGTGGAGAGATTTAGGTGAGGAAGAAAAACTGCTCTCCTTTGCGCTCTCTCCTTCAGTCTACATGGAGATTAATTTCAACTCCATATTAGGTACTGAACTCATTCCATCTTCTCATTATCGTGTTGATACAGACGCTATTTTTTTCTCACACTTTGTCAGGATTAAAATATCTTCCCATGAAAGACAAATATGACTAAAAAAAACACCTTCGGACTTGGATGATGAATACCAGAGAGGCTCTGCAGGGGTGTTTGTGTTCGTATGTTGAGGTGATACTGAAAAGGGATCTGAGCTGCATTCAGGCTCTGTTCCTGACATGTTCCTTCCCTTCTACTCCCCCGATGAAACGCTTTATCTTCTGGCATGACTGCAGGAAGCGCTGCTCTCTTCAAACAACCACAGATATGAAGGGGATTGAATGAAATGAGGGGAAAAAAACAACTTTCAGATTCTTTCAAGTCATGCAAAGTTATCGTCTGTGAGTAAAATTGTATTATTATTCTTTTATTAAATTATGACCAAGTCCTCATACTTAACCAAATTGTTTCATTGCTCAACCTGAATTCTATATTAATTGAGGGTGTAATCATTTTTTCAGCGCAACACGCTGTAAACACAACGCTGACATACTCTGACCTTATAAAGTTAATATGAAGAACGTGTTAGCAAACATTTGCCTGTTGACATATCCAGAGGACACAGAGCAACATTAGCATTCATTTGGAGTCGTGTTTGTGTCCACCTGACAAATGGAAATCCAGTATTCACTCTCCCTTTAGCTCCGATCTCCACCAACTCCTGAGAAAAATGTCTGGCTCTTTAACTGCTAAATGCTCCATTATGTGAGCTTTTTCGCTGGTTTTTGAAAGGTTTATGAAAGCAGTGAGACAGTAAAGCTGTGGGCCACAAAGCCAAAACAATGAGCTGAAAGATGCTGAACGTAAGCAACATTTTTCACATTACACATAGGTTTTTCCATTGTTATTGTTAAAATATATTATTATATTATAGTATTATATTAAAGTCTAACTATAGTGCCTTTGATGCCTAAAGTCATATTACTTCTACAGTACAGTAAGGTTCATATCATGAGTGTGTCAGAGTTTGTGCTTATCACATGAAACTAAATGAGAGCGTTTGTTGAGTGGAAGAGTTTATCTCAAGCACGTGAAACTATATGTGTTCAGATGTGTTTCAAAAAGACTGCAAGAGCTCTACTTTTGCTTTTTTTTAAAAATTTAATTCACATCTCTGGACATGTTGAATAGCCAACAGTCACCATCCTTTGTGTACGATCCATTCAGTAACCATCAATGTGGTCTAGTGTTTTGCATGTTTTGTTTCTCTTTTCTTTTATTTGTGATCATATGTCAGCTAATTGGAGAACATAGAATGAAAGAGAAAAACATGAATAAAGGGGTTTGTGTGATCTTAAAGAGGTTTATGTTGGTGTTTCACTGATTCAAGTGACAAAAATATCAGAGGAAACATACGCGCAGTCATTCTCATCACCGAGATGGTAGACCGACCAATCCACTGACCATCCAAGAGGCCCATCGCCATAACATTTGCATTTGAAATGATTTGGGTGCACATTTACATCGAGAACATACAGTGTATCAGTGTTTTTTGTGCATTATTTACAGATTGTCAAATCTCTGTTCGCAGATCCCCTCTGGATTTGGTGGCATTTGTTTGTGGATTTTTCAATCATTGTCACCATGGCACAGAATCAGATTCAGGACGACTCAGCCTGACGTGTGCCTTGTATTAGCTAGTATTTGCATTATTTGATCACTGATTAAACTCGCATGTGTGTTTGTGCTCAATCATGGATTATGGCGCATTAAATAGTAACATCATGCCCTGTTCATTGAGCTACAAAATGTAACTAATGCTCCTGATGGCTTTGAATGTAATGTATGTGTATGTTTGCACCACTTACACTCTTTTGAATAAAGAATTTTCACCACTTAAACAAGAGTCCCAAAGAGTCACCGACAGATTGAACAAATAAATGGGGAAAAAATGCAGTTGTAAATTCAACAAATATCAAAAATATTCAAATATTCTGATGAATGTACTTTGTCGTGCTTTCTTGACGTTAAGCTGCTATTAAATGAATTCAACACTTCCTGCAGTTTTGTTTTAACAATACAAGCTTTAAAGGGAAAGGAAGGGATTATGCCTCCTCAACTGGAAAGCTTTAACTGTGAAATATGGAGGAAGTGTTGATTAGAAAACTTCGAGAAAATTATAAAATATACTAATATAAAGAAGAAAAAATAGAAATAAAGGCCTGTCTCTAATAAAGGTCAGCTTCTCTCTTCAGTTGTGGTAAATAAAACTATTTGAGAATTAACAATAGCTGCCCCCTGTTGAGTAGGATCACAACTGGACTGCCTATGATCTGCATTTTGCTTTATTAATAAAGTGCTACTTGGTGTCTAATCAGCAGACTTTTGACATTTCTTTATTCATACAGATACATGCTGATTTTGGAGTTTTGTGTACGCTGCCAATGATAACCCTCTGGAGAAGAAGTGGAGCGTGTCTGGTGCTGGTGGAAGCGGTGCGTATGTGTGTGTTTTTGAGTGTCGGTGAGAGAGTAAATGAATCTGTCTGAACATGCCTGAGAGATGAAGGTGTTTGTATCTGACATGTGTCATGGTGCAAGACGTTCATCCTGCAGACAGAGGAATATTGGAAACCAATGGCAGATCGATCAGCAGGATGACCCTGGATAAGCTCCATCTGCAAGAGCAGCAGCTAAGATTAAAGTGCTCTTGGAAATTGAAATTGTAACTCATTCTGTGTGTTTGAACCTGTACACATGGTCAGATTTTGTCAGGGTTGCCACTATTACAAAAAAAATGGTATCAATACTAAGATGGTTTGCAGGTGCAGTGAGCAAGAGCCTGGTAACAGGCCCCCCCCACCCAGGGGTGTTCCCCATGGGTGTAGTGTCCTTGAGCAAGACCCTACCACATTTCTTACAATTTTTTAGCATTTTATCTGAGGATATATTGTTGCTCTTCTCCTCTTTACTGGAGGTGGAACAGTTCAAATACCTCCTACTAATTCAGAATGCTTGTAATATTCATGCACAGTAAAGGTCGTTTTGTCACTTAATCTCACAATGCCTTTTTAATGGTATCAGGGAAAAGCATCTGTCAGGATCAACAGCTCACTGACGTTTAGGCGATTAGCTGATTAGCTTTACAACCTATATCAATACGTGATGCTCAGATACAGGATGACAGCATAGAGTGTAATGTCAGTAGCTAATATTCTGTTAATCAATTCCACTTAGTTCCACTTATCCTTTTCACCGCAGGAAGAAACACTGAATGAGTTTTAGGATATTCTGTGTATATAATTTTTTACATCTTAAATTAGAAAAAATAAATGAATAATAACTAACTTGTATTATTTAATAAATACACTAAAAGGAGAAATAATGTTTCTGGGTAAATATGAAGGTTGAAGCAGTGCACATTATAGCTGCACCAATCAGTATCTCTATATGAATAATGTTGTGAACGGTGTGTAATGTGGAAGGGGTCACCTGTAGTGACAAACCCACAGAAAATCATCACCCAGCTCAGCAGTTCTACTCACTTTAATGATTGTTTTAGCATCTTTCAGCTTGTTGTTTTGGGTTTATGGCCGGTAACACACTGCTGTGTGGTTCACTCTTGCTGCTCTCATAGCACCATTTCACGCAGCAGCAGGAAGCTGAAAAAGCTCTGATAAACATACTGTACACCTTGCACCAAACGTCAGACAGACTAGCGACTAATTAGCAACTAGCCGATGAATATAGTTGAGCATTAAGCCGCTGAAGAGCCAGATATTTTTTTCAGGAGTGAGAGCAGACATGCATGAGTTTGCAGAAACAAAGGAGACAGTTTAAAAAATCTGAAAAAGAGTTTTACGGTAAATAGCACTTAATGTAGTCTCAATTTGACCATTTAAACTTAAAAAACTATCTCTAACTGTAAGTCAATCAAAGGGAAATGTGTATAACATGTTGTATATATTTTGAATATTTGATGTCATGGTGGAGACATGAAAATATGGCATCTTTGTGTTAAATATTTCACTCGATATAAGCAATATAATCATAAAGCTTCAACAAAGTGTTGTCAGAGATACTGAATCATGTGAATTTATGTGATGCTACGGTGTGAAATTGCTTTGTCTTCTTTTTCTTTAAGTCTAAGAAGAAAAAGACAAGGTTCGAGAGGTTAAGTACTGGAAGGACACAGAAGTACACAAGAAATATTTTCCTTTAAGTTTAAACTCAACTCTCAAATCAGAAGCCAACTTCAGCCTTCAACTTGTCCTTAAAATACTTGCTATTTTTTAAAATGAATTCTCAGTATATAATAATACAGAGCAGGTAAAAAACATTTACTTGACAGGAAGTGCTGCCAAACAATTGAGAGCATAACAGATGGAGAAAAAAAGACTCACTTTTCATTTTCAATTGAAAATCCAATTGACAGAACAGACACTGGCCTGTTTTGCACAATGTACATGAAGAGAAAGACGTGGAATTAACTGCAAATCTTGAAATTTTCAGTTAGGCGAGTGTGTTGGCAGCAGTTTTGCCCATTCAGCCGCGCTATCTGGCTATCTGTTAGCGGCAGATTTAACTCCCATCTCCGAGGCCTTATACATTTGTCAGCTGCATACCTGCCGCAAGCCCTATGCTCTTCAATCAATCAGCATTTGGCACTCAATAGAGTGGAGCACTATGGTCCTTTTCTCTCCAGCTATAGACTCGGGTCACACTCTGCAGATGAAGAAACACGCTGGAAAGATTGAGAGAGGGTAGGAGAGAAGCAGGGGAGAAAAATAGAGGGAAGGAGTAGAGAACAGAGGGGTGGAGAGAAATGGGAATAAAAGGAGAGGAATTTCCATGGATCCTAGTCATGTGAACGTGTGTAGTACATCACGAGGAGAGGTATAGAGCGAAGATGTACTGCATAGGGATGCCAACAAATATGAATATATTATTTGCATATGAACAGATAATCTGACCTGACAGTTAGGGACTGTTTCAAAAATGCATGCAAAATGGTCAAGAAAGCTTTTCAGATTTTTGTCCATAGATTTCTAATTTGTTTATATGCATTTCAAACCAGCTAGACCTCCTCCCTTTGCATGCCCAATTACGCAATATGACCCAACAAGCTATTAAGGCCTGTTAATGTCAATAGCTTTCTCATTTTTTTCATAGAAACTTCAGATCAACTTTACATTAAAATGTGCCTCCTTCAATTATGCACACAACCGCCAGTCTTTAAAGAAAAATCCAGTGCAATTCTGACTTGTATTTTCTTACTGCAAAAGGAATAGTTTGGAGTTTTGGGAAATATCCTCATTCGTTTTCTGGTGGAGAGTGATGAAGAGATTAATATCACTCTCAAGCCTGTATATTAAATATGAAGTTACCGCCAGCAGCCTGTTAAGGCAGTAAGACATGTTACATTTATTGAGCCGGTTATGAATATGATTTGTTCGAGACGACGAAGTTGGACCCGATCTGTTCCAGTCTGGGTATAGTATAGTGTCACATACAGTACATACAGTGTGTGATATGTTAAGATTCTAATTTTAAGTCTTCAGATCCAGTCGCTGCCAGTCGTTCTCCTAAAGATTTTTTTAAACATATTTGCGGCTGACATTGGCGACCATTGACATCCCACGTGTGTCGCCCGAGGGAGACTTAACAATAAATAAACAGCTTAACCTTAAGTTAACTGCGTTCTGCCCACAGGACAGAACAAAATCACCAAAATCCGCCTCCCAGGACCTCTTAAGCTCATTAATGTACACATTATATCTCACTGGTTTAAACAGTACAAAAACACAAGTATAAAAATGACAACTGGCTGTTTTACAGGGGGCGTGCTGGAAAGCGAAGAAGCGTATTTCCAAAAGAGTCAAACTTTTGCTCTAAAACCTCCTGTTCTATTTTTTCTATTTATTTCCATCCAGGCCATCAACAGTTACATCACTTTTATTTGGACTCAGTATAGACTTCCTATACCTAGGAAAAATACACGTCATGTTTTATTTTTTCATTAATTTAAGTACATGATAAAATAATATGATGTTATTTTGTATAATTTGTGAGCAGCTTAAATGTATAGGTATAAATATGAGTAGTATAAATGGCAGTGGAAAGAATTTTTACACAAAATTAAGACAATTTCCAACAATTTACAGTATGGATCCAGCTCACTTTCGATATAAATCTTTTAATCAGTGTCCACATATCCGGCATTCCACATCACATCTAAAAAGGAAACACATGAAAACACCTTCAGAATTATAATCCATAGTGCATATTTCTTGAAGTATGTGTCTTTATCTGTGAGAGTTCCATCATGAATAAAACTATACTCCATTGCCATGCAGGCATTTGGTTTCACGCTTCAAGGCGAGATTAATTTAAAGAGGGAGGGAGAGGCTCGAAGAGAGAAGAAAAGTATAGAACTATACAGCTCTTCAATCTGCATGGATTTAGATGTGGCTGTTTACCACAGTGTGTAACAGGGATTCACAGTGTGTGATGAATTGTCTGAGGATGAGGCATGAAGTGGTTGGTCTGGGCTTTGACCTCTTGTGGTAGATATTAAGGCGGATGTGTCCACGTAGGCAAATGGGTGTGTGTGTATATGTGAAGGGAAAATGAAACATTTATGCAAATGCATTGTCTTCTACAGGGGGTTGAGTGTGGCCACTTCAGCTCCAAGTGAATAATAGCATCATAGCACCATTCTCCATCCCCCATTTCCATATTTATTTTGTTTAATCAGACTTCATCTGTATTAAAATGTGCAGTAAGATACTTTTGACCCAGCAAACCCAAACCTTTAAAACTTACCTTTAACTCTTCATTATGTGTAATTCACCAAAATCTCACCCAATCAGGTTTTGTATTGTATCATTAGGAACTGTATTTGTTAGCGCCAGCATGAAAATCTTCAGTGAGAGAGATAGAGAGGGCAGATCCCATCGCACTTCAGTCCACATCTGTCTATTATTTTTCCCTCGCAGTTTTCTGTTATGAATGTATTCAACAGATGTCATTCACTGCTCAAGTGTCCTTGAGCAACATATTAAACCGTACCATTAGCTGCATGTTTCTGTCATGCAACTGACCCCGACCTGAATATAAAGACATGGAAAGCAAAGAAAACACACTCACATGGACAAATATTGTATCACATTAAAATGCCTTATCTGTCAAATTAATTGTTAATGAACACATGAGAATATTTTGCTGACAAAAGTTATCTCTCATATCAAAGCCATTGTTCTTACTAGTACTCAAAATTAAGACTTAATTTCATTTAAACCCTGATGCTTAATATTGCAATGCTTGAAACTCCCATCAAGGTGAGTGTTGCCCTGAATTTACTGCATGATGTGGATGTGACCAGGGACTGAGATAATAATTCAGGCCGGGGATGTAACGTCTCCACACATTCACAACACACCACACACTGTAACCATTTTATTAAAGCCTCTGGAAACTTGGTTGTAATAGTAAAAATGCATGTATGATATCAAAGTTGAGTGTCTCATTAAGCATCCACAAAAATCTGAGTGAAAATAAACGTTCATAACTGTTAGAAATCTCCATCCAGATGATGTAGCTGTAGCTCCTTCAAACTTCGCTATCACTCCCCACGGCATCTACCGACCACTCGGACCAAACGCCGCCACGGACGGTGCGACCGCCCCGGGAGAAGAGGGAAGAGGGCTAAGCTAACAGCTTGGCTGCTCCTGGCTAATGTCCGGTCGCGGGAAGGTGGAGTGGATGAAATAGGACTCAGGCTGGCCAAGCAATGGGAAATCAGAGATTGTTTGTGCACACATCTTTACAGAGACCTGCCTGGATCAAGCTATTGCTCTCGATGGGTGGACCGTGTTCTGAGCCGACAGAGCGCAAGACTCCAGCAGGACGAGGCTCTGTGTTTAGCTTGTTAGCTAGCTAATTGTAAAAGGCTATGTAGAGACGAGCTGGTTCAGACTCAGAGAGGTGGGTGGGACAACTGATGTGGATTTTTGTATGATTGATTCACGGAATTAATTGCGTAATATTTTACAACCACGCCCAATTCAAATCCAATATCAGGAAAGGTACAAAAACTTAAAAGACAATATTCCAAATTTGGATTGAAGCTAATTTCTAATACTTTTAAATGCTTACTATTATTTACATAAGACCCTAACTTACATATTACATATTGTGGATTTGGGTTTCCAGAGGCTTTAAAACATTTTTTTCTGTCTACTGTTTATGCCAGTAACAAACAGATGGGTAACAAATTCAAGGAAAAGCCAACATCAACATACTAAGTGTCTCAGTAAGGTGTTGGGTCACCACATGCTGCCAGAACAGCTTGAAGGCTCCTTGGCATTGATTCTCCAAGTCTCTGAACTCTACCGGAGGGATGAACACCATTCTTGCAAAAGATATTCCCTCATTTGGTGTTTTGATGATGGTGGTGGAGAGCGCTGTCTAACACATCAGTCCAAAATCTGCCATAGGTGTTCAATTGGGTTGAGATCTGGTGACTGCGAAGGTCATAGCATATGATTCACATCATTTTCATACTCATCAAACCAGTGACCCCTCGTACCACTGTGGAGGCATCTGCATTCGTTATGTTTCTCCACTCATTTATTCAGGTTTTTCCTTTAATTTGTCAATCGTCTGTGTGTATATATATTTATTTTATTTTATTTTTTTTCTTCTTTTTATACACATTGCACATTGTTGGAGGGAGCCTGAGAACTACAAAATATCCTTCATCAACCGAAGGTCCTGGTCCTGGTTACAAGTTTGACTTCAGGATGTCCCTGTTTTGTCCCATGTCAGTGCATTCTGTTTCCTTGGCCTGGGGGGGAACAAGTTTGACTCACCTATGTCAGCAGAACTGGACTCTTTATAACCAACGTGAGGCAAAGTTCTCCTGCAAATGGAAGCAGCATTGTATTTCTCAAATGATTGTTGTTCACATATTGCTGATAAATTTCTGTTTAAAGAAAATAAATGTTTAAATAAATGTCTGTTAAGTCACCATCTATCGCCGAATCATGCAACACAATGGTGACTGAGCCTATGGCCCACTGATGAAAGCCTGTAGCATTTGCAGTATTATGACCCAGGTGTCGGGAGCGACTTTCCCAGAAAAATCACAAGTGGCACACAGTTAGGCTTTTAACAAGGCTTTTAACGCAACAGACTCGCTCTTAAACTCACCTGTGTGTGAAGCGGCGTACTGTTGTTTCTAGTGTCAGCTAGCGTTGTGAGTAAACAGTCATTATGGCCGAAAAAACAAAGAAAAGGTCGATGACTACAGACGATGAAACTGAAACTGAAACTTAAGTGAGGTCCAAAAACACACCTGCAATAACAGATTATTGCCATAGGTGCCGTGAAACACAACGAAGTGAAAATCTTCGAGATTACAACTTTAGTTTAAGTCCTACTGGTTTGCAAATATGGTGTTTGTAAAACATCCTTCCAATCTGCAGTTTCCAGACACTCTCAGATGTATCTTTGTGTCCACAGCACCCTCTTACTGTTATGAGCAGTAAAAGAGTCCAGCAGATTTGCCTTTAAATCCGACCTGGTGGCACACATTTAAAATGCAATGTTGAGGCCAGCAAAGGCTGCCAACCTTCTTGGCATTGGCATTGCTTGTTTATGGTAATTATACTAAGCCTCAAAATTAATGTAGTAATAAATGATTGATTTTACAATGCTGCACCATTTAGACAAAAATGATCACCAAACAGCTGCAGAAGCCAGAATTTTCTTTGACCTTTTCTATATTTATTTTACCCAAAGTCTGCCAAAATGTCCCACTATGCTGAACTGTGTACACCGTGGGGAGCAGACTACTAGCTCGTACAGACATGGGTTGTGTGTTGGAATATTGTGTTCATTAGCCAAGGAAGCTGTTAGGATTTCAGATTTCACACAGGAGGTACCCCTGTGTGGATCTTCCTGCAGTCTCAGACTGTGCAGCAGCAGAGGTCATCACCTCTGTCAGGATATGAGTAAATATTCTCCCCTCCAAGAAACTAAACTAAAAGGGAATAGTTTCCAAGGAGTGCAAGTATATCAGAAGATTGCTCTCCTGTGCCAGGCCTTGATTTTTGTCAGGCTGAACTTTCCTCTTCATGTAATATGATATGAAAACTGCTGTGTGCAGTGCAGAGGGCTGGGAAGCTGCTCTGCTGTACCCAGGCTTGCTTGTTCTTTTTTTTCTTTTCCTCCATGTAATTTGACGCAGAGTATGAAATTGTATTGAGACAGAGTGGATGGGTTCAGTATGCTTATCAGACTATAATAGGCGAGTTCAAAACAGAGAATTCATGAGAAACAAAAAGCAGGCAGCTTCAGAGACGCGGCAGAGGAAGACAGAGCAGCGGAGGTCTTACATTCTTGATCTCTTTTTCTTGCAGCCTGGAACAAGCTCAAAGTCAGCCTTCAATAGATCAATTGAAAAAGACATAGCAATCATCATCATCATCATCATTATAGACTATAGGAATATAGAGCAATATAAGAATGTACATAGAATATAATGTTTTCAAACTTTCCAGGTTTACAACAAATTAGGTACAGAGTACCAGATGTTTCTCTCTTTCTTTGTCATTTTTTTCTTTGTTTAAACTAACTATTTAAATTCTGTGAAATTCTGTGATCTTGTTTCTGCAACTCATACAGACTGACTGTATTTAATATGCTTTTTGTAATTGATATAAGTAATTAAGTCATTTGTAACCGTTCATATCTGTCACGTTTCCACTCGGTGTTAGAGTAATGGTAGCCACTTCAGGGTGTGTGAAGAAATGGAGATGAAATAAAAGTACTGGACATGACAACTTTTAGTATAACAGTTCATACAGTATAGACCTCATGAAAATAATGGAAATGTGGCAAAGAACATCTATCCAAAACTTGGTTATGAAGTTTGACTTACAAGTGAAATTCTTTTTTTATAAAATGTAGGACCCACAAGGTCACACAGCTTCATGCATATCTCCCCATATCTACATGTAACACAACACATCATTTATTGTATCCAAGATTATATACGCTTCTCCATATTGAAATGTTCAAGTAAAACATTTATGTAAGATATTTTCCCCATAGTTATGTTATCATGTAGCATATCAGATATGCTATTTTGGATATTGTTCAAAACACAACAGAGAGTCTACAGCTGTGTTATGTGATGCTGTAATTGTGCACAGTGGTGCTTTGAGCTAAATGCTAAAGTCAGCATGCTATCATGCTCACAACGACAACGTTGTTGTTGTTGTTATGTTTACAGTACCATCACCATCTTTGTTTAGCGTGTTAGCATGCTACATTTCACATCAAGAACTGGATGATTTCATGCCATTCTTATTATGTGGTTATGGTGACAGATCTTGTATCTTTTCATCAAGTTATTATCGTGCATATCGTGTGTGTCCCCTGCCTCTGTGCATGTGATGCTGCCTCTGCTTGTCACTCCTGATGACTTAGGGGATCCCTGGACCTGTCTTGAACTACTGAACTAAATGGGGAGCTGAGACCTACGAGCACTAACACTTGATCTGATTGCATAATTCTTCGAATTTTAACACACTTGACAACACAATTTTACTTTGGGTGGCTTTCTACTGTACATACTGGCCCTGGCCTTTATGTTGTACAAAGATACTTGTATTTCATGAATGCATGAGAAAAGGTGACCAACCTTCACGCTGACTAAACGCCTAAAATTCTAAACTGAGACTCGCTCATGCACAAAAGCCTATTTAAAATATCCTCCAGTGTAAAAATGTACTACAGGTTAAAGGAGGTTAAACGATTGTATTCAGTACTCAGTAACCACTTCTATATATAAATAATTAGCATATA
>NTHP01000190.1:1845975-1861751 GCA_003416845.1 Oplegnathus fasciatus | reverse complement strand
AGACCTACGAACACTAACACTTGATCTCATTGCATAATTCTTCGAATTTTAACACACTTGACAACACAGTTTTACTTTGGGTGGCTTTCTACTGTACATACTGGCCCTGGCCTTTATGTTGTATAAAGGTACTTGTATTTCATGAATGCATGAGAAAAGGTGACCAACCTTCACGCTGACTAAACGCCTAATTCTAAACTGAGACTCGCTCATGCACAAAAGCCTATTTAAAATATCCTCCAGTGTAAAAATGTACTACAGGTTAAAGGAGGTTAAACGATTGTATTCAGTACTCAGTAACCACTTCTATATATATAATTATATGATAATTATATTTAGCATTTCTTTTGTGGGCAGAGTTCTGCATAGCAGTTTAAATTGAAATGCATGCACATGAGAGTCTATAGTTGTTCCACATATCGTTTCATATATCAAAACCTTTGAAACCTTTGAAATCAAAAATTACCATTTCATGGTAAGGCCAAGAGGTTAGTTACATTACTGCACGGAAGCGACCTGTCCATACACCTTGATCAGTTTACTGTATAAACATTCCTTCTCGCTATGAAAGATTTGGTCCTACGAGTGAAACATACCTGCAGATGATTTATTCTGTAGCCACATGTAGCTCACTGGCTGCCACAGGCTCAGTGCTGGCAGCATCTGGCCGATAAAGCCTTCTCCAAATGAAGTCAAATATCTTCACTTGTGGAACTTGCTTCATCTTCACACACGCTCAACCGGCCGAAAGAGTAGACTCCTCAATTGCAAGATAAGACAAATCGAGTGCTTCTCATGTTTTTATTCATCAAGTGTTGAGGATTTAACTGGTCTGTTGCCCAGATTCCACTTTTCTCTTAATGTAGTGACTTGGGAACGGCCTCATCCTCTTAACATAGCCAGTAGCTTCTGATACCAATATCTTTAGAATAATTTGATGCCCCGTTTTAATCTTCCCGCAGCCCACCTTTGGGCCCTGACCCATGCTTTGAAAAACAGTAGTACACATGCATAATAGTGTGCCTCGGGCTCAGCTGTGACCCATATACCCCCTACCAAGTCAAGCTGAGTGGGTAATTAAAGTATTTGTGTGCTGCTCAGGCACTGTGTCTGCCCACTGGGGGATGGATGTCGCTGTAATTGAGGTATTACAAATTGTTTCATTTTGGATTGAATCCCCTGGTCAAAATAGGCAATTTAGGAATGTTTTAAATGAAGATCTACTCAATGAAATGACCGACATGAAAGTGGGTGGATGTGCTCATGTATTTTTACACCAACAACTGCCGACTCAGTGCGTCTGACTTTCTCAGACACAGAAATGGACGACACGAAGAGGAAAAAGGGAGTGAAATGAGTTTGTGGCCTGCTTCAAAAAAGTGCTGAAAATAATTCTTCCTCTGGGATTTTTTCCGAATCTATTTAATGTTGTGAAAGAATATGATTAAAAAGAGCTTTAATAGGAAGTGGCACATTATTCAGTCCCATCAAATCATTCGAGAGGTTGGGGTAATATGACAAACTCAAAAAGCTCAGGGCTCTTACAGATCACTTTAGCATTCACAACCACATCTCACATTTTTTATCCAAGCCGATAAGAAATATGTCGGGCATTTATACAATTTAAAGGATACTTTGAATTTGTAATATAAAAAAGCATCTTCAATTTAGCCTGAACAACTCCGCAGCGTGGCACCTGTATTTGATGCTTCTTGAAGCGTTGCCCATATTTCTAAAAGCTACTTTGTATTACTATCAGTCTTCCCTGCAGGGAGCAGGCAACAGAAGGAGAATGCAATTATCCAAATGTGTATACTCTCACTGGCTAACATCAGCAGCATATATTGCATAAACATGCGGTGGAGAAGGATCACCCCTGTACTGTGTATGTGAGCTGCATGCATCATGTATGCCTCCTGAGATATAAAAATTTACCATTATCATTCAGTACTAGTTGCCATGTGCCCAGCATGTGTTACACCTCTCCCATGTGTGTGAGTACAGACCTGTGGGTAGTGCTGCAGTGATCTGTCTCCCATGATGACTTCATAACACAACCTCAAAATGACACACATTCTGTGCATCCCCGTAACGGCTCTGTGGCTTTTCCCAAAGATCCCATCAAACATGCTTCACTCACAGCCCTTTGGCTAGCTGTGGACACACATACAGCACATGAACACGCATACACATTCAGCCTCACATGTTGTATAAGGATCTAAGTACGATACTCCTGGGAGAGAGAAGTGGAGGACACAAACTCTAGACTAAAATAGAGCAAGGTGAGTGTTGGTCACAGTTTTTAGAGCCGCAAGCCTCAAGGAGAAAAGAGGGCTACAGAGGTCTGGTAAGCTCACGTCTTTGTAACTCCACACCCCCAGATTTTTTTTTCATTTTCAAACTTGTAGTTTTCAGCCTCAACCGACACTGACTCAAGTGATGTTGAGTCAGTTTATCAGACTTCGTGCAGCTCTCTCTGGAGCCACAAAAGACATTTATACAACTTTATTCATGCAGACTTTGATGAGTAAAATCGATGGAGTTCCCCTTTCATTTCAGACGCCCAATCTGATTTTAAAAGTCTGTAACACTGACGTCCACTGCACATTTAACTGTTAAATAAACCCACGGCTCACACTACGCTAAACTACGGAAGCCATGAGAGGCAAGTGAGAGAAAGTCAGTTAATTCAGGAGCACTATAGTCAGAAAGATCCTATTTTTATTTTATATTTGGCGGCACGGCTCTCTTCTGGGACGTCCCCGCCCTTCCACGCGCACGCATGGAAAGCCTAAGGCAGGGAGAGCAGCAGCAAAAGACCCCCCCATAGGGTACAGAACAGAGCAGGCATCAATGATAACAGAATGACATTGATTAAGTTAGACACAGATTGGAAAGGAGGAGCTGGGGTGGAGGTGGGTTGCAAAGCGGCTTGCAGAGGAAGCAGCAAGGGTAGGCAGACTAGCCAGCTTAAATAAGGCGTCCCCTTTTAACATTTGCCAATTGGATGCATAGAGGGGAATCAGCTGAGCCGTCAGCTGATGTGGGCTAGCTTTGAGAAAAAAAGTTTTGCCAGGTGGAAAAAAATGTTTTTCAAGGATAATTTTTCTAAATCTCAGTGATTATGCTGGCAGAAACTTTCTTTTCACCTGTTTTTACATCATAAACACAGGAGAGAAAACAATTTAGATCAGACTTAGAAAAAGGATCACCAGAATTTTTTTTTTTCTCATTTGCCTCTCAGGGCTTCCGTACAAAACACCTGATACTGAGATGCAGACAGAGGCTGATGCTCCCCATCATATCATGAATTGATGCTGGCTGATGCGTACTGGGCATTTTCACCACAGCAAATTTTCCAAGCAACCAAGAACCTTTTGAGGAACTCAGAAACTTTACCTGTGTTTTGGCCCGGAGGAACCAGGAACTAAATTTAGTTCTTCTACGAGAGTTCCAGGTGTCCATGCTCCAGGGGAAGTACTCTCCAATGGTTCAGCAACTGTCGCTGATTGAACAATCCCCACAGCTGCTACAACTGTGTACAGCTTCAGTCACAAAATAAGGCAGAACTGGATGCCACTGGTATTAATATCAGGAGGTTTATATATATTAGGATTCAGTTTATATAAAAAGTTAATGAGATAGAGTTTTCTACCAACTCACAGGGCTAACGTTAGATTAATTAGTTGCTAGCTACAGCTGATACAGTCTACTGTACCAGCGAGAGTTGTCGGCAAAATGAACTGCTAGAAATGAGAAGCTGCTTTTGTCTCCGTCTGTCTCAAATCAAGGACTCATTGTTATAAGATTTTTGAGCACTTGGTAAATCTTTCACCACTATCGCTGTAAACTGCATTTGCCATGCAAGAATAGAGGTGTAGCAACAGGAAGGGCACTGATGTTGATGACATGACACACAAGAAGTGGAGTGAAGCTGAATGAAGCGGAATGAAACTAAAATAACATTCTATTATTAAAAATAGACTGATCCCCTCAAAGGCACCAGTGGATGTCTGGTCTACAGAGCACCATAATGTGCAGAAATGGCCTTGGTTGGTTGTGATGGTCACCCCCACATACACTGACGCATACTGATGCACACAAATACCTATTTTTCACATGGATTAGCTGCTTCACACTGAAGTAAGGTAGAAGGAGGGCAGAATCAAACAATGGAGCTCCTCTATTTTTTATGAAAGAGAAAAAAGAGGGACAAGGGGAATTGTGTGACAATAGAAGGAGGATGGAAAGAATCGAAAAAAAAACATGAAAATGAGACTGCAAGTGAGCAAGGAATAATAACACAGAGAGTGTGACGGAGAACATGAAAATGTGTAGTGGAGAAAGAAGGCAAGAACACAAGAAAGTAAAGGTTGATAATGCAGTCTCAAAAGAAAGAGATTGTGTGTTAGAGCGAAATGGCTGAAAGAGCAAGCCAGATATGGATAGTGAGAGAAAGTAAGGTTGATAGCGCGAGCTGGAAAATGTAGCAAGATATTGAGGGAAAGGGAGGGAGAAAATAGTTTTAATAACCAGGACATGAGATAATAAAAGAATTGGGAAGGAAACACAAAAGCAAAAGAGCAAAGGGGCGATAAGAGAGGGGAAGGTTGAGGGAGCAACCTTAAAAGCCAGGACAACAACACAGACAGAAGCAGAGAGAAAGAAGAAGTTAACAGTAATGAAAAATAGTGCTGAGGTTGGCTGGGTACACGTGAGGTCTCAGGACTGCACTGTGAAATCTCATAATCAGCTGAATGTAATCAACTGATCTTTTATCTGGAGCTCAGTGGATGTAGAAGAGTTTGTCAATTTCAAAAATATTTTGAAAGTTTAGTTTGCATACTTCCTGTGCATTGCAATAGAGTTAAGACGCACCAGAAAATCCTCTCTCCTCTAGTTTTTTTCCTAGTTGATCGAGTTGATCTTTGATTCATTTTCATCCATATACGTATCTCAGATGACTCATGGGTCTTTTCTCTGATAAACAGACCCAGGGTTTTATTCCCAATAGTGGTACCTCTGCCATAGTCGTGTCTTTGTGAGAAAAACTCGGATGATAAGAAGTGCATTGCACTAGGAATTGGACATTTCAGATTGGGAGAAAACACAAGCAAATATCTGAAAAAGAAACGCCAACCATAATGAACACAGGTAACCCCACATTCATGATTTCTTATATGAAATCCATGTTTTACTACTAATCCTGGGCTAAATGTGGCTGTTAGCTGCACTAATTAGGCTACATAATGCACTCATGCCCTGAAGGAGTTCTGGAAAAAGTACTTGACTTTGGGAAGAATCAATGTAACCGAAAGAAAGATGGTTATTCAAGTTTGTCAGTGTGACTGAACAGGTGTTGGGCCAACTTTATATCTTAAGTTCAGTTAACTCAGTGTGTCTTACATTAGAAAAATTTATGAACAAACTGAATAAAATATTCAGTACTAATTAACTTCAATTAATTCACTTTTTTTCATTTTATAGTGTGGTATTGAGCTTTAAGAGCAGGTTTATTCAGACTATATGGCTTCATGGTCCACATAACAGTGATAGTAGCATTTTGTAGGCTTATAGCTAACCCACAGAGGTAGTGTCTCCCATCTGCGCTGCATCTGACACTTAAAATGTTTTTTTGTCAAAATAATAAACTATATTGAACATGTTTTATCAGTCTTGTATCAGTTTTGTGTTTGTCTGCATGTGACTCCCCTAAAAGATCCTCCTGACAGTTTTGTGTTGTGTATCATTGACATGTATCATGCTGTACTGGCAGCAGGTAGCTGGGATGAGGTTAGGTGAGGGAAGCTGCTACTGTGCGTGCCATGCATAAAAGCCGAAAGAAACGAGTATTGCATTTAAACTCTGGCCACCTGTGAAGCAGGAGGAAAGGGCTGAGAATGACACAGAGGCAGCTGGTATACCACTGCACTGTATACAAGTGGCTGAAGAACCAAGACAGCCACAGAGGAGATGGAACAACTGACTGACCAAAATAGGTTAGGGTTGTCATTAAAATAGATACTTTAGTTAATTGAGCAAATCAATGTGTAATTAAAATGAAGGAAAAATTTTAAAGCAGATCGACACCAAACCAAACTCCCTTAACTGCTCAACATTGTTGTGAATCACTCGGTTCAGCCTGATGAATACCACCTATTCATGAAGATTTGATCATTAGTGTAATCAACATCCTTAAAATTAAATTGCCATAAAAGGCTGCCTGCTCAGTGTACGGACAAGTTTCATCCACAAAAATGTCACCAAAGAGTATACATTTCACAGTGCTGCGCTTCAAGTCCTGCTGTCAGAAAGCAGAAAACAAGGTTAGCGGTTTCATTACAGTGGTATTAGAGGACACAAAACAATTTGAAAATGTTAATAGTGCAGCTGTCAACAGCATGTCATCAGAGCATGTCATCAGAGCAGCACTGTGCTGTGACAGAAATGAAGAGGTAATAGTTTAACATGAAGCTAGGTGCTAAAAAACATATTTCTATTGCAAAGTGGTCCATGACTTGTATGAGAGGCGGTCAAGGACATGTGACGGTCACGGAAATATTAGACGAGAGGATGTTCTGGCCTGCAGTAAGTGATGTTACAGGTGTAACAGAGGATGATGCTGGACAGCACCTGCATGAAGACTCTGAGGCAGTTGTCTGAGTGAGAGAATTTTGCAAGCAACTACTGAAAAGTAAGTTGTACTCCGAATGAATTCAGTTTAAGGTCTGGACAACTAATGAAATCAGACAAAATTAGTGAATGCCACAAATTCTCTTAAATCACTCGCACACACGTGCCTCTTAAGAACCTGTTTGTATGAGTGCTTCTCGAATGAGGCCCAGTGTTTTGGTATAGGGGACGAGGGACAGAGACAGATTGCTGGGATTGGGAATTGGATTGGGAATGGTTCAGTGCTAGTGTTGGTCCTCTTTAACTTAGGTGATGATAGAGTCATTCGTCATAAGGCCATTTTCAGTTCAACTCAACCTGACAACTGTCATCATATTCACAGTGGAAAAGAGCAGGATAAGAGCGTTCCACTTTTTACTGCTACCACAGTTAGGGGGGTCAACGTATGAAATACACCTCAGAGTCTTGGCTATTTCGTCACAGTTGAGGAGGGACTAGAGAATTTGGCTTAACTGAACTTTCAACTTCAACACATGCAAGATAGTTCTGAGCTGAAAAAGGTGTTTTCAGGACACAGTATGTATGTTTTTGGAAAAATCTCCTGTATTTCACCTGGAATTCCACTACAGTTAAATGATGTTTGTGGTTGTAAGCAAAGAAGTTCTCTGTTGATGGAGTCAGGATTTAGGATTCAGTCTCATTCATGCATAGACAGGTTTGTTTAAAGCGACCACATGATATGTGCTGCACAGTACGCTGTTGCATAAAACGTTCAGTTTCAGTTGGGCTTAAAGACACAGTAGCACCATTTATCATGCAGTTCAGTGAGGTGTGTGTTGCATCGAACTTTCAACAAATGTCAAGTTAGGTAATATAAATCAAGGCATTTCACTGGTACATTTTGTTTCCATGACTCCAGCCAGTGGTTTTGAATGTATTTATGAAGTCCTCCCTGCAGTGTCGCAGCAGTGTCGCAGTAGTTCACTCTTACATAGACGCAGCTCTCTGTGTGGCAGGTGAAGTGCTTTTATTCTCAGTGTGAACACTAGGTGGAAAGCTTTCTATGTGGTTTCCATGTTACATCGTGTAAGGAGACAGCATGAATGAAGCAGTGGGAAGCTGAAGGCGAGGGGTGCGTTGGGTGAAGGGATGAGAGGGCAAGGTAATGATTATTTGATATTCCTTCTCTGGCTCTCCATCATGCTCACACACTTACACACTCTGTTTCCTTTTTCCATCTTTTTAGCCACTATCATTTCTCCCCATGGGGATCTCGTTGTCAGTTCCTCCCAAGACTCATAATTGCTTTGCTGGCCTCTCCATGTAATGGCCCCATACTGAGTAATCCTGAGTACTGGGCCTGTGCTCTGCCTATGACTAAAGATTACTTTATTGATCCCTCCCTCTCTCCCCTTCCTTTTCTCTGTCTCTCGGTCTCATTTCTCCACTTTTTCATGCCCAGTAGTAATTTCCTCACTGTTATCCTCTGCTGTTTCCTACCACTGGGTTCACATGACCCCATGCAGTGCAAAGCAGGGCCCCTGTGGGTAATTCTCTCCCACCCGGTGGTCGATGCCTCGCTTTTTCTTCAGCATGGCTGACTCAATCTGCTAAAGATTTCAGCTTTTGTGAAGCGGTAGCGCCACAGCATTACTGCAGAAAATAAGCATCTCTTCAGAGTACACGATTCAATGTAGGTGGTGAAGCAGATAACTAAAAGGTTGAGATAATGAGATAACACATTTGCTTAGATATAGAAAGCCATTACAGCACTTAAGAGGGAGAAAGAATGCAAGAGGACAAACAAGAGTGAGGTGCTACACACTTGGCATGAGCCAGTGTTGGATTGACAACTAGATTGTGGCAGAGCTGAGGACCCTTGACTCTGGGGTGGTGTTAAGATCGTAGGTGGCTTTTAGATGCGCTGCCCACTCCTGCTTTTCACACAGAATCCGCCGGACGCTGCCTTGTTCAGAAACCCATTTCACAGTCAGTTTAACAACCCACTCCAGCAGGAAATATTCATACACTCGTTCCTTCACACCACAATCTCTTCGGGGGAAATTGAAGCTCAGATTCTCTGGGAATGAAGTTCATATTTCTTTTGTTTATTGTAGAGAGAGACAGAGAGAAAAGTCATAAAAATGACAATATTGTGTTCTCAGAGTGAGCACGGGTGGAACAATATCTGTTTTCTGTTCTGGGCGAGCAGTAATCCAACAGGCGACTCTTTCATTTTCTATTTTACTGTGCAGCCATAAACAGCACAGTATATTACATGCAATGCTGAACAGAGGGCCACAAATGACACACGTTATGAATCTGAAAATGTGAAAACCTAAAAAGATCCTCACAGGGATAATAATATATACACAGACAGCTTATGTATTAGAAACTGGAGTCAACTGGGACAGCTAACTATGATAAAAGGGAAATTTATCAAAATGAAAGAGGGTTATGGTGGCTGATAAACGCAAGTGTTTCATTCATTTGGACTGTGGGCCATTTGTAACAGGCTTGTGCAGTGACTTATACAGTTGTAGCTTAAGATTAATCAAATATGAACTGAAGGTGGTCGTTTAAGTTTTTTCTGCCCTTTTTGTCTATGAATAAAATAAATCTATACCTCAAATAAAAATTTCTCATCCTCATTTTATTGTATTGTGTGGGCTGACTTATAACTTACCATCTTTTCATTATTTTCTCCATAAAATCTAGACTTTATAGGATGAATGCTTTATGTTTCTATCGACAAGAAGGGGTTAGATTGCCTCTACATTTGGTCTAATTTCTGAGTCGTTAAAGGAGACATGCAAAAGTTCTTTCTAATTTAGTTTTTAATGCTATTGCCTGCTGTAAAATGACCTGGTATTAACAACAACAGGTTCAGCCTTTTGCATATACACAATCAAACAATGTCCAAGGTTCTGGCCCCTTTTACAGGATAAGTGGGATAATGTATGGCTGGAAGGATGGCTGGATGCAATAAAACACAAAAACATGGGGGAGTTGTGTATTGTATTAATAAATGCAAAGAAAGTGCTGAAGTAGGCAACCAGTGACACATGCAAAGGAGAGAATGAGAGCACTGACGCAAAAGAAAACATTAGCATTAAAAAAAAAAGTTGTTTGGATGAGCGGTTCTCGAGAAAGCTGCGAGCATCAATACCAAAGGCCAAGCAATCGGTCCGTTCCAAACAGGCACGTTTTGAACAGTCATGCCACTAGAAGTAATTGATATGACACGCTTAGGTAGAAATATGTGAAAAGTATGAAGTTTTGTTTTAACATGCTGATTTTGATGCAGGAACCACAGAAACTGAGCCACCCGGAACTGTTTACACCGATCCGGTAATCTGTAAACGATGCAGGCCATGTGTCGACTTTCTGAGCAGATAATGATGTAGAAAATGTGAGTATGCACTTGTCTAACCAGTGAATTGATCATAGCATAGTTTATTGGCCTGGTTGATGTTAAGGTTTTCATCCATGTGGTGGTCTCCTTCATTCTGACAAATTTAGCCACCTTGCCAAGGTATCAGTCATCTCTCACTTTATCTAAGATATACTGGTCCTCATTTCCTTCATTAATTGTTTGTGACTGTATTCATTGCTCCATCAGTTCCTTCATTAATTGTTCATCGTGTCCGTTACTTCATTCATCATTGCATTATTCATTTTTGTGTATGCTCGGTAGTTATTAGTTGTTTGTGAAGTAGCTCATTAAAGCTTTTATTTATAAAGAACTCGATTACGTGGTTTGTGTGTCTGATGTGTTATGGTCCCTGTTTACAGGTCAAGAACTCCATAGCCCTTAGATTGAGATGAAACTAATTAATTGGCCATCGTTTTCTCTTGTTCAAGGGTGGTGCCCTGAGGTGAATTTAATGATTAAGTTAAATGTTATTTAGTATAAATACTGATTATTTTTGATAGCCGAAGTTGAGTTCAATCACCCTACTTAAATTTTTTACCAATTATTAATTAGTTACATATTTTAATACCCCTTTAAGCCATTATTGCTACACTTACATTACACTTACACACTGCAATATGTATCCGACAGACCCTTTTTAACTTTAAGCCGTCTGCTCTGCTCGCTCTTTTCCAGCCATGCCTGCAGCCATACCGCTCACCTGAAAGCTGTGCCAACACCTGCTGTCGCTGCTGTTCATATAGCATTTAAAAGGATTCACCTCCACCACAGTATCCACCTGTATTCTCTGAGTCCATGGGGAGAAGTTATTATCATCACTCACCACTCCCTGCTATGTTGAGCCTGGCGTTTACTTGTGGGGAGTGACAAGGTCAGAGCCTAGACGGCAGATATCAACACTGCATTTATTCTACACTCACCTAATAATCTGGTCCATGTGAATCACCTGACTGAAATACATTTGTGGAAATTCAAAAGGATATTTTTATTTTTAAACTAAAACACCCCATAGAGCTGAGTTGAACTGCAAGGTCAGGTATTAATTCTCTTTTAGTTCATCACTACCAGCAACCCCTCTCACATTGCATGTAGTCATGTGATCTATTGTTAATATAAAAATATTCATTAGTGTAGCTTTAAGGTTTGGTTAGGTTAAGGCACAAAAACTACTTGGTTATGGTCAGGGAAAGATCGTGGCTTGGATGATGATAAACAGATTAGTTAAGGTTAAGTAAGGTAAGGAAAGGCACTGGCCCAAGTTATCTTTAAAAATTCACAACCTTGGTAAAAAACAAAAAAAGTCGATAAAACCCATAAGAGAGAGAAAATATGATAAGATATATTAAAAAAACATAACACATAAAACAGGTTGGATAAAATAAAATGGAGGTAAGTATAGCAGGTAAGTATATAAATAATGGTTTAAATATATTAATGACTAGTGTATTTCTGGTGTGAACGGGTAGGTTTAAAACAGGTAAGTGAAAGGGTTCCAGGTTACAGGTAAGTATACTTTTCAATGTATGTACTGTATGTAGCCCTAAAACCGGTGGTTTGGATAATAATAAACACTTTGGTTATGATTAGGGAATGATTATGGTCATGGTTTAAAGAAATCAACTCTGACTCTTGGTAGGAAACAGTAAAAGTAACATGGTTGCATGCGTCAAAGTCACATGCTTTCCTGATCCATCCATCAACCCTGACTTCCTACCTAAGAGGTTTTGCTGTGCTTTAACAATGTCACACTACTTTTGCCTTTACCTCTGAGACACAACAATAAGAATTTGCAAGGCCCAAAGAGCTCCTTGTATCATTAGAGGCTATATTTGAACAATCTTAACTACAAACTTAACAGAATGTTTCTGTTGTGCCAGTCAATCCCACCGTGCTGGGTGTGGTGATCCTGTATGTGCGTGTTATGACTTCACTAGAAACTAGAGGCCTCAGAGTTACTTTGATGTGTATCTTGACATTATTTAGATGGAATACATTTGCCCCACTATGTACAGAAAGTGTGTCTACTGTCCACACCTAGTCCACACTGGATGTGATCGCACTTTCTCCCTAACACTTCACATACCCACTTCACCTTCTCCTACAGTGTTTGCATTGTGATGGAAATGTGGGTGGGGGTTATCTGTCAAGTTGTGCTGCGCTTTTCTGTACTTTTGAAAATGGCAAAATAATCCGTCTGAGACAGCTTGCAAATTGCAGACAAGCGAGGAGAGGGCAGCTGCTTTCATCTCAGCTGGGGACGGTGCTCAGATGTGGGCAAAAAAGTCAAGACAAGTGAGATACTTCTGGCTGTGCAGTTACTGTGTGCAAGTTGAAAACACTGTTGCATTTGAGCGAACCTTCACTGTGGTCACAGCGCATCTCTGATCATCGCTGGAGGTGGATGGAACTTGTATTCATCCTCATCCCAATAATGGTCGCATTTATACCTATACTGTGGTATGGTGCTTTGCAACTTGATCACCTGAATTGCACAATAAGGTGAACCCATGTGTGAAGGGGCCACAGATGTCTAAATTACAGCAGTATTTTCATGGTCTTGCAGTATGACAGTTATTTCTCCGGCTTCTGCTGTCTAGGTAGGTTTAATGTGTAACTTCATGACAATGTGCTAGATATACACTCAGTTGCCACTTTATTAGGTACCCCTAGCCAGTGTGGGAAAGTGACTAAGTACATTTACTCAAATACAAGTATAATTTTGAGGTACTTGTACTTTAATAGAGTATTTCCCTCAGATTTATCTTGTGGTGTTTTGGAAGGAGCCCAACCCCTAGGTTGGTAAACAATAAACTACTTCCGTATATAAAGTAGTTAAAACCACAGTAGCTCCACCTCAACCAACTACAACATTAAAATACTACTTATGCTTTGATGCATCAATATTATCAATCTATTAATGTAATGTATAATAGTATGTATCCTGCTGAATCAGACTTCCAATACTTTTACTGAAGTAGGAATTTGAATGCAGGACTTGTAATAAGTTTTACATCGTTGTACTGGTAGTTTCGCCTAAGTAAAGGATCTGAGTACTTCTTCCACCACCTCACATATAGTAGCTAAAGCTAATGCACTGTAATCCAACAACCCTGATATGCATCTAAATTACGTAAAGTTAAAAGTTATAAATAACTATAAATTAATAATGTTGAGATTGCTGAGAGGCGTTTCTCAGTTTTCTGTGTTGTATCTGTTCAGAAAACTGCTATGATGATATGTCCTTTTGACATGTCCACTACATATTCACAGTGGACAGTGAACACTGATGCTCAAATATGGACTGAAGTGAAGAGCTAATGCATTAAAAGGGACAGAAATACGTGTGGCTGTGAAACAATCTAGCTAAGAAACCGGCTATTTCACATCAAAGCAGTGCACCCACTCCATCCACAAAATATAAGCAACCTTGAAAATTGTATGTTTCAGGCCCATCATTTTGCAGAGTTTGAAATACACACACAAACAGATTTTCAAGGTTGACTAATAGAGGCAGCTGTGAAAGTCTGATGCTAAAAAAATAGTTATTTTCCCTCTAGTTACCTACTGCACTGTATGTCCCCTAATATTATGTAATAAAACAACTGTTACCAACAGACTCTGATATTTCTGTGTGGTGTTAAATTTTATTCGAACGAACAGAAAATTAAAGCTGATTTTTTTTTACTTGAAGAGAACATAAATAGGTACAAATGGGTGTATAATTTTTAAAACCATTGTCCAGATGGTAAAATAATGTTCTGGTGCAGGGTGGTAAAGGGTGGTAAAGCTATGGAACTCTGACACTGACAAAATGTTGAGAAAAGTTAAAAGAAGAAATAAAACGGAATACATCAAAAAATAATATTGATACTTAAATATTCAAGTATTATTAACCTTCAATCACTTTTACTTATTTAACAAACAATTTCAATTCTTTATTCACTTATATTTTGAATTTGTGTGATAACCTTTCACTACATTTTGTCACTTTTGGGACTCCATACAGAGCCTCTTCTTATGTTTATAATATGCANGCAGCTCTTGCATTCTATTCTCCTCTTTTCATATTTTGTGTGTCTTACATTCCGTTTTTTTTTTTATTCTATTAATGCATGCTTAGATATTCTTCTTGTTTTTCCCTGCTGAGTGACCCAGAATGCCATAAATTCTCAGGAGGTGTTGGATGAGCACAAAAGTTGACTGAATCTCCCTCCCTAAAAAACACATCTTAATATGAAGGGCTCTGGCTTGGGGCCTGTTTCACTAAATTTGAACATGCAAGCTTCTGCAACATGAGATAATCTCTTCTTACACTAATTTTGACATGTTAAACTAATGAAAAGAATCACCATACTTGCAACCCATGCATGAGCATGCGAGACCCCTGTAGTTATCTGCAATTTGCAAGCGACAATCATTTGTGAAATGGGATGCTGGCACCATTTGCCATCAGTGCTAAGCAGTGCTTGCAAATCACTTTTGTGAAACAGGTCCCTGTATCACCAAATTCACAACATGGAAGCTATGATTTGCAACATGAGATAATTTCCTCTCGCATTAATTTTAACACCTTTCACTTAGTAAAACAAATAGCATACTTGCAATCCATGTGTGAGAGTTCAAGAGCCTTGTAGGATTTCCAAATTTATTTGCAATTTACGAGCAACCATTGTTTGTGATCTGTGTGTGAAACTGGCCCCTGCATCTTTAATGTGTTGCATCACACCTCAAGTTTCTGACTGTTTTCTGAATGTTTTCAGCCAATCTCCATCTTGTGCTGACATACGGCGGCACCTACAATATGCAGGGATTCCTTCAGCTGGTAATTGTGAAAGTTGTCCGCATGTGCTGAATTGCCATCTGCGGCCAACTCCACTAACTTCAGAAGAACACTTGTTAAATAAAGCCTGAGAGGCCTTCAAGGAAAAAAAGGACAGACTTACTATTTCAGACAGATACGTGTAATGTTTGAGGCTTTTGCTTTCACCATTACCTCGTAAAATGTTCTCACAGGCAGAGGTTTCCTACTTGCCATGCTGCCGGCTAAATAGACAACTTTTCAGCGGTGTCTGTCCGACTACTTTTACATCTGAAAATCTGTCAGTTTCTGAATTTAGGAGGGAAAAGCCTGATGAGGCTGTTGACTGAACAACATTGTTTATCATACAATCACTCTGAAGTCATGTAATGTGGTATGATCCTCTGCAATCTGCTTTCCTGTGAAATTTCAATGCAATATTTCCACAACTGTAGGACAGCACATTTGATGCTTGGGTGAAGCATTCCCAATCTGTCTAGATTGTTGTTGCTGTGCTAAAATGCTAAGCTAAACAATTATTTTATTGTTTGAGGCAAACCAGTACAGGAGAAGAAAAAGTTAGTTTTAGGCAGTGTCCTGTTTGTGATGATGCACCTCCTACCCTTGGAGATCGATTGTAATCATTATGTTATACATTTTTATGCCGCCGCGCTGGTGATAGCCGTGTCCGGAGGCATACNNCCTTGAGGGAATTTCTCCAAATTTGGCACAAACGTCCACTTGAACTCAAGGATGAACTGATTAGAATTTGATGTTCAAAAGGTCAAAGGTCACCTCACAAAACACATTTTTGGCCATAACTCAAGACTTCATACGCTAATTATGACACAATTTCACACAAATGTCTAATAAGATAAAATTGATGACAAAAGTGATGACATTTTTTTT
>NTHP01000190.1:1765294-1845965 GCA_003416845.1 Oplegnathus fasciatus | reverse complement strand
CTCCTGTTCCTCTGGTAGTCCACCACAAGCTCATTGGTTTTGCTGATATTGAGCTTCAGGTGATTGTCGTCGCACCGTGTGATGAAGCTCTCTCTCAGTCCTCTGTACTCCTCTGTAAAAAATAGTCTCTCAGTGAAGACAGCATGTTTCTCACTGGAAATTATTCACTGGAATCATACACGTCAAAATACACTTAATACATTTTATTAAATTCCTTCAAAGCCTTCACTACATATATTATATGAGTCTGGACAGACATGGAGTTCTTCAGAAAATGTAAAAAAGACAAAATGTATTTCTTGAATAGTAATATATATGTGTATATATGTGTGTGTGTGTATATATATATATATATATATACATATATATACACTCCCCTCCAAAAGTATTGGAACAGTGAGGCCAATTCCTGTATTTTTGCTGTAGACTGAAAACATTTGNTACAAATAATGCTATCTTCTAAGTTGTGTATCAGATCCAGATGTAAATACCTGGAAATAAAAGCTGAAATGTTGATCTCTTGTCTCATATTCATCTTTTGATGTCAAACCCAAATGTTTTCAGTCTACAGCAAAAATACAGGAATTGGCCTCACTGTTCCAATACTTTTGGAGGGGAGTGTATATGTTAAATATTTTTCAAGAGAAATACTTACCATCTCCGCTAACCAATATCCTGGGGCAAACCCTGATATATAATTTTGTTGGCTTCATTCTCAACACATCTCTGGCCTTGGCTACACCAGAGCAACTCGAAAGGTCAAGGAGTACCCAGAAGCACTATTCTGGGGCACACACAGAAATAGTGTTGTCCATCTAATATGTGTTTATTCATGTTGACATAACATGTATTGTTTTACTAATGGTGTAATATATGTTTTTTGGCAAGTCACCAATCTTCCTCTTCAGAGGTCAGCTTTATTTGTATTAATATCTCTAATGTTGTCCTGTGACTTCTCAGAGAATAGGGTAAAGTAGAGTTGAGACAACAGGTAAAAGACAGCCAAGATCAGTTACGCAAGAAAACAACAGAGAAATTAGAAAAGCATTATTTTTGCATTCTTGGTGCGTGTGCCCTTGTAAGAGCTTTGTGAACATCAGGATGACTATAGAAACGTTGAAGCCTCCACTCTGTCACAGAGAGGGGAATACTATAAGGGGTGAGTTGGGGTATGTCATTGTATGCTCTATGTTTCCACTGTACATCAGTAGATGAGAAGGACAAGAAGTAAAATATGTTGTTGTGTCCTACAGTCCAAAGGCGCGCAGGTTGAGTAATACTCTAAATTGTCAGTAACCTACAGTACAGTTAGCCCTGCGACTGACTGGTGACCTATTCAGGTTGAACCCTTCCTGTTGCCCAGGGCATGCTGGGATAGGTTTCAACCCCCCATACACCAAATGGTGAGACACATAGGGACTAAACTAAATATGTTATTTAGTAAGTTTAAACTGACTACAAGAAGCCTTAAACAACTTTAAAAAAAAAAGACAAGACAAAGAAAAGACTAATCTAAGGTCCATTTTCATTTAATGAATGATTAATATAGTATGCATCTGTGTGGTGGAGCTTTGTCAAACAAACAATTTTGCTTTAAATGTTTTATTCTGCAAGATTTCCAACAAAGGTCAAAAGGGCTATTTAAAGCTTATATCCATAATCTGTGTAGTGGAGTATCATACAGCAAACAAACCTGCATATTTACAGAGGCTGGAAATGCTAATGACTATGAGAAATGTTGATGAGGTTTTTGTTGCTTTTTCAGCCACAAAAGTCCTGGTGGATAAAATTAATTCAAGAATGGGATCACACTTTCTTTTCCAAGTTTTTCAATGGCTGACTTAAACAGACGTGTATCTTTGCTCTACAACTCCACAACAACAGTGGAGGACGGCTTTCTCACATTGTGCAAGGAAGCTGGATGAACGATATTGATCCTGTAGGTAGCAGAGCATGCATGTGCAAATGTATGTACACACATACATTTGTCTCTTGTGTAAATGTTTGTGTGTAGTTCAATGCAGGTTGGAAAGTGACACAACTCTGAGTACCTAAAATCATCTGAATTCATGTTACTGTTCTTTCCATTCAGATGATGCTACTGTAAGATCAGCTGCCAAGTTCCTGAGAGCATAAATGGTGCCAGACTTCTGTGGTAATGACAGAATATAAAAGAGTCCACCCTCTCCCTATGGTAATGAATAAAATATACTCTTTTTTTCTTGTGTGCCTTTGCACCTCCTTCTTTATGTAAACATCAATAGCCGTTGTGTGTTTCATCTCAGCGAAGGAGAATGATTCAGAGGAACTTCTGTACTTCTGTCTTCAAGAATCTCCAGTCAACCCAGTCACGGACATATGGCATGGACTCAATCCGCTGTGTTAGTAGACTCAATTAGTCGAATACCTACATGTAAGTCGAATACCTGAATGGGAGTCATTCAACATTGACCTCAGCTCAACCAGAACAGCATTTGGAGACTAAAGCTGGATTTGTAGTTGTGTATTGGTTATGGTGTAGCTATGGACCCTGTGGAGATAATTTTGGATACTGCTGAAGATTCCTGAGAGTAAAGACAACATCAAGCGTAGTGGAGAAAGGCTCAGTCATAATCATCTCCTTTTCAGTCACACACATCTAGCAAAGTCATCTCCATTGCAAACCAACTGCACAGCAGTTGTCGCCTATTCACAGTAGGCGACTTGTTAATTTTTAACAGGGGGATGGCCCAATGTAAACACTGTGTGTGTGTGTGTGTGTGTGTGAAAGTGTGTTACCTCACTCTGAGGGAGAGAGGGAGAGAATGACAGAGAGGTAGAGAGAGATGGGGGGGGTGCTGAGTTTATCCCTGTCTGAGGTACATTTTGCCGGTGTGGCTGCCAGTGACACCAGGAAGCGCAAAATCCCACCACCGCTTCGGGACGTCATGGTAACTGCCTGACACCCACGACACTGCTTTCAGGTGTCACTGTTGCAGGTCATCTTGTCGCTGTGTGCAAGTGTGCCAGTGTGTGTGACAGAGCGCTCGCACACTCTTGAATTGTGAACTCTCTCGCAATTCTACATTGACAACTTAATTAATGTTATGGTTTAATCGCAGTTATATTTTTTTAAGGCTAGGTCTACCTTCTGTCCTGTGACTGTCCCAAGATTTTGTTTTTATCGTCCCTGATCAATTTTTTTCTGTCCCCAGGACACCCTTAAGTTAGAGCCCTGCTCTCTGGAGAGGGGGGATAGCAGGTTAACAAGGGGATGCATTTTGGTCATTTTGCTATGGTATCCCCCCTCATCCCCCCCAAAATCGCCTACTGCCTATTCAGTAATGAGACAAGTAAAACCTCTGTGTTGTCATCCTATATCACAAAGTAAATAAAATAATGTGAACACAACAAGTTTTTTTGGTCTTGACCCTGATCCAAGTCCTTTTATTTTGGATACCTGCCGATACCGAGTCCGAACAGGTACTTATATTTACATAAATGTTTATGTTTATATTATATTCTATGTTTACGTTTATATTACATGTTTATATCATATGTATCTGGCATACTAAAATAACCACTGTAGCCTTCTAAATTTGGCACACCTTATTTTTCAATAGCTACTTGATCCAAATACTGAATGTGTACCGTCCTTTACACTAGCCTTGTCTTTGTCATGTTTCTGTTCTTTGTTGCACATTTCCTGTTTTATATTGTTACTTACCTCTCCTCTCGTTTCAGACACTTCTCTTCCTGCCCTTGTGTGTTTCCCGCCTGCATGATTACCTGCCCCACCCTGATTAGTTTCACCTGCCCCTCATTAGCGTCAGTCATCTACGTATTTAGTCTGTGTGTTTCCCTCGCCCTGTGCCAGTTCGTCTTTGTCCTCTGTGTCAAGCTTTCCAGCGTCCTTCCCAGTGTTAGCTCTCGTGGTTTTTGGCTCACTTTTTCCCTGACCTCGTCTTTGCCTGATCCCTGCCGGATTTGTCTGCCTGTACTGACTGCCTGCCTGTGTACAAAACTCTGCTTGCTTCAAGTAAAGACTGTGTTTTTACTCACAAATCCTCTGTGTCTGAGTTGTGTTGTTGAGTCCTTTTTTACCCGTGGTATCAGTCATTACAGAAGGTCCCGGTTCAAAACTATGATTATAAGATCAGATTGTAGGTACTATAGGAATGAAAGTTTAACTGGGAGAATATGACTTCTGAAATTGACACAAAGCGTTCAGGTAGGTCATTTCCGTTGTGAAGACGTATCACTCTGTTGGAGTTGTTGCAACACAAACACGTGACTCGTGATTGTACAGTGGTGTTACAGAGTGAAGGTTCTTCCCTAACAAATGATCTTTGGCTAGTACACCTGCTGCAGAGAGCGCTTTAACTAGACGACAGCAAAGTTTAATTTTGGTCTGTTATCAAGTTATTCACAGTATTAATGTTAATTAGNNTGAGTGAAGTTACATGATTGGTCAGCCGAGTGTTGGTGTTTCCTCACTCTTTCAAAATGAATAGGCGGGAACATTAGTTCTGTAATTACATATGTACCTAACACAGTGAGTACAGGCGCAGCCGCTACCACTAATCCCTCGCTCGCTCAGCACTGAAGACTCTACGCCCGCTTACTACATGGGTCCCACTTCAGTCTCACCTTCTTGTGCACAACTTGAACTGAAACTGGACAATCGGCTCTCAACCAGGTTTTTCTTCGTCTAGTTAAAGGAACTGGTGTTGCGGTACGTAACGGTCTATTTCGTACATGCTTTGCTCTCTAAGGCTATCGCTGGTGGGATAAGGGCGAAGCGGGATGTGGACCGTGCCCCACTGGGTCCGTCCGGTACCTACAAGAACAAACACACACCCGCTTCACGTGAAACAATAATCAGTCCACACTTCATCGGTGCGTCACAGCGCAATAGCGCATCACAGTACGTCATCTGCACACAGATGGCACAGAGACAACACGACACTTGATATTACCTGATAGCGGAGATTAAATCAGAATTTGCGGAAGCGAATGACGGTCAAGTTGTCTCAGATGCTCAGTTCATGATACCCCAGACTTCCCCTGAAGCACATAAGTTGTTGTTGGCTAATGTATGTACTGTTGTTATTAAATCGTACTGTGTCTACAGTCGTCATGTGATAGTTAGCTCTCTCCCAGATACACAAGTTGACAGTTCTCTGAGGATGTAAGCAGTAGACCCGCTCATGTTGTGGGGACATAAATCTGTTTACACAGTCACATTGTAGGGACTCACCTCCCTTATGGGGACAAAATTCAAGTCCCCATACCGTAAATCATTGCATTTTAGTGTGATGACTTGGTTTAAGGTTAGGGTAAGGTTAGGTTTAGGTTAAGGTAAGGGTAGGGGTTAGGGTTAGGCAAATAGTGGTTAGGGTTAGGGTAAGTCTACAGGGAATGAATGTAAGTCAATGTAATGTCCCCAAAAGTGATGGAATGTGTGTGTGGGGGAGAGAGAGAGAGACAGGCAGAGAGAGAAATGTAACCAATAGCCCACTTGGTGAAAATGAATCTTCCAAAGGCTCCCCCATCCTTCCTGAAAGGTGTTGGACTGAAGGTTAAAATTAGAGTTATTTTATAATTTATAAAATATTTATTTATTAATAAACCTCTCATGAAGGATAGGGTAGCCGAGCCTTTGGCAGATTAATACCCACCAATGTCCAGTTGGTTAGTATTATCTTACAGCATATTATCTCCTCTTATGTAGGCATTATAAAATAAATGAATACATTTTCTCACAAATAAATGTACTGTTCAGTCTTCCACCATAGTAGTCTCTGTGGTCTACCAGGTCATTTGCTATGTCTATAATCTGATGTTTTAATCCTTAATATAAATGATATAATTGTGCTTTACTCTTACTGAGTCTTTATTTCCTTTACATTCATGTTGAGAGTAGCAGAGGAATTGATGCGTAAAAAACCACAAAGAGAAAACACTGTTGCGTGCCAGTGGGTTCAGGCAGAAGAAAGTTAAAGATCCCCTCCGCTCAAAAATGTGTTTTTCTTATGTTTGTGTCCCCAAAAATGTCTGACCTTGACTATAATGACTTGTATCTGTGCAGAGTTTGTCACTGGAGAGGTGTTTTCACATTCCTCTACTGAAGGGGGAGATGTTTGCGCACTTTCTTATTGTCTGAGATTCAATCGTACACCGGGCGAGCTAGATTTGGTATGTAGCAAAGCCGACAGCCAATCGCTGTCTAATAAAATGCAGGCAAAGAAACCTGAAACATCCAGCGCAGAGCGGACTTGTCAGTACAGAGAGCGAGAGTTAGCATTAGTGAAGTGAAAGACAGCAAACATCATAGCAGATATTATTTTATGTTTCACAACCACAAACGCTGTGTCAGCCACTGCCAGTTACGAGCTAACAAGCTAACAAACAACATAAACAAATAAAAGATGCTAACAACACTTACCATTCTGATACGTCTGCTAGTCGCCGATTTTAGTGGACAACAGACTTCTCATCTGAGTCTGGGTCTGACTGAGGCTCAAACATGTAAGTTCCGGGTACTTTGGGTAGAAACGAGGCTTACGTCTGAATATCTCCGATGTTTAACGCTATGGCGGGAATTGAAAAGTTGTCTGTTGCCACTTTAATGCATTTGTACAATACAGAAACACTAAACATCATCTCGTCTTACAACTTGCTACCACTGCTGCCCAGAAGCAACAGCCAGCTTGGAGATTGATTCCACACATCCAGACAGCCCCCAATGTTCCCTACAGCAAAATGCAGTCAGCAGGCAGCACCCTGAATACCCCAAAAAAGACAGATCATCAGACAAAACCTCACTGAGGGCGACTTGCTCCAGCTGACAGCACTCTCCCCTCAGGAGGCCGCACCACGAGAATAGAAGGCTCCACTCGATCACAGTTACTTCTGTCTGTTACAGAATCTTGCTTTAATGTGTCGTCAGTCACATAATCCCATAATAGTTGTATTAGTTGTATTTACTGAATCTGGTCACTTTGACATTGTCGAAAACAATCCACCACATACATACAGACACATTTGTGGATTACAATTAATCTCTAAATCATGGTAGTTAAATTCCTCTTGTACTATTACTCCCAGCAAGGGAACACCTGTTCTTTTTTCCTCAAAGTGTGTCTTCTAAAGATGTATTCTTCCCATATGATCACTGTTACATAGTGTGTATTTACACTGGTGATGTACTGAAGCCATGAGTGGGCGGACGACGGCAAGAGCTGTTGCTGGACTCAGTTGGAGGCTAATTTACTGGAGGCAGTATGTAACACAGCAGACTGCAGTCTGAGTACATAATGAAAGTTCATGAAAGGATAAATTGGTGCAATAAATTGGTCATGCAGCAGTATGAATCGAAATCATTTTGGTGATCCTTTAACTTTTCATTTAGCGCCGTCTTCAGGTCAGAATTTGTAATAACATTCCCATCAGCCTTAGCTGTGCTTTGCGTTTAGCATCAATTAGCAAATGTTAGCATGCTATCATGCTAAAGTAAGATGGTGAACATGACTGTTGTTTCTCAAAAGCAAAGGTGGAAGTAGTGTGATGTTATTAGCGTCGATTACACAAAGCGTGTGAGCTGTGTGTGTGTGTCACGGGGTTCTACCTTTATTGTATTGGTCTCTCAAAGTGCAGATTTATAGTTTACAGTCTGAAGCCCCTCCCATCGGGCTGATTGATCACGTGACATACTAAAATAAATGCAATTCTCTCATCAATCAATGTATTCAGTTATTCCCCAAGTAAACAAAAATCATACAAAGAAAAATTACACATTTCTTAAGTTTTACACCGAAATATATAAGTTTCAGTCAGATGACCATTACGTCATCTGAATGCACCCTGGTTACAATAGTATTTAACAGCTGATCAGACTTCTGTTTGGATCTGGGAAGCCCGCAAACATGGAGAGGTGAGTAGACAGTAGGAAATCATACAGGAAAATGTATGTGTGGTAATAGTAAGGCAGAACTACCAAGTGCGATCTACTACACTATTAAGGTGAATAATGGAGCAACATAGTAGAAAGGAAAATGAGTGAATGCGCAGCGCAAGTGTGTATGTGTGTCTGTGTTCATGAATGAGTAAGTGAGTGAGTGAGTATGTGTGTCGTGTGTGTGCGCAGTCAGTACCACGGGACCGCTCCGTCACAGTGTTGTTCATTTCCTACTGAAGGTTGGGGTAGTTTCTTTTAACAATCACCATAACTATTAGCATGATCTTTACCTAACCATAACCAAGTAGTTCATGTGCGTAAACCAAAGCACTTAGAGCACAGCACAGTCATAATGTATGAAGCATGGTCATTTGCATTTTGGAAGGCAAGGAAAACACATTATGAGTCACTTGAGAAAGTAAATTCTCCAAACACTAAACCTTTTTTATGAGTCAGATAACTCTGATCCTTTGGCCACCATACAGTAGGCAACACATGACATGTAGATACACTACACATAGTTCATTCTGATTCTCCTTTAACATCCTCCCTGCAGAGTAAGTTATCTTGTTTGCACCTGTGTTACATGAATCAGCCTGTGGGGCTGCAACATACAGAGGCCTCGTTTGATTCATCTTCCTCTTTTCTCACCTGACTTAGATCTGTGGGATTATAAATTCAGAATTTTCTCCCCAAACAGTACATCCATATGGTTCTCCTGATCTTAGACAGTTTAATCGATATCTGTGAGCGCACACAAGTCTCTCCCAAAGACAGAAACTAGAGAGCCAAAACTCTCTTGGTAACAGCACCAGTAAACAAACTGGAGCTGCTTCACTGGCAATTAATGGGGACAGACTTTGAGGATAAAATGGAGCCTTGTTTTTTTTAGTTCTTATCTGTAGAGAAAGTTGTACACATGCAAAGAAACTGATCAAGCCGTGAAGATCAAACAATGACATGCTGCATGAATAATGCAGTATGTGATCTACACAGTATAGTTTGTTCATAATTAAGCAGTAGGCAGGTAAAATTCTGTTTGCTTTTTCAGGTGCTCTAAATTATCCAGCTAATGACTGTAGAAAGAGAATAATTTGTGATGACAGGGTGAGTACAATCCACCTTCCTCCTCTTGGTTATGTCAAAGTTAAACCGTATTAAAGGAATGAACCGCTGTCTCACGCTGAGCTCTCACCTTGAAATTGATTGCAGAGAAGGCTTTTAGAATATCAAATCGACGCTATCCCCAGGAGAATGCATTAGAAGTCCATACCTGCTGTGATTTTGTTCAGTGTCCATTTTAAGTATTGGACATTAAAAAGTCACAGCACAATAGGGGCTATTACTGAAGTATTTCACTTTTACCTTCAGGCTATTAATGGCTGATCAAAGATGGTACATGCAGGGCTACGTGCACACACACACACACACACACACACACACACACACACACACATACAAATGAGTACTAATTCATTTGTTCTTACACAGACTGCACAAAGGGAGATTGGAAAGAAACTTTTAGTCTTATATAACTTCTAGTCCAACAAAATATTCACAATAAACACCAATGATGCTGCGGTCAAACTCGTGCGAGTAACGCACAGCATCCTATGCATGAGCACGAGTTGTGACAAAGCGTCGGTATTTGAGGGAATGAGAATGGGTTGGTGGCTCGGTCCGAGTCGCTCTGTTTGTTTCCCATTTACACATCCAGGGCTGTGTATGAACACCTGACTTTTTTTCAGCGCATGCACACAGAACAGACAGCTAGCGGACCGTGAGGAGATATTTGCTGAATTTGACAAAACATGTATTGGATTAGAATTGCAGACTACACCTTTAATTTCCAATCAGTTTGAGTTTCTTTTCTTTTTTCACGGAAAAACCCAACAGAGTGTTTGAAATAGCAAATGTACAAGCTCCTTCCACTGCAGAGACCCAGGGCCAGTTCCCTCAGTTCCTGGAGGTTTGTGCTCCTCCTCCTCTTGGCATAATATTAGACAAAAGAGACACAGTCCACTTCCACCTAATGATGTGATAAATGTAATTTCAATTTATGCAGTGTGTCTTACTTGTTTTTCATATCATTCCCCACCTGTCTGTTTATATTATTTTTATTACTTGTTGCATCTTCATTTCTGTGTCTGTCTCCTGTTCTCTATTCTCTCCCTACATCTCTCCCACTCACTAGTTCCCTATCTCTGTTCTGCTTCTCAGTGGGATCTGTGACCCTCTTGTTTTATTGCCTTGTTATATTGTTTTTTCTGTCGTTTTTCTTTTTCTTTTTTTAAGTGATTCAAGTAGTTGTTTTTGTAAACACACCCGAAACATCATCTGTAGCAAAATGAAGTTTTCAGTAGTGTTTCAAAGACACAAAAGTTGACAATGTCAAGTTTTACAGAGTGTTGCACTGTGGCAACTGTGAATGTAGCACTCACATTTTCAAGCTGTCAGTATCTCAAGAAACAAGCTCCCGTTTTACTATGAAACAATCTACAAAGCAGTGAGAGTAAGAATTCACATGCTTGATTTCACATGCTGGTGAAACAGAGGAGGCCTTAAGTTTATAGTGATTTAAGCAGGGACAATAATTACAGGCCCTGTGTAGCGTGTTGCCACCCACAGCATGACATTGAGACAACCTCTGACATGCACTGATAATCTTTTTCTTTTTTTCATTTGATTTCCATCTAGATGACTTTTGTTAAAGCAGAGTAAAACTTTAAACACTGCCAGGTTGTAACATCAATTTTTCCAAAAATGAATACACTAAACTTTCTAACAATTTAAAGGTACCCTGTGAAGTTTCCTAGTAAACAAAGTTTTTATTACCTTCTGTGTTTCTCACCAAAAATCGATTGTGTGAATCCTTGAGGTTTAACAAAAGAGTTGAATGCATTTTATTTCCAGTAAAACATCAGCCAAACTGATATTTAATATTTACTTTTAATATTTTGAAACTTGCATTGCATTGTCTGTGCTTGCTTGCAAACTTTCTTTTTCCTTACATTTGCAGGCTCATGTTACTTTGCCCCCTCATCACCACCAACTGTTGATCAGTGGGATAGACGAGAACATCAGCAGAAACCTTTATGTGATACAAACAAAAAGTTACTCCATAGTGTTACTAGTGGTCAAAAACTCCACAGGGTACCACAGTGTCATACAAATCTACCGAAGTAGGTTATCATCCATCATCATCAGCTGGTAGAGCGGCATTACTACAGAGCCCCCTAAGTCCCAAAGAGTTTTTTTTGAAAGAGTTTCCTGTGCGCAAATGACAATATCTTACAAGATAAAAATGACAATAACTCAAGACAAGAACATCTACATTGGACAATTTTGCGAAACCCGCAATACATTCAATGACAATGTTATTTTTGTATGTATGATGTGTCTAAAATTCTGGCTGTCTATAGTATGTGTTCATGGCAATAACAGTATGGCCACAGAAAATGGTTACATTGGTTATGGTTAAAGCCCCTTGAGGCAATCTAAATCAAAAAATCAAAATATCTGGCTATTTGCCATAACCAGAAATCGTGTTTACGGGAAATAAACTGCGGTGAAGGTTGGGTCAAGTTTAGGCAACTAAAATATAAGGTAAAGGGACTTTTGTTGTTACTGTTTAAATTAAACACGAAAGTTAATTGCAGGTTTGTGACAGCACACAAACTCGGGTGTTCTAGGTAAAAGTCTGACACACTACATGCCCATCTACCACCCCATTACCTTCTGCCTCGCTGCATAGAAGGCACACTACTTCCTGTGTTGGCTCTGAACATTGGTGATGGCCATGAATCATGCAGTTCAGATTAGTCCAACATGGACATAATTCCTAGGATAATGGGCTGGTAGGTTACATGGTTGTGGCTTGCGTGTAATTTTAAGTGTAGGTGCAACACTTGCATATTGTATGTGTATGGAGTTAATAAAGATGTGGTTAAGAGTGATAAAGTGTGGGAAGGATAATCGATGACACTAAAGAGAAGACTCTCAAGTCGATCTCAAAGAAGTAAGTAAGTAGCTTTATTTTTTAAAATGTAATTTAACCTTTATTTAACCGGGAGTAAAAGACTCATTGAGATTAAAAATCTCTTTTTCAAGAGTGTCCTGGCCAAGACAGGCAGCAGCACAAATAACATGGTTGCAGACATAAAACAAACATATAACAATTTAAAATGAAAATTTTAAGAATAAGATACCAAAAAACAACTTCAACATTCAAAACATCTACAGCCAGATGCGCCCTTTTTCCCAGTTCAGTACGGACTTCATAGGGACAGTTAATAGGAATAAGTCCTGGAAGCGAAGACAATAGCTTCCCATGCTTTTTTGTTGGATGTAGATCCGAAGGTAAGAGGGAAGCAGTCCAAGAATGGCCTTATGAATAAGAATATGCCAATGGTTAAGTCTACGGACGGACAAGGCAGACCATCCAGACCGGGCATATGAGCAAGCGTGAGTAAGGGCTTTGAGATTTGTTCCATGGTAGACAGTATCCAGCAGTATTTATATAGCACCTTTCAAGAGCAGAATGTCACAAAGTGCTTCATAAATAAATAAGGCAATGGACATGAGTACAGGCTGAGGGAGAACAAAAACACCATAAAAAAAGAAATAAATGAAAATAGAAGTACATAGAAAATTACACAAAAGCAAACCTTGAGCTGCTTTTTAAAGGTTTCCACAGTGTCCACAGGTCTTAAGTCCAAAGTCTGTCTGTATGCAACACATATATCATATGAGTAATAGTAATAGTATATCGCATTAGTTGACTCATTATTTATATTATTAAAATGATTGGTAATCAACTGTGAGAATGATGCATTCGACAGCAATTTAAAGAGAGGAATCCGTTTTATTGGCTGATGAGATGTCTGCTTGAGAATAAGAATGAATATACTGTACACAGTAAGAGTCAACCTTTTCCTCTAACAGTCACCAGAAATAACACCAGGTACAGATATCCTTCTTTTCCTTCTTTTTATAACACTGCCAGAAAACAGTGATTCTGTGTGTGGGACTGTGAGCTGAGAGAAAATCCACTGCATCATAAACCAGCTGCAGAAAACACTGACAGACTTACTGTACTGTGTAGTTTTACGTCTCTATCTCCCCCCTTTCTCTTTCTTTGACCTTTTATTTCCTTGACAGAGGTATTTTCCTCTCTCTGTCACCACTCTTTATTTGGAAAATGCTGATAGATGAATATGTGCTGTAGGTATTTGGGTAAACAAGCTTTGAATGCCTTCGGAGAGGCAATGAATTTTGAAGCAGGCTTCAAAGGGTGAAGTTTGGGATTTTTTTTACAGCCGTCAGTTTGTGACTAAGACTTTCTTTGAGGACGTCCAAAGATTTTTTTTTATGCCAGTGTTTTAGCTTCTGCGGAATATTGACAGCAGTCTCTGCCAGCATTTGTTTTCAGTGCCAGTGTAAATCTACACGGAACCAAAGAAAGTCTTTCAGAAAGACATAAAAGCCATTTCATTTATTTCCATAAGCTGCAGCAAGAGAAGGAATGACTAATTTAATAGCACTCTTGGAAGTTGCTTTTGAAAGTTAAAACTGTTTAAAAGGAGACAACAAAATGTAATTGTAATTATGTAATTATGTCTGTGGATTTTATACCGGGAAATATTTCATTTCCACGCTTTTAGGATTCTTCAAGAGTGTTTTTGCAGAACAGCTGCCAAACCTAGAGTATAACTGGCAGCCAGGCAATCTACATCCGGTCCACAACAAAATCAGAACATTTACTGTAAATTTACACACAAGTGTCAGATAAACTGTAAACTGGATCAGATATTTAAGAGTAAACTGGCTAATCTTAGATTTCACTACAGCCATCTTTATTAGAAACCCACTGCACGCACAGTGAAGTCACTTAAAATAAACAATATCAAAGAATGACAAAATCTTCCCACCTACACACACAATCACAAATCACTTTGCTGATTTGAAACACTTTCTTCAGTTCAGTTGAGAGATTCGTAGGCTCTGATTATGTGGGTCGCTCGCTTTTTTGTGGTCTCATCGCTGTTCAAATGCACCTCAGTATGTAGTGTACGTCAGTAAGTGAACATTTTTAAGTGAACAGCATTTTCACACTAATTCATCTGCTCCTGTTGTTTGTGTTTGTTAACTGAACATCAGTGATACATATAGACTGCTGGCTCGCTTACGTTAGCTCCCTGGCAGGTAGAGACACACTGAACAAAGTAGAACCTGTACACTTTTCAGTCAACTCCGGTGGCTTCACCTCTCATAACTAGAGATATTATCTTGTCAGCAAACAAAAACTGCAGGTCAGTGTGCAGTGTGAGTCTTTTTTCAGTCTGTCCCTCTCGTTAAATTCACTATGACATACCGAGACCCAGCTAGACACCTAGAGTCACATCAGTCCCGCAAACTGCGGCAGGTGTGCATATAGTTTGCAGAATTATACTGGACACAGCAAAACAATGCACAACATGACTGTGAAGTGTTTCCTCTGGCTGTCTTTGAAGAGAAGTAGTTGATCAATCAAGCCACCAAAGCCCAACTCCCGGAAGAGTTCAGATTCAGTGGCCATAAGTGACAGTGTGATCAGGTGACTCTGTGTTGTTCTCTCGCAGCTGCTGACAAGCCTCAGATACAGTCTTAAGGTATACGTTAGGTAATGGTGACTGTAATACAGCAATGTTTTTAGCAGCTCTGGTGGAGGAGCACTCCGTCCATAAGGTATAATGACAGATCTGAAGGGCATCATTTCATCAGACAACCATTTGTCCTAATCAGTGGAATAGCAGAAAAAGGAGTGTTAGCTCTGTCACATACAACACTGTCTGATTCAGTCTCATCCTGCATCTCTGGCTTCTTTTTCTTTTTCCAATTTTGCACTTTGCAGCTGACCCACTAGCAGTGTATGTTTCCATATTGAAATCGCGATTGATATTGTGTTACTTACATTTCCACAAGCACTGTGGCAGAATCCAGTGTGACTCCGGGTGTTTATTACTCCGAAGCTCTGCACTCGGCTCTCTCCTCCAAAGCTCCCCAGCGCTCAGCACCTGTCTGTGGGCCAGGAGGGCCTCTGTCTGTCCGCTGGTCCTCTCCACTCGGTCCTCCCCACACAACTTTTTGTTATATTTGTTGAAATTCTCTTTACATCCTGAAAGCAATCAATAAATCAAATGCTCTGACAAAAAAAAGAAAAAAAGCCTGTCAAATCAATTCATTCGGACCGAATGAAATGATTGTCACTGCTACTGTTACAGTAAACATTTACCACAAAGTAAATAAAGTATAGCTTCAGTCATCAAATGTCTTTTCTAGGTAACATTTCATCATGTCCTCAAAGAACTGCTTGGAAGCCCTCATCTGGTTTAGCAGCTCGTCATGTCTGCGCTGGCTTGCAGCCTCAGATTCACACAGAAACTCCAGAAGGCCACTTCCTTCTGATCGATTCCCTCTTACAGTGCGAGATGGGGCTGGGGGGCTGTTTGTTTGTCTGTTGTCAGTGAATAGCAGATCAGGTCTCTGAATCTCCGTGCCATCTGCAGTGCCGACGACAGGGAATTCAACATAGTGGTGACCTCCCAAGAGCTCCTCCATCACGTCGTAGTATTGGAAATGTATCTGCCCCTTGTTTGTATTACGATTATTGTCTTTTACTTTTTTGTAAGCTTCCTCCAGGGTTGCCCATTTTCGGGCAACTCTATCAGGCTCAAAACTCAGCTTGAAGTGGTCAGACAGCTTGGCAGCCACCTCCTTCCCCATTAGCTTCTTTGAACCCTTGCCCATCTTCACCCTGGCATTTAATTCTGCTAGGTTTTTAGGTATCTCACCTCCATCTGCTTCCCGCTTCTGCCTCATTAGATCAATGAGAAAGAGAGTTTGCTCTCTGTTAAAACTGTCATTGCTGGATAGCGGGGCACTGGCTGCACTTGTACAGGGCATCTCTTTGTGTCCCTGCTCTGCACATCCTGCTTCTTCATTCATGTTACCAGCCTCCAGCCCTAGATAAACATGTAAACATCTGGTCAGATGACGTTGATGGCACAGAAATAATTGCTTGTGCAATTATTTTACAAGCTATTAGCTGACTTTATGTTGAATGGATATGTTTGTACTCTCTAATGATGCCTGAAAACATAACAGCAAAGGGAGTGATACAGAGCATTGTGCAAACATTTGACTCACCAGGTACATGTGATTAGACCTTGACCGTCAACCCCTGGTCAAGGTAGTAGGAGGTAGGGTCAGACGATGCCCGGTAAAGCGCAGAGTTCAGTGGCTGTGTTCTGCGTTCGTCCAGAAACAGATTCATGTTTCTGTCTGCGAATACTGTAACAAAAAGAGTTTGATTTTACAACATTTCTGTTATTTTATACCCTTTATCTATCCACCTAGAGCATGCATGGGCAATCATGTTCGATGGAGGGCCACATACATGCAGGGATCCAACACTACAGCAGCTGATTTAACAGATTAGCACACTTTAAAAGAGACAAGAGTAGGCTAGTACTGCATGCTCGCAAAGACGTTACACTACACTACATATAGTCAAAATTGGATGAAAAGGTAATTCTGCTTACTGTTGACTGTGTGCACCGCCATGTGGCTGCGACGTCAGATGTGTTTATCTCGACGAACTCAGGGCTAGATGGATCTTGCCCAAGTTTCTGACTTGGAATTCCGAGTACAATGGATTGCAGCAGAAGACTACACGTTTGAAAATGACCAAAATCTGGGGGTGTGGAGTTAGAAAGAAGTGAGCTTACCAGACCTTTGTAGCCTCATCTCTGCTTGAGGCTAGAGGCTCGAGGCTAGATTAGCCACTACAAGCAACACACCCAAATCTCCGACCTAACTGCCGGCAGTCGAGGTGCATTGTAGGTACTGTAGGGGAAGAAGAGAGAAGAATGTGTAAAATGAAAAATATGATATCTCTGGTTCCTCTGGATCGATTTTGATCATTTTGTCCATCGCAAATCCGACAATGTGATACCAGTCAATGGGCTCATGTGTGACTTTCTGGTTCTGCATGACAAAAGCAATTGAGAGCTATTACTACAGCAGTTGCAAGTTGGTGTGTTTGTGCAAGGACACGTGCCTCTTTGTGTGATCCTCAGTATGTGCACTATTCCTTCATACAAAATGTTAAACAAGTCATTTGAATTCTCAAGTAGAATTTAAAAGGCACTGGCCATAAAACCCAAAGGGACTAACAACATGAAAAAAAGAAAAAAAGAGTTAAGGCTCATCAACTGTGCAATAACTAATTGATTTGCTGATCAATTTGAAGGGCAGCATGGCATCAGGAAAGTGAAATATGAAAATAAAAACAGGATCAGGCAGATATAGGAGAGGTCAGGTAGCTGGTGAGCTGGCATCATACTGAATAGTTTGACAAGCAGCAGTCTGACAAGCAGCAGCGTGATGGGAGACCTTGAAGTCTGTAAAAAAGCAGTGAACTGTGTCAAGCACACAGAGGGGGGTCAGAGGGTAAAACAGGCACAAAAAGGTCACACCAAGGATCATTTTCCCACCTCAGATCTCTGAGTTGTCAGCATGTCAAAAAGAAATTCAGTTCATATTTCTCTTTCAGCCTTCTTTTATTCTCTTTTTCCAGATAACGTTTTACTGTCTGACCCTAACTTTTAACCTCAAACATCAAGATAAAATCAGAAAACAGGGTAAAGGTTATTCTTACATGAAGAATAAAAATTACATTTGCTGCTTTAGAGTTTCACTTACTGTAATGAGAGATAAAAACCTGATGTGATGACATTTGGATGATTTGAAACTAAATTGATTTCACTGAACCGTATATGTGGATTTGTTACTGGTTTGCTTACATGTATTCATGTTAATTGTCTTTTAAGTGTAAAAAAAAATCCTTGCTCCTTCGATAGACATTTTAGTTAAATGTTTAATTTAATCCAACTTTCTTCACATCTGGGAACAATTTGACAAATTTCTCTTGACACTCTTAATCAACCGTCTCAGAATGCAGATTCAAGGCTGCATCAAAGTGCAAAACTGTTGCGAGGCAGCAGTCAAAAACTGCACCGATCCAAAAATTGTTAAAGATTTTCATGAGTGACAGAAATTCTTAGATGATATTTCGCCCTGAGGCATGATATTTTATGATATAAGACTGAAAAATATTGCATCCAAGTGTCCAAATCTCCCAGATGCACATGGCTGTTATCGCTCAAGCCCAGTTTATATTATTTCAACACTTTATTAGTTTTAATTTAACAGTTGTGCTAAATTAATAGAGATTTGACAGCCTCCACAACAATGATAAATTGAAGCCAACCTCACAACATTTCAGACTTAATTGTATCAAGCCTGTTCATGAATTAATGAAATGAATTCTCTTCTGATTATTTTTCCCCTACATTATACATACTTACAGTGTACACAGTAGTTTAGGTGTTTTACAGCTGCATACCTCTGTGTTAAGAAAACGTAACTTCTTTCCTATTATACTTTGTATAGTGTCCTATGGTATTTCTGTAATATCCATAGGAGTGTCAGTGTTGCTCTGTTGCTGCAGGACGACATTATTCAATCATGAATAAAATACTGAAGTTTTCAAACAAATGGCAGCCCTTTACACATGGGCGGATTTAGGCCACCCAAATATATTGTCAGCCCACCCAAAAATATTCAATAACCCAATTGTGTGTGTGTATTGTGCAGTCTGTCCTGAAGTTTGTGATGTGCCATCGAATCGCACGGCACACAATGGCAGACGGACCACGAGTGGGTCAGTCCTGTCAGTGGGGATCATGGTGGACTGTCTGACCTGAAGCGACACTCAGCAGGGGACCACATCCAAGCAGCGCACGGGCAGAGGACCAGAGTGGAGTCGCTCAATGCATGACACCCCAGACCATAGGTGTCATTTACATTGGGGACGCTGGGGACATGTCCCCACCAATTTTTGAAATGGCCGATTTTGTCCCCATCACTTTTTAAAAGCATAATTTTGTTTGTTAAAAATGTTCTGAAAATAGCTTGCACCAAGAAATGTTAACTAACAAATGAGAACGCTTTGCACAATAAGAAAACGTACAATGCAATGTAAATATAGAAGAAACAAATGCATTGTCCAAAACAAGTAACGTAAGCTAAAAAAACAAAAAGCCCCCTAGTGATTCTAAAATGACCCAAAAATGTGCATGTGCCGATCAGTAACTTTAACAAATTCTTGACACAGTTTCTTCTTGTCCAAGTTTTCCTTTCTCAGTGTAAATGATAAGTTTAATTTTGTGAAATGTATCAATTAATTGTGTGGAATTTTAAAAGAATGAATAAAAATTCAAATCAATGATTTGAGTTTGTTTTAAAATGAATATGGATAAATAAATAGAAATAATCTAATCCCTGCTCCAGTTTAATTCATGTTCTCATATCAATATTTAAACCTTATGCTTAGAATGAGTCATGATTGGTTGAACTTGACTCAAGAACACTTGAACTCAGCATCGAAACAACAAGGCAGTTTAACTTAACATCTAAAGGTAAGGTTGATTTATTATCTCTAGCTAACGTTAACATTATTTTTTCAGTTGTTTCTATTTTGTCATATTATAGGGCACTGATATTGGATTTTGTTATCGCTTGTTGTGGTAGTGCAGAGTGGACCCAAATGCAGACAGCAGGGGCAAGTGGCCTGGGAATAGAGACTCAGGCAGATACCTGGGAACCTGGGCTTGGACTGATACCTGGGAACCTGGGGCTTGTGATGATACCTGGGAACCTGGGGCTGGGGCTTGTGATGATACCTGGGAACCTGGGGCTGGGCAGAAGCGGAGCAGGAAGCCTCAGGCGGATGGCATGGGGGCAGGGCGATGACGGAGCCAGGGACCTCAGGCAGGCGGCCTGGGGGCAGGGTGGAGACAGAGCCAGAGACCTCAGGCGGGCATGCAGGAGGATGCCCAGACTGATGAAGCCGCTCAGGAGGACGGCGAAGGCAGAACCCTTCAGGAGGCCGACGGCGAAAGCGAAACCCCTCTGGAAACTGGCGGCGAGGGCAAAACCCTTCAGGAGGCAAGCGGCGAAGGCAGATCACCTCAGGAGGCCAGTGGCGAAGGCGGAACCTTTCAGGAGGCCAGCAGCGAAGACGGAACCCCTCAGGAGGCCGGCGGCGAATGCGAAACCCCTCTGGGGGCCGACGGCAAAGGCAGAACCCTTCAGGAAGCAGGCGGCAAAGGCGAAACCCCTCTGGAGGATGGCGGCGAAGGCGGAACCCTTCAGGAGGCCAACCCCGCAACAGGGCAGCAGGACTGGAGGTCTGCCACAGGACAGCAGGACTGGAGGCCGGTGACAGGAGGGCTGAGCGGGAGGTCAATGGAGCCAGGGAAACTGGAGGCTGCTGAAGCACAGTCTGAAGAGGCTGCTGCCGCACAGGAACTGAGGACTGCTGCAGCTCAGGCTTAGTGGATTGCTGCACAGGAACAGCGGATTGGTGCAGCACAGGAACAGGAGACAGCTGCAGCTCAGAGACTGGGGATTGCTGCAGCTCAGGAACAGTGGAGTGTTGCAGCACAGGAACAAGTGACTGCTGCAGCTCAGGCTCAACGGAGTGTTGCAGCATGGGAACAGGAGACAGGTGCAACTCAGAAACAGGAGGCTGCTGCAGCTTGGGAACTGGTGACTGATGCAGCACAGGAGCTAGGGGTTCTGCAGCTCAGGAACCGGTGGCTGATGCAGCACAGGAGCTATGGACCACTGCAGCACAGGAACCGATGACTGCTGCAGCTCAGGCTCAGCGGATTTCTGCAGCTCAGGAACTGGTGGCTGCTGCAGCTCTGGAACTGGAGGACAGACCGCCGACAAGGAGCCAGGAGCTGGTGTCGACCGGACCGCCGACAAGGAGCCAGGAGCTGGTGTCAACCGGACCGCCGACGAGGAGCCAGGAGCTGGTGTCAACCGGACCGCCGACGAGGTGACAGGCAGGACTGGGGGTTGTGCTGGAGGTCTCCACAGGACCCCGTGAAAATGGCCAGGCGAGTACCCTCTCAAGGAGACTGCTGGCTAACCGGGACAGGACAGGCAGGCTGCAGACTTAGAAACCTGAGCCGGGTCGACTGAAGGCTAGCTGGCTGGGGGCTAGCAGACTGGAGGCTGGCTGGCTGGTAGCTGGAAGGCTGGTTGCTAGTAGGCTGAGGATCAGGCTGAGGTGAAGACAGGCAGCTGGAAACCTGGGGCTGAGGCTTGAGAGCAGAGGAGGCTGGATTAGGATGAAGCTTCCACCGGTTGAATGCCAACATGTGGGGAAACTCACGGTTTGTTCTCGAGCAGGTGGTGAGTAGTTTGAGAAAGTTAGGCTCCTCATTACAAAAATCCTCCTCTGTGACCCCAAAGTCATCCCAGGTAAAAGACAGGCTTGAAAGAATGTCCGCTGGGTCGGTTCGTACTGTTGTGGTAGTGCAGGGTGGACCCAAATGCAGACAGTAGGGAGGCAGAGTTGATGCAAATAAAAGGTATTTATTGTAGCGAATGGCTTACTGGTAGGTACAGGCAGGATCCAGGTAGACACAAGGAACACGGGAAGCATGGGAAACACAGCACATGGCAACACGGGACGAAACACAGTGATGAATGCAGACGAACCGAAAAAGAATAAAGGAAGGGGACTGATATATATAGTGTGGCTGACAGGTAAGTGGAGACAGGTGAGCAGACTAACAAAGGACAGGTGCAACTAATCGGGTGCAACTAATCATGTCTCTGATTCGATGTTTTAATCCTTAATAGAATCGATGCACCTGTGCTTTACTCTTATTGACTCTTTATTTTCTTTATTCATATTGAGGGCAGCAGAGGACTTTGAAATTGATGCATAAAAAGTATGCATAACAAGACTAGGTCAGAACCTAGTATATGGCTGGACCGCGTATGGTCAATGTGCTACATTATGGCCAAATTGTCACAGGCATAGTCAGTGGATTTATCCATAATGTGAATTCCTGGATATTAAATGTTCATCTGCAATTTTCTGTAGTGGTCCCAGTAATATTTGTTCTTAAAGTGTACTGAGGTAGAATATCACATGACATGGTTAAGCTCCGTTTGAACAAAATGTTATAAATGCAGTTGAATTTCCACTCATATCTTAACAGGTTTGATTTTGAAAGAAAATTATTCTAATTATCTATTAACTCCCTGCGCTTTCATTCATTTCTGTCTGCGGGATGTCACTCCTTTTTCTGACTCACTGTGTTGAGTGTTTTGTCAGAGTGGTTGTCATTTGGGGTGTTAAACTTTGCGCTGTCCCTCACTCTCTGCACAGCTGATTTCTTGTTTCTCTCCTACTCTGCTCTGTGCTGGACGGTTACAGTTTGTAACCGTCTTAACCTCTTCTCACAACAGCAGGTTTTATCTTGTTTCCCTCATGGTGAATATCAGGTATTGTGCCGTCTCTGCACATGATATACTGTGATGTGCTATTGCGCTGTGACGCATTGAAGTGGGTGTGCGTTTGTTTGTGCAATTCTCAAGTCAAGAGTGTCATGATTTGAAATATATATTCATTCTTTTGATCAGCTACTTCAATGGGGTGTGTGACTGTAAGCTGTAAAACAGGAATAACAGTGTTAGTACGAGGTAGTGAAGTTTTTGTCAGCCACGTTAACTACACACTGCTGGGTCAACGGTGTTGTATACAACATCCTAAATAAATAATATATAAAATAATATAAATAATACAAATAAAATATAAATGAATATCTCCAGGACGCTGCAGCCAGAGACCGGAGAGCACATCCTTACCGTTGTGACGTTCCAATTAGCGCTCCGGTGCAATCGTATCCCTTTCAGAAGCTTTGTAATCCAGCCTGAACTGCGGTGTCTTTTTGGAGACTTTGTAAAATAAATCCATAATGATAAATCCAACACTGAATATCTTCTGTGATTATTTATCAATTTTTCCGTGTCGAAACAGCTATTGTTGTTGTTAGCTGTTGTTAGCAATCCCGTGATGCCTTGGATTGAGTCTGTCGACCAATCAGTGGCTGTGTTTATGACTTGCCAACCAATCAAATAGGCTACCTATATAGGCAGCCTGCAGGCTCTCTTGTCTGCAGTCCCTATCAGTCCCATTCAAAACTCCACACAGTATGGTGGCGACGGAAGGGTAGACTGCTCCTTGTCCTTCTCCTGGTAATCCTTAAATCGGCATTATCCACCGGTAATACTAGCGGTAGTTTTAGAGGGCGGCGCCTGTACTCATAGTGTACATACGTAACTCACGTTCCCGCCTATTCATTTGAAAAGCAATTCATGAAAGAGCAATGGCCAATGAGGAAACTCGAACACTCGACTGACCAATCTTGTAACTTCATCACTCACTCAGTCACTCACTCACTCAGTGACAGACTTTCGCATTTGTAGGGCTGGCCCTCTGCAGTCGAGCCAAATATTCACCAGGAAATGAAGTGTCTGACACTCAAAATCTCATGGGGGAGGATTCCCAGACCCCCGATTGATTTGTGGCCCCCGGGCATGGGACCGCTGACAAGGTGTCCCTTATTTTTCCACATCGAAGGTGGCAACCCTAGTAGGAAGCCTGCATTTTCATTGTCTGACCAGTCTATGTAGGTAGTGTACTCTCACCCTCTGACTTGCTAATTGGATGGCTGTACTTGAGCATGAATAAATGAACAATACTTTTTGGGGCTCAATAACTTAGTTTGAGTGGGATTAACATTATGTAGGCCTTAATGTGGTCTATAAGGAAACATATTTTGCATTTCAAATTGAAAATTGTTTATTTGGCAGCTGAAATATAAAATGAATATCTGGGGGAGAACCGACAGATTCCCCTTACAGCTTGCCTCTCCGACTGTTAAGAGTCCCCCAGTCAAATCTGTCCATTTCTAGCGCTGACAGTTTTTCTTGTGCTTTGAATATGATACCTTGTGTTCTTGTTTCAGAGGCTAAGCCCACCCTAAGGTGAAATCCTAAAACCGCCCCTGCCTTTACAGGTGTGTCAGTGAAATAGACACAAAACATTCATTTTGCTAGCTGAACTGCAGAACTGAAACCACTGACCGCTATTTTGCAGCTCAGCGGGTCATTCGCTCACAACGCTGTGCAGTCAGTGTTTTAACGCACAGTGGGGCATTTTTTTTACAGCTGTCATTCCAGGCGTAAACATCTGGATTTGTAGCTGATAACTATTTACCAAAAATGCCCAGATTGGTCCTGATCTAAATTTGGATTGACTCTGCATTGACTCTACTTCTGTGTTGAGTCAAAATTGAGAACACAGCTGAGTACATTTTATCTGTATCCCTGTGTGGATAATATTATGATGTTTGCATGGAACAAGTAACAATATAATAACATGATTCATACACGGTGGTATGAGAAGATATTATATATTATATAACAATTTAAATGGTCAGTCTGTCCAGTGTGTATGACCAAAGAGACCATTCCTACTAAATATCTTGATAAATACCAATATATCAAAAATGTATTCAGAATAGCAATTCAGCAACTTATTTTAATTGGAACCTTGAATAGAACTGTTGACCTTAATGTCAACCAAAAACATTTTGGCCATATGAGACACAGAAAATGGCAACACTTTCCAGATGGTGGTATTTGAATTGAAAGAACGGCCAGTTTGTCCACAAGCCGCCAATTGTGGAAGGTGTTGGCGTCGCCTGATGGCCCTCGTCGCATTCAGCAAGGTGGGCTGCTGTCAATCACAACACAGTTTACTGCTTGCCTGTTGGTTGGTTGTTGTTATCAACACAGATCAGTGCACAAACTGAGTCTGTGCTAAGTTCTGAGCTGCAATTGTTCTTTCTTTGCACAGAAAATGTGACAGATTTCAGATGTCACTGGTTACCATGCGGCAATTTTCCACCCCTTCCAGGTCACAGTTAAGTTTTTCTTATTGATTTATTAATTGTTTTAGTAATCCAAAAAGATAAAACAGTGGGAGAAAGAGGGGGGCATGCAACAAAGGTTCCTGGCTGAAATTAACCACATTTCTCAAAATGAAGTAGTGGATTGTTCCACCTGGTCAAACACCTGATGCCCTCTTTGAGACATTAATGTTTGTCTTGCTCTGAGGTCCCCTGATGCCTGCCTCCTGTCTCCTCCATCCAGGACCAAGAACCATACATGGGATGACAGCACTTTCTCCACCGCCACTTCCTCCCAATAAAACACCCTTCCCAAACACATCCACGACTACTCCAATCTGTATATGGTTCTCTTAAAACATTGTGTGTTAAACCTAGGAACGGTTTAACATTTTGACAAAATCTTTAGAGGTGCTGATAGGTGGATTTTGTTACCCTTGGACAGAGCCAGGCTAACTGTTTCCCCATTCTTACTGCCTTTCTGCTAAGTTAAGCTTCATAATTAATGTACAGGCATGAGAGTGGTGTTAATCTAACCCTAAAAATGCTACAGTAAGTCAAACATAAACCTAGACTGGTGTCAGACCTCTTAATCACTACCAACATCTCTGATTTGTTCAGTGATTTAAATGGTCTGGTGTTTTGCCCGTATTTGGGAAAGCAGTCCAACCAGAGCTATGCAGGCTAGATTAAGAACGCTGACATCGTCCTCCTACATAGCTTGCTAGCTACTTACAGTAGATACGTTCATGAAAGATAGCAACAGAAAAATAGCCACGAAATGGCGACATGCGTGGATGGGGTTGGCGCAGTTGTACAGGTTGTTGTAAGTAAAAAAAAAATAAAACAACTCTTAAATATTAATATTTCTTTGATGTGAAAAAATGCTACCTACTCCTGGCAACCACTACAGTATCACAGCTTCTGTGTCTTTTGCTATACTGACTAATGAGGGCTAAACCAAAAATTACAAGCTCCCCCTTCCCAACAAGAAATCAATTAACATGAACAGAACCAAAAAGACATTCAGTCTGATTATCAGCCTCAACCAAATCACCATCACTCCCCCTGGCACTGGAGCACTTCCAGTGTATCACTTTGCAGCATTTCTCTTTGCACATTTTCCTTTTTTTTTATGTGTTTTGGAAATTGTTCTCTTTCTTGTTTTGCAGCACATTTCCATTGATTGCGCTTTTGTTTGCCTTCTGTGTGTGTTTCAGCATTTCTGGCATATTTGAATTTGGCCACTTTTGTTAAGTGTTGTGTCCTCAGGGACCACCTCACCACACAGTAACTTGTGACAAAGCTCCACAACACACATGCACACACACATACACACAGCATGCCCATGCTTGTCAGAAGGCGAGCGGCAGGACAAAGAGCCAGATGAAACATCAAGTGGTGACTTCCACACTAGCTCAGGGGTTATATTTATGACCTTGGAGGAACTCTCAGATGCTTTCTTAGCCTCCAGAAAATCAACACATTCTGGTCTTTTCTTCTCGCCTCTGCTGTCTCCTCACAAAGCACAGCCCTGATTGTGGAATATGCTTTCACACATGACTGATTTCTCTTCAGTCTAAGCTCTGTCACAGTTCTCTCTGCCTCTCTCTCTTTTCCCCCCTTTGCTTCTATCTCTCACTCAGCTGTCTCACTTTGTGTATCTTTTGACTGCAAGGAACATAGATCGGTTTTAAAGAAAGGTAGGTCTTTGAGTCAAGTAGAAATGACCTCTCAGAACAGACAACCAGGGGTATAAATGTGCTTAAAATGTGCTTTAAAACAAGGCAACTCATTTCATCCATCTCATTTGATAGTTTTCTTCCACTTGACTGAATGAGATACTTTAGGCTTAAGTATATTTATAATACTGGTTTTCTATTGAGTAGCTTTTTGTCCTACCTGATGGAATTAACAGAGTGAGCCGTCACTTTTTTAAGCACATTTGGTAGTCCACTTCAATAAATATTTCCCACGACATGATATAACTCACTTTAAAGCACTTTAGTTACACTGGTAGTTCATCATGAGAAAGCAGAACACTGGCCAACTCACTTTAACGTGGTTTTCATAGATAAGGTCTCCCATTCAAGGATGAAGTAAAAACCTAAACTACACTTAACTGATCTATAAAAAATGGCATGTTGTGTGTGTACCATGGCATGCCAAAACATGATCACATGCATTTCGACTGCAGACTTACAGCAGGTGTAACTGCACTGGGCTGCAGTATTGTAGCCCTGCTTATGATCAAAGTCAAACAAAATCAAAAAGCAAGCTCTTGATAACTACCTCTGACATCATAGCAACCACAATCAATACCGCAAAGGGAAACTCTGATTTTACACATCAAAGTGTGTTTAAAGGTGGCGAGGAGTACTACTGCATATGTGAAAAAAGCTGTATACAACCTTTGCGGCTCCAGAGGGAGCTGTGTAAGGCTGAAGACTACAAATCTGAAAAATCTGTGGAATTCCCCGAACTAATGGTGGAATTTAAGAGGCATACAGAGGAGTCCAAGAACAAGACTTTGACATACAATGTACTCTATAAGTTTATTTAACCTTCAACCACGCCCTCATCACTTGCTGTTCCCTGTATCCAGGAACAGCATTGCAAATACACACCTGTTTGGTTACTGAAACTGCTCAGGAGTAAATGGTTGGGGTGACACTGCCTCTGTATGTTACGTATTAAAATGTGTCTGTTAGCATAAATAAGAGGGAGGAAAAACATTGTTTTGATAAAAATAAAAAACTTAAGAGATCAATTGAAATTCCAAAACCATGTGACTTGTGTAATGTACCAAGTAATAAGAACTTATTAAAGACATATAACAAAACTAGATATTCAAAGAAAATGCATTCATAGACCTGTAATTTACATACTAAAACTATACCGGTTTATCACATTACTGGAGTAACAGATGTGCATATTTTTGAACACTGGTACATCATAATATAGATTATGGATCTGCTGGAAAGTCTAGCAAAGACATAAGTGAGTATATCTGAGTAAAAAGTCTGGTCTTTTATGTCCTCATGTTCTCCATGTGCATGACTGCACCTCAATTAATTCAATGGATGGATGGACTGATATTCAGTTCATGGCTGCCTTTTTGTATCTGAAAGTCAAAAAGATTGAAACATTAGGATGTGACTGACTACCACAGGAACTGCAGTAGAGTGATGATGACTAGCTGAAGCCAACAAGCTTTTTCTTTTTTATAAGTTTTTTACTAACTAATCAGAATTTTTTAACAAAATCATGTAAAATGTAATATTTCAAACATTAAACAAGAATTTGCAATATTTTTTGCATGTCTGTTACATGATGTCACAAGGTGCTGTTTGCTAGAAGGTCCAGCTTCTTTATGAAAACAATGGATCGAAATCACCTTCTTGGTACTACTCTGAGCTACATCTCTGTAGCGTTTTGAACCTCCATTGACACAACTCTCTGTGGTTCTATGGCTCTGGTTTGTGGTTTCTCGGGCAACCAGCAATCAAGATCGCCTGCTGTTCACTTTTATACTCAACCACAAAATGAATTTGACTCTTGACCTGCAGTAAATCATATGATTATATGAGACTGTGCTTTTAATTTGGCACTTTTTCACAGTGGCAATCACTTTAAATGAATCACTTTAAATTGCAGTACAGAGAAAGTAGTAGAGAAGTACATTGTGATGGTGGTCTTGTGTGATTAATTTCTGATGATTTCTAACTTTTGTCTGCATTTTCTGAGGCCCTCCATTGACACTGACCTCACTATATCAGGAAATGTATTGTATACAAAGAAAGACAGGTTGATAAAAGTTATTTGAACTTGCTGTGTATGCATGAGGAGTTTTTCTATCAACAGCAGGGCTTTGGCCACACTGCTGATTGCTGACCAGAGGTGTTTGTGGTGGGCCAGCCAGCCATATGCCAGCCAATTCCCTGCTGGTAACCTTCAGCATGCAGCCCATGTGCTGTTCACTGGGTTGTCTTTTTATAAGGTCTCCAAGGTAAGTTTTTCTGCTAATACACGCTGTTATATCTTAAACTTGTGATGAATGTATTTGAATTCATTCATTCATTTTAATGTATAATTTAACTTTTTTATTGATGCAAGTATAGAGACGTTGTGCTCAAGGAATTTAGAGACTCTGTATGTGGTACTGCAGATGTGGCCCCCTCAACACAGTAAAGACAAATAATTGTTCAACAGTGAGGACAATGTTACTGTTCATATAGCAACATTAAACATGTCCTCTTTGGAGGAGTCTGACCTTTTGTATCAGTAGTTAGGATTTTTCTTGACATATAATCCAGTCAGTGCAAACATTATTTAATATATTACTATAGTAATATATCAGGATTATCTACAGTATCAGTGATCTACATTTAAATTAACATGGTTTTAGCTCTGAATGTCATGTGAACTTGAATGGATATTCGATGAATGAATACAGCACTGATTCCAGCGCAAGTTGGATTGCGTTTTTTAAACTTCAATAAAAGTACAAGCTGAGTCCATGAATGAATGGTGATGTTTTATTTGTACAGATGCTGTGACTTGACCACCAAGTTACCCCACAACATTTTTACAGGCCAGGTGTCTGCAACAGATTGTTGCTGTGAAGCACAACAATAAGCAAGTTCAGATTTATTGCAGGTCTGTGGCTTCGGATTAGATTGCAGTCCAAGACCACAGACCTGCAATAAATTCTACCTTTGTGAGAAAAAAAATTACTAGGTCAGGGAGGTGTTCAGATGGACTGTATTATATGTGTATATCACACATTTGGTGATGAGACACACTTTTAAGTCCGAAGTACAAATGCATTCAAAAATAAAAAGCATGCTGTTTTCAATCATACAGCCGTGTCATCAGATTAGCTGTTTATTCTGGGCTGCATCTCCCAGACCTTGTTCGCATCATTTCTGGTTTGGTCTGCATTTAAATCCAATGCCCTGCTACAAACTGTGCACCCCAAATTATGATGGAGATAAAACAACTCTTCTCTAGGATTTATTGGTTGCAGTATATTTTGCAGGACATTTCAATTTTCTGGTCATATAATGCTAGATTAGCTAGACGAGTACCATTCCCTTACATCTCCTCTTCTGGACCTCTGTGGACTCTGTGCCTACAGGCTCAGCTCCAGTCTCAGGGTCAGAAGGAGCTGATCCAGCCAGAGATTCAGTCTGGTACACCTCAGGGCCTCTGTGATCCTCTGGCTGAAAATTGTCAGACAAGGGGTTCTGGTGGAGATATAGCTCCTACACCTCATATGAACCCTGTGTGGCCAGGTTGTTGTGGGATTCGTTGCTATCCATGCTAGTTCAATTAGCTGATGGTTAAAGTCTGTCATTTCTCTCAATCTCCCCCATCCCCTAATTACCTACTGACCTCTGTGGCTTTCTTTAGGATTAATTTCTTACCAGGATAAAGATGTATTTACACGTATGTATCAAGGAGTACAGCGGTCTCGCCATAGATTCTTCAGGCTAAGACATAGGTTTAATAATTCAGTGTAAGTGACAGTAGATGGATTTGTTGTACATTATCCAGAAGAGGTGAGACTAAGTTATTGTTTTAAGTCACAAGAAAGTCTAGAGTCTTGATCCCGAAGTCCCAAAGTCAAGATCAACAAATTCCAAATTCTCAAGTCCAGGTCCTAAACTTTGTGTTTTGTGTCCTTATGTGCCCCTCATCAAATACTGTACAATGTTTCTTTTTTTGTTTGTTTTTACAATTTTCAAACAGAGTTACAGTTAGTGTAGTAAATTTAAAGAAATGTATGTTTTACTTCAAAATACACTTTATAACATTTAAAAGCAAAATGATAAGGTGTGCCTTGATATCTTTTTCCTGTGACACAAGTACAATCAGTCTTTACCTCTGGATGTTATAATCCAATTATCCATTTTCTCTCTGCTGGTCCACATTGCCAAACGCACCTTTCCCTCCTGCTTGTGCAATGCAGTTGGCTGCTGCCAGACTGATCAAAGCATCCGTTGTCAGCAAAATGACAAGGTTGATTTGCTTCTCACTTTTCTATAACATAATTCTAAATCTTTGGGTTTGGGGAGGATAGCAAGTCATTCCAAATCAAAAGGCTGAAGTTCAAGTGATGTCATGAGTCATTGGTGTTAAAGTCAAAGGTGGCTTTATCTTAAAAACCCTTTTTTGAGTTGTCGTGGCCATGGCGTGACACAGCAGCGACATGTAGTTATATTTCTGAGGAAGCCCATGTTAGTTCTGGTGTGTCTACTGAGGGTATGTGTGTAAGTTCTGTTGCCCCTGAACACAAGTACAAACTCAGATTTATGCATTATGCAACCATGTTGCTGCAGTTCCAGATGGTTGCCAGTTCAGGTTGATAGCATACTTGATTAATTAATACTCCATTAAAAAGCTTTCAACCAACCTAAGAGGGCCAGTTTACATTCGCAGCTTCAGTTCAGAAATATAACGTCACCATTTTCCTACACACGTGCCTGCAGGTGGATAATGGTTGCAAGTATTTGTGTCAACGTGTGTGTGTGTTACATCCTATTGCCAGGCTTTGATCAAGACCTTCCATCCCTCAAGCCTGCACCATCAAATGCTGGGCAAACATCCTGTGACAGTACAAACTTTTACATCTCCTGCATCTTTAAAATTCCTCAGAGACACCTCAAAGATTTCCGGACCTTTTGTTCTAAGCTTCAAAATGAGCCGTACCCATTAAGAGAAGTCTCGTTGCTGGTCCTCTCTACTGCATGTGCAATATCCTGAAGCAGACTGTAGAGATCAAGTCAGGTCAGCGTGCACTCCTTTGCTTTTTATTTCATTATTTTCAAGACAGCTAGTGCAAGCCTCCTCTCTAACTCCGTGCCCTCAGGATATGATGATGGTGAGTCAATTCCCCGTGCATTCCCGTTTTCTACTTGTTGCCTTGTTTCTGATAGTAGTAGCTCTCAGTGTTGCTGTTTGCAGTCTTCGCATCTCTAGTCTCTTTCTCCCTTTATGTTTGAATTTAGTTCCTTCTGTAACTCTTTCACTCTCCCTCCATCGCAATTTTGTTTCCTCTCTCCATCTTTCTCTTCCGTTACTTCCTTTTGAATCGCACCCATTCCTTGTCTCATTTCGCTAACTTTCTATATCCTTCCAGTTTTCTCCTTTGTCCCTCTCTTCTCAGTTTTCTTACATCATGCAAACTAAATCATCTGTGTAGTAATAAAAATTCTCGTTAGTAGGTACAAGATTGGTGTATGTGTAAGTAAGCATGTGTAAGTGTTATAAGTACTACCTTTATAGAAACTGACATATGAAAGATAGCTTTTATCAATATATTGCAACCAGTTGTAGTGAATGCAATCCATCCGGGATAGATGTCCTCTAAAGGCTGATTGTTTGACTGTCTTAATTCATTTTTGCTCAGTATGTGCTGTGGACTATTTGTATTCTTGCATTTGAGCATGTCGGGAATAGGCCGTGTTGTTCTTGCAGTTTTTTACCATGATTACCTTTATTCTGAGAAATGGAGAAGAAAGATGTGAGGCTGCATTGACTGTAGTGAAGGTTAAGTGGAACGTAAATAGGTACCTATTATTACAGGATACAGAATGACCTTCTGAGCAACAAAGCTAGAAGTTTTGGGGAAGATGGAGTAATGAGTTCGGAAGCATTTTATAAATCTGCTGTGATTTATTTCAAAATTATCATATACTACTTACCTACACTGGAGGGATACAGGTGATAACAAAATGAGGATAAGAAAACTACATAATCCCTAAATAACTGCAGGGTACATTTGTGTTTTTACTTTAAAACAAACAGCTACTGGTTGGATTGGCAACACTCCCCCATCTGCAGTACTTACTTATTCTTTGTTTTACTTTGATTTGGGGGATAATCATGGTCTAAGTTTTGGAACTACAGTTCTTAGAATTTGGGGGATGTAAAAAGGAAGTAAAATGTTTCCATGTGTTCAGGTAGTTGGCTGTGGTTTACAACTAGAGCCGCTCAATGAACTGTGTGTCACAGCCACCGCTGCAGCTCCAACTGGTGACCGTGCTGAGAAATGGGCCAGATCTACGGCCAGACTACAAGAACTAATTTCTGGTTGTTTTTAGAACAGTGACGTGCACCCATCCACCCCCTGGCACCTCACAGTTTGAAAACCTCTGGTTTACAAGTGAGATTCTTACATCATATCTATCATAGACAACACTGAGACAAACTACACTGACCTGTGTGAGGTTTCCGAAAAATGCTGTCTCCTCCAAGTTACATTCATATGCAGCTGTCCACCATTAGGCAGGACAAGGCAGCTTTATTTGTATAGTATTTATTAAATTAAGAGGCAATTCACAGGCCTTACACAAAAACAACCTTTTAAAACACAATGAAGAGGCAAAAGAGAACAAAACATCAATCAATCATCTGATCCACTTTGCGGCTGTTGTTGCTTTGTAACAGGTGTGTTACTCTAACGTTAACGTTACTGGAGCCAGACTCCGTGATTAATGTGATTGCATATGGGATCCGCGGCGCCTAACCGGAGTTAGGAGACCTCTGGTTTTATTTTAGTTGACTTCAGCCTCGTCTGTTGCTGGTGACTAGACGCCGTAGAACGGAGACTTTTTATTTCTCTTCTGTGGCAGCGAACACAACACACGGCCTTTCAGTAACTACGATGCTGCAGCCTGAGCTCATCCAGACACTTTATGGCTAACTAAAGTTACCTAACTACCATTAATAGTATGTACTTTTCTGTGGCTGCGGCACTGTGCAGGTACTTCTCTCTCACACCTGGAGAGACTCACCTCTCTCACAAACCCGTTAGACTACATCACAGGAGGAAATATATATTTACTTATTCTCAGTGCGAGAAATACGAGGTGTGTTGCATCCGTGTCAGCGTGTGAACTGGTTGATATGTGTGAGTCTCACGGTCAAAGTGTGAGAGCTCTGTATTATATTTTATGGGAATTTCGGATAGGCTGCCGTCACGCTGCCACTGGTAGACGTTCCTTCCATACACTCGCCTTAACGTTGCCGCCGGTGTCTTTTAATTGAATTAAATTAAAAAACGAAGGGCTGCAATTGACGATTATTGTCATTATCGATTAATCTGTCGATCTTTTTCTCAATTAATCGATTAGTTGTTTGGTCCATAAAATGTCAGAAAATGGTGAAAAATATTGATCACTGTTTCCCAAAGCCCAAGGTGACGTCCTCAAATGTCTTGTTTTGTCCACAACCCAAAGATATTCAGTTTACTGTCACAGAGGACTAAAGAAACCAGAAAATATTCACATTTGAGAAGCTGAAATCAGAAAAAGATGACTCAGAACGATTACTCGATCGGATGGAGATCATGGGTATGATCAAAAGTTCCAGAACAGCTGCTAAATGGTCCTTGTGGTAAAATTATTTTGTCAACTAAGTATAAATAGTTGCATATGAACACATATCACAGAGGATGAGGTTGCAGGAGTACAAATGAAACAAGCTCCTATACTACCAAGTTCTTGCTAATGATGCTGCACAAGCAAAACGATTATTTGTCTTCCCCTTTTAACTATGGGTAAAATGATCTAATTCTTGGTTACAGTGCCAGGAGTCCAAACAAACACATATTTGTACTCTGGCCACTAGGTGAAATTAACTTCTGAACTGTGCAGCATTTACTCACTGCACCCAATCTATAAAAAAATATCAACGATTCCCAGAAATGTTCAAAAAATCATACATTTTATAAACATGACATTGTGGAGTTTATATTTGTGCAGGCTTAGGCCATTGCAGGTATTTGAATGCATATTTGTCTGTAGATGGCAGCCCCTGTAGCAACATTGTGTTTGTGTGTGTGTGTGTGCGTGTGTGTGTGTGCTGACAGGCGTGACGCTGATGTGTAGAAGGCTGCAGAAATGACTGGATGTTCGCCCCCACATACTGAGCGTGTCCACTTGATGAACAATTATCATTCATTACTGCTAGCTGTCAGCCTCTCTCTCTCTCTCTCTCTCTCTCTCCCCTACCTTCGCTAACACTCTGTTTCTGTACCACCTCCTCTCTCTCCAACTCGCTCGCTTTTCCTCGATGTCCTTCAGCGATCGGCATGGAGCTGTCATTCTGTCAGCCCTCCATCAGCCTATCGATTCACCGATCTTTGCCCGACCATGGACAAATGCTTGCATGCCAATTTCTCTGTTTTCTCCCGCACCTTCCTTCTGCTCAGTCCCGTCTCTCGCTCTGACTTGTTCTTTAGCTCTAAGTAGTTTTGGCAGGGGGGTAAATAATCCATTCTAAACTTTATTTCACTGTGACAAGAAATATTGCTCTTCTAGACTGAGGGAAAAAGTGGTGTGCCAGTGGTGTTTAGAAAGACTGATAAAGGTGGGCAGTGTGGTGTTGCTGATACTCAGGAGTGATCTTCTCATGGCTCAGGGTAAACAGCCTGATATTCAGGCTGAAAGGCCATTTTGTTTCCACTCATTATTCACTCTGACACTGGCTTTATGTCTGCCATTTTCTGTGGGGGAGGATTTGACTTTGCCTAAACCAATCACTAATATGCAACTACTCTGTCATTGTTGTCCTCCGACTCTGAGGCTGTTAGCTAACATATGGGAAGCATAACTTGAGCAAGTTTCACAGAGAGTGGCAGTCGATATTAAGAATACATGTAAATACGTGTAATACAAGACACAAACCAGGATGAGGTATCCTGTTAGTAGAAAAATATAGAAAAGGCATAGTCAAAGGTTTCCATGATCCCAAAGACTTCCCTTCACTGATCAAATCCTGTTTTTAGACAGAAAACATGACTGTGCTATGAAATAAGTCTAACAGTCTACAGCCACGCTGGCAGCTGTGAGATTGCACATCGGGGCTTTTAACTAAATGCTAATGTCAGCATGCTAACATGCTCACAATGACAATGCTAACATGCTGATGTTTAGCTGGTATAATGTTTGCCATGTTCTCCATCTTATTTCAGCATGTTAGCATGCTAACATTTGCAAATTTTCTAAACACAAAGCACCTCTGAGGAATGTCATTAGTTAGTGACATTAGTTGGTCATAAACCAAAGTAGGCCTATTGGACAAACTGAAATTTTGAGCTGATGATGACTACATGAAAAGTTAGAGGATCGCCAAAATTATTACAATTCTTTCTGTGCTGAAGAATCTGAAACATATTTCATGGCAATCCATCCAAAAGTTGTTAAGACATTTCATATAAACCAAAAACATTAACCTCATGGTAAAATCAAGGGATCACTAAAGTCAGGTGTCATCCTCTGGCAGTCGTGAGTGACTGGATAATTTCATGGCAATCCATTTAATAGTTGAGATGTTTCAGTCTAGACCAAAGTGGTGGACCGACTGACCGACTGACCGACACTACTATACATAGAGCCCCGGGGCTGGCATGGCTGAAAACTTAAGGGGCTCTTGGTGAATGTAAGTTGCTTCAGGTAGCCTACTTGTGAGATGGTGCAATTTGGAAACTCTGGAAATTACTTTTCCCATCTCAATAATTACAAGGTAAACAGTAACATTAGCCTGTTCACATAGCAAAGAAATCTACAAGAAATGTGCACTTATATGTATTTGGTTGGCCAGCACACAGCATTCCCAGATGATTTGCATGAGAAGAATAGGATGGCTGTGTCTTTTTATTTTTTATTTACCATGAAGTGCTGTTGTCGGTATGAACCTTGCCTTAGCAGTAAGGTAGTGGTCGGATAAAATACAAAGGATGATACTGTACTGACCACTGTAATTCCTGAGACTGAAGTTACAATTAAATCTGATGGGGCAAGAAATGTGAGCGGTAAGACAACCATACATGTTGTAAACAAGCCAACAGTTTGGACAGATTAATAATCCCTCAGGAAAACTGTATGTGCGCACAACAGTGGTAAATTGTGATGGACAGTTTGGGGAACAATTCTACTGTTTACCTTCATTTTTTTTAACAGTTCGGATAACCTGGGGTTTGTTTCTGGTCCTCTAACTGCTCGTGTTTCTTTTTTTTCAACTTTTTTAGCAATGTTACCAAGTTCTCAAATCTCAACAATTAACTTGCTGAATAAAATGTTATTATTACTAACAGGAATGAAGAACAAAACAAGCAGTTGTAATAATGTGTAACTACCTTTAAGGAATTTGAACATTATGTTAAATGTAATTATGGAATCCATCCAATTCTTTACCTGATTCGTCATGTATACTATAAAAGCCCTCTGTTGATGTTCTTTCTAGCATTTTATGTAGAACACCAGTTGTAATTTATCTATCTTTAGTGCACTGAACATTATTCAACTAAATAAATAAAAGGTGTTTCCTGAAGATGCACGTGCAGACGGGAGGCAGAAAACGCCAAAGAATTATTGAGATCTTGTGCGGAAAGAAACATGATGAGGAGTTGTTGTACACTGCATGATCTGCAAAAGTGATGGAATGTGGAAAATGTTTCATATCAAGAGGGAAACATCCCTTCCAGCACAACAAGTACATAATTAGATATATGCATGTAGTGATCTGCTCAGAGCCATGGATTTTAATAACACGCTGGATGGTTTCTCATATAAACTGGTGAGGAAAAAATATCTTAGGCTGTAGTTATAATTGTGTTCCTGTGTATTTTTGGCTGGTTTACAGAAAGGAGCTGCAGTTTGAAAGGCTCAGTGATCAATGCCTTGCTGATCAATATATGAGTTTCAGTGTGTGACTTAGTGGCAGCTGCTAATTCAAGGCTAATAGAAATGACAGACTGGTGTCTTTGGCTTGGCTTGGCTGCTTCACCCGTTTTCTTTTAGAAGCAGAAACACTTTTCTGTCAGATTTGAACATACTGCTGTACTAGCTTTGGAAATGTCATTTTAACATAGAAAAGATCCTTTTGTCGTCATCGACCCTTTCAGCTTCAGTGAGACCAAGCTTCATGGGATATGTTGTTGTTTATCAAGGATGAGGTGCTGAACTTTGGCAAGCCAGTAGAATTATATGGACAGGAAAACACAGTGTCAAGTTCCAACCCTTTAGAAAGACCATTAAAAGAGGCCCGCTCTGTGAGCTAATTCATTGTCTAGTTGAGCATAGTGGAACAAGAAGGAGGCAGGACTTCATCTCTTTGTACGAATAAGAGCAATACCAAACTCTAAATCAGATGTAGGCACTGATTTAGAGGTCTGGAACCAGACTAAGGAAAACTGGGACATCACTGGAAAATGACAGAGCAATCAAAGTCAATAGAGATGTTCCCAGTCGATCCCAAGGATTGGTATCGGGTCCGATCAGGGACTATTCTCTCTGATCATGTCTGTTAAAATAAAGCTGATCAAATTCGATCATTTCTTTACGGTACTGCACTGTACAACAGACCAGTGCAGCATTTCGCTACACATGTCAGTTAAAATTAAAGTGTGTGAATGTATTTGTGCGAACCGGTAACACTGAGTTGTGAGTAACTTGATAACAGGCCAGAATGAAACTCGTTCATTCATTTGAGAGGGAAGAAGCTCCACCCTATGACACCACTGTACAATCGTGAATGGAGTGTGGAGTGTTTCTGTCGTTCCAACGACTCCAACAGAGCGATGTACCTTCTCTCCAGCTCATCGTGTCACATAGTTTCAGGAGTCCCACTCTCCAAGTTAAAGTTTTATTAATGTCAGATCGTTCATTTAAGCTCACAAACTTTTTTTTAACCAGGAACTTCAGTAGATCAAGTAGCTCGTGAAAAATAAGGTGTGCCAACTTTAGTAGGCTACGGCTGTGATCGAGAACTCCCTACTGTTCACATTGGGCTGGGGATTGATATATCATCCTACTGATTGATATGTAACTCATTCCTTGGATTTTCATGTTGTAATGACCGTTTTTTTATGCATATTGTTACGTAGTCAATGGTAGGGCCATTTTCGACCTCACACTTGTGTTAAATCAGCATGTTGGTCACATGCTGAGTATACCTGATGAAGACGCAACATAAAAACATCCTAGCTGTTATTTCTAGGGAGACATAAATTCATTATGCAGGCACCTTTTTCTTGACAATATTTGAGCCGTTCACATTTTCAGTATTTTCTGTGGCTGTCGCCTCAAACAGGCAGTGTGAGCTTTATGGTGGTGACACAACAGCCGGGAACCCTGCAGAGTATAAATTGCTTTCCAACTAATTCTGTCTTAATAAAGCGTAGCTTAATGTTTTTATTAACACTGTGTTAGAGAGGAGTAGATTAAACTGAATGGTTGTTCTGCTGTTATTTTGTCTGTGTTGCATTATATTATAACATGTTCCTGTTATTTCATCCAACCAAAGACTGAAGAGGTATTTACCATACATGCTCAGGTTATCTCTTTTCTCAACATTGTGTAATTATCTCAGCATTGAGCATTTCCTTTTATCACACCAAATCAGAAAGTCATTTCATATTCACTTCTGTCAGTTAATATAAGAACAATTACAGCCTGTTTAAAACACTGAGAACTTCAAACTGAGGGGGATAAAAAGCATGTCATTATGGAGCTGACAGTTTGTCTGTGGGGTGTACAAGAGCTCCTTTATGTACAAGTTAAAAATACATACATTGTACGGTCACCAGGTGGTACATGGTTCAGTTGGAACTGTACTTGAACATTAGCGGAGGAACAAGAAGGAGCAGCAGTATTTTTCTGCAAGGTGTGAATTGATTTAACTTTTCAGTTTGTTTACATTGTTATCAACCCTCTTGACAGATTCACCTCTGAGTTCAATACCTCTGAGTCAAGCATTTGTCGGATTTAACGCTCCCCTCTTACACTTTATAGGTCAGGGGTTCTTAAACATTTCAGCCAAACACAAAATTTATCACCTTGCCCTTATCCAGACTCAGACAGTCACATGTGGTCTAGTCACACGGGGATCCAACAGACGCTGGACTGTCTCAAACCCATAAATTAGGAATTCATGCTCTGTTTTTGCAGCGTAAAAGCCCAGCAGAAAGAAATTAAAAACAGACCTAATGTGTCTTATATTATTAATTGCATGCTGGTTGCTTTTCACATTACATGGACTGAAATGGGGATATGACAACTGTCGTAGTTTGGGCAGAGTTTGGACGGTGGACTGTACACTATGTACCTTTTTGTGCAATTAATATGGATAAATGAATTAAAGAGACCAAATTTAAAAAAAAACAAAAGACAAAATATAAATTCAACCTAAGGTTCCAGAAGAAAAATTCAAGTATTGACAAGTTTCCATCTGAATATAGTGCAAATTTCGACCAAATCAGCAAAAGAAAATTAGAATTAATGCGTGTTTCCATTCACTGCTGTTGTTTTTGTAAATATTGGGACTTGTGGGTTGGGCAGTTGATGTTACTAATTCTCCGGCTGGGTGCCATGAAATGTTTTTGTACCGAATCAGGTTATTTAAAAGCAGAACTGGAGCATGAGAATGACGGTCAACATACTGTCCAAGTATAGCAAGTATAGTGGTCCCAACTTGGGACTGACTTATATAGTTGCCTTAACTACCTCAACCTTGCTATTATAAACAAAAGTAGTTAGTAGTCAGAAGATCTCACAAGCGTTGCACTTCCCTGGAAAACCTTGGCGTTGTGGACAAAACCTCAAACGACAAAAAGATGTGGAAAACATGATGGAAATATGGCATCCATGTTTGTTTCATGGGTATTTGAGAGAGGTTACAGTCTCCTCATCGCTTCACACAGATCTGATGTTGCTGTCTCTTCAGTGGAGCAGAAGGTTTCATTATTAATTGGCTTTGCACATTGCACTTTGTGCCATTTTGTTTTTGTCGATACATCAACTTTTCCAACTCAGCCAAGTCTAAAACCTTTTTCTTCGAATTGTCTGTTTCCACTGTTTTTTTTAATGCACAAATTGAAAATGTGCATAAAAATGGATGAATGGATATGCACCTAATGAGACAGGACTGTCTGCTTGACACTTTCCAACAGTTCGATCGGCATGAAACTCTCCCAGTTGAATCATCAAAACAAAAGATGAGCAACTGCACTGGAGAATATCTGGTTCTTTGATTTCAGAAAACTGATAATACATTATGCAGCTTTAATCATTCATGCAGCTTTAATTGTTTTGTTCTTTTGTTCTTATTTTTAACAACAAAGCCTTTTGAATTCACCATTACTCTGACTGGCTTCTTTATAGCAACAGTGGTCAAGGTTCATGGGTCTCGTAGTATTTAGAGCCATCTGCCAAGACTCACCGTCAGAAAAAACAGGATTTCTCAGAAACAAAGCTGAAATAATTAACACTACTGGCCATAACATAAACCAGTTTATAGTCCTATGTTTCCATTTTGAGTAATATGATAATATATATATGATAACATATAATACGACATAAGAAAAATTTGAAATCCAGAACCACTGGCTCCTCCCACTTTGCAACTCTATTTTTTGAATTAACCAATTCATAGTTTTCACGTGACGTCACACCCTTATAGGAACACCCACCTGGAGGCCAAACAAGGCTTTCCTCTGCTGCCCGCCAGTTAGTTTTACTGGTTTAGCCAAAATGCCGGATAGTTGTTGTTCAATCAGATGCACTAACTGATGAGGAGACAAGCCTGGGTTTTGCTTCTACAGAAGAGTTTTGTTTAGATTTCTGTCATAAGATATTGTGTTAACCCAAAACTTGCAGTTTGCTCACATATCTTTGTTTTTCTTCATTTGAGAGGTGATCTAAATATTCATGGCTTGAAACAGATGGAAAATTGACAGGCCTGTGCTGCATCTCTATGGAGAGTCCAGTGTTGGCTGCCGGTGTTTTGCCCTCCAGGCCTCCGCGGCAGTCACGTGACTGAAAACTATGAATAGTTTGGCCATTGCAAATTCCCAGAGTGCAAAGTGACGTCTTCAAATTGCTTGTTTCCTTTGGCCGACAGACCAAAGCCCAAATATATTTAATTTATAATCATATAAAGAAAAAGAACCAAATCCTCACATTTTAGAAGCTACAAGCAGTGAATGGTTGGCATTTTTAATTAATTTTGTGTCAGCTGACAAACTGATTAATTGTCCATAATCACCATGACACTAAACATATTTTTCCCATGAAAGAGTACGACTTGTTTCAGCAGAGATAATTATATTCGAATATATTAAATATGAAAGGAGCAATGAGCTAACAGATGCTAATGTACATTCTCCATCCCTGTGTCAGTTTGCCTCTGAATCGTGGCAGCGCTCCCCCTCTCTCTGCCCAACAGGATAAACTGTCCTGTTCTGTTGTACGCCGTCCTCTTCTGTTCAGGCTCTCGCTCAAATGACAGGGTCGCTATCACAAGGGACAGCGACTTCCGCTGGGGAATATTTGCATGTCAGCCAGCCTGTCTGCCTCTTTCTCTGTCTCAATTTGTCATCCGTTCATTGTCTTAGTTTCTTGTTTTCTCGTTCCCTCTTTCATTCTACCCAACACACTCTTTCTGTCACTCATTCTCTCACTGTATGGTGGATGAAAAACAATGGATCAGCTGTGAGGCCACCTATATAAAAAAGGGAAAGTCTTAAAGGACAGCCTAAAGGAAAGAGACTAAATGTTTTCAATGTAGCTGGACAAACTCAGTCTTTCCTGTCTCTGTGTATATTGGTGTTCTTGCCTTCCCTGAGCAAAGTGATGCCCAATCCTCTGCTCTGGCCCAATAGCACTTCAGCACCTCCCAGCATTCAACACTGTAGATTTCTAGTACTGTATGCTTCTTTTGGGTAGCTTTATACAGGGAGCACCAGCATCTTCTCCGTAAGGGTGCTTTCAGACAGCAAGCAGTTCCTGCTGCGTCTGCCGCCGGGAAACGTTGATGTTCTGTATTTTGAATGGGCAGCAGCAGGGTGCGACTCTCCTGCCGGCATCTCTCAGCAACCTCCGATCCTACTATTGACCTGTACCATACACCACAGGCTGCTGCTGTCTACTTACTCTAATCTCAAGGCAGCTAAATAGAGCAGGTTGTAGCCTAGAATAGAGCAATATTAATTAACGCAATTAATATAGCAAGTTTTACTAACCTAACTGTGAGCCACTGGGCACATACGCCGAAAAAGCTTCCTCGCGCTTCCGTGGTTTTGGGCGGGGAGCCGCACACGTGAATGAAAAAAATAGTTTAATTATATGGCTCTCCTAGGCTTTCCAAATATTTTTGGACTGAACTGATCAAATTCTGAAAAACCAAAGAGTCACGATGGGGTGTTTGTGATGTTCAGAAAAATGTATTCACAGTTTTGCAGCTGCTCCTTTTCACCGCTCCTACGCCAACATTGCCTCACAGCTTTTGCCGAAACTTTTCGAAACTTACTCTCTGGAAACAGGAAGATGTGGCTCTTTAAATGTGTACTTCCATAACATTTCAACCAACCAGACTTTTGTCACTAGTACGGGTCAAGCTCCAAAACACGTGATCATACAATTGCTCCTCAAGTATATTTTTGTTAGTATTTCAAACTCCACGCTCCCAGTTTGTAATGTGTAGGCTCCAAGCTCAAGCTAAGATGATCCGGGTGACTTCACTAGGGTTATGTTCTCAGACTTGACAAAGATCCTCTAGAGCCACAGACAGCATTATACAACTGTTTTCACCAACTCTGCAGTAGTCCTTATGACCAGAAAACCTATCGGTGGAGTTTTCTTTTAACCCTTAAATGTGTGGGTGGTTTTTCAAACATTCCCACATACACAGATTAAGCCATATATTAAAATCACATTAAGTTTTTCTGACATATTATTATCAGTAACAGACACACAAAAAATATATTTCTGTCATTAATGAAACATTTTTTTAATTCATTCATATATTTCATGTTTATACTGTACTATCTTACACATGACTAGAGGGGCGCATACCAAACCCAAATCAGTCAGTATGGTAATCAAATCGAAGTCACTTGTTTGTTGTCATTGCAACATGGTTGCGTGTCACTGGTTTGCGGTTGAGCCTGGATAGACAGAAATGTGGCATATCCAGGAGTTCTTCTGCTGAAGCGGCTCTATTTCTTGAAAAACCTTTTGGAAGTTGTCCTCAGTTCTCTTGAGACCGCTACTTAGATGGTATGTTGACCGTTGTCAAATTTAGAGCTTACATCGTCTGAGCTGGCTTCGTCATTCCCATGCTCCAGTAATGCCTTTAAATGGTCTGATTCATAAATGGCACAAAAACAAAATCCTCATCATCAGTGGCCTCAGGTATATCTTTATTTCCAGAGCTACTGTCGTCAAAACCCTCCAACATTAAAGAATCTGCTGCTCTGCACTAAACCTGACACCCAGGTGCTGCACCGTCACGTTGCTGTGACAGTAAACTAATGTAAACTAACTTTTTCATCATTGTGTCCGTATTTATTCATATATTCAGTGCCATCATCCCATCAACAGGAAAACGCAACATTACCCGCTATCACTCGTAACACTCTTACATACCTAGGGTCTCTACCAACCCTGTAAGCTTTTTAGAGAAAAACCATTAAAAAAAACAAAATTAATCAGACGGGGTATAATCTAGTCTCTGGTCGCTAAAGACTGGAGGTTTGAATTTAAGGGTTAACAGATTTGTAGGAGAGAAAGAGCCACATGTGTACAGGCTATCAGCCCCCAAGCTTCCCCAGCACTGGTTATAAAGGTCAGTCTGTTGATGCCAGGAGCCTGGCCAGAAGCTAGCAGCTGAGTGACTAGTGACCTCCTGTAAGATGGGTCCAAACCAGCTGCTCAGAGACCAGCTGAGGCTGGTCCGGAAGCATCTGTGCAACACAGTCCATGTCAAAACAGTCAGGACAGTGGAGTCAAATACAAGCACGCCTGCTCATTTCTGTAAGTTCTGTGTCCTTCCACACCTCTGGGGATAAAGACAGGTCCTCTCAGCCACTGAACTCCCTAACTTAATGGAAAGAAGCACCCATGTCTTTAGAGGTCACTGCACAATGTCTGCCCTTTTGTCTTCTACTGTAAAACACCAGTAAAACACCTGTCTTTAGCGCCCTGAAAGAGACCGGCAGTATCTGGGCACACAAACTACGTTTAATGTCTCCTGCTCCAAAGTGTGAACAGCCTCTTTGATTCTGGTGGTGGCTGAGAGGTTTAGCGCTGGCAAAACACCCAAACACACAGCTTTTCCCACCATTAGCTTAAGGAGTCAAAATCCCCCCCCNNCCCCCCCCCCCCTCTCTCTCTCTCCAGTGCTGAGAGAAAACTTCAAATCGCTTTTTGGCAAGAATCAAAACTGTGCCGCAGTTTAATACTAAATAGCCAATAAGACTTCACTGACGGGGATGGACATAAGTTGCCTGAAGCAAGGTGATAGTCTTTAAAACCAACAGGATATAGATATAAAACTGCTTACTACTTGAGAACCGAAAATAGTAAGATATAGATCCTGTCTAGCCTTGCTGTACCGATCCTCTCCTTTGCTGTCCTAACTTGGCCCTGCTGCCTTGCACTGAGTTCTTAACCCTCCATGCATTGATTTAATCAAAGCAAATCTGCAGTTAATCCTAACAGACAGGCTGGTGGATCTATTTTACACTTCCAGGCACCTACTGTAATACTTTGATTTTGCTTGATTTGCAGTAAAAGCTCCCTCAGTCTCCTAAAGACCTGTAAGCAGTCTGATCGCTGGTTTGTACCATATACAGTACAAGGACAAAACATTAAATACGACCCTTTATCTCAGCTTTGACTAATACATGACTCCTCTTTACTCTCCGCTGTCGAGTTCTTTTTCTTAAAGCACAAAGAAATTGATGGAAATCTCTGCAGTGACAATAGTATCATTGCTAAGAGAAAGCACCTATACACCTTAGTCCACATTTTCATCATCTATACGTGGTTTTCATAAAAAGCTACAACTGGCTTTTCCCAGATTGATCTCTGAAATAAAGGATTTCTTCTGTCTTTGCCCCCTCATACCTAAAAGACGAAGGCAGTCATATGTCAGTGTCTTCCAGGAAATGTATCACTGTTCCAAAAGCTACTCATATGAGCATATGAACAATCTGCCAACCCTATCGTTAAGTATGATTGAGTTTAGGCAGCTAAAAACTACATGGTTACGGTACGGGAAAGATAGCTTTAAAGGCTGAAAGAAAGCTACATTGTAGGAAATTTGACATGATCCATGCTCTCCATTATGGAACAGTCAACCAAACACTGTGACCAAAGAGGGTTTGAGGTTCTTCCAGGAAAAAGTGTACTTCAGGGTTGGAGGTGCTGGCAAGTGCAAGATAAACACGTAAACAGAAAAAACAGAAACCGCACACTCTGTCTGCAAAAACATATTCAAGGAGTAATTATTTTCATGAGCCTGATGAAACATGTTGCTCTTGTTTATAAAAGATTCGTGGATACATTCTTGCAGGTTGAGTATGAGGTTTTTCTTATTGTCATTTACCATTTATGCACCAGTGCAAGAGGTCAGGAAAACATACTGTAAACAGGTTGAACACAAAACCATTGCTCTTGTATGTCTGGTGAGGACAGTCTCCATTAATGGCCCTAAATGCTGTATACAGAAAGGGGACTATAAAGGACACAATGCAATTTAAATAAGCAGAGGAGATTAGGTTCTGAAACTACAGAGCATTCAACTGCCCAATGTTTCCTCCTGCTGAGGGTCATTAGTCACAAGAGTCACTGTGTAGAGGAGCCTCCTGGGCCTCTGGTCTGTGGTGCTTGCAAGCAAAGTGTTCATGTCCCACTTACACAGATTCTAAATATTTCACACCATATTCCTAATTTCATAAAGACACATCGAGTTTGAGCTGAAGAAAATACAAAAACACCAGTTTTGCTGAAGTGCTGCAGATCTGCTTGTAGAAATGAATAAGAGAGGCGCTCTCAGTGCATGACTGTGTGCGTCAGTGGTGACACACCAAAAGTAAATCAACAGGAAAAATGCCACTTGGAGTCAGCTGAATGAAAAGTGTGGTTAATTTTTAGAGGAAGAACATGACCTTCATCTAAAACGGTGACATTTAAACATAGCGGTTTGGTAGAAACAGGAAACAGTAGGATGTTGATGATGAAGTACAGGGCTGAGTCTGGCAAGCTACTATAGTGAGCTAGCAGTGGGAAAGATGTTTCTACAGTACAGTACTGTACACGTCATCACCACCTGTAACAATTTGCAACCACTCTCAAAAAGAAACACTTTCTGGACAGTGGTTTTGTTTGTATACCATTAAAATACTATATGTCTGTTTGATGAAAAATATCTCCAGTGTCCGCTGGACAGAACGACATTAACTTGTATAATATTATAGCTTTATTTAAGCTGTTTGGGTTTGTCCAAGAGCTTTTGGTCTTTTAAAGTAGGGCAAGATGTCTTAAAAAGTGGAAGGAATCACCTTAACATCATAGTCATTACTTCATTTTCAAACTCAATCTGACGGAGCAGAGAGCCGAAATAACAAAAAAAAAATGTATCACAGAAAAAGACGAAATAAAACTGTTCCTTAGAAAAAATATGAAAAGACAAACATTTAAAGGGGAACATGAGATTGTGTTACGAGAATACCTTGCTTCTGTTATTGAGCATATTTCAGGTTGAATGGATGCAGGCCTGCGTTCCTTCTCCAACGCTCCCCATCGCCTGTGACTGCAGAGGCTGTGGAAGAAAACAAGAGAAAGAAGCAGAGGAGGAAGACTTTGTGACGGTGTTATTTCTGGCCCTGGATTTTGATTTCAGTTTAGTATTTTGAATAAAATGTTCTTCACACGTTCACTAAAATACTGTTCTGGGTTTAGCTTAACAGGAGCAGCTAAAACTGTTCCTTTGGCGAGCATTTATGGGAAGATTTACAGTGGTTGACAGCTTACATTAATCCGGCACTCGCTCCTAACCAAGAACATATATACAGTACGCAAAAGCAAGCTGACTAAAAGTTACATTTGTGCCACATTCAGATACAGCTCTTGTCAATGTGAAGTTAACGTTAAGCTTACCTTTTTATAAATGTCAGCGTGTTAGCTTGCCTGTTCTTGCGGTTTTGTCCCGGCTGTGTTGTTGCCACTTCTTGTTTCAGTGGGATAGATGCATTTAGCAGATAAATCTTTAACTTTTTCCAACAACCGATAATGTCAGCTAAAATTAGCTAACAGGTCAAGCAGTTTTTTTCACATAATTGCCTTTTTATTAATGGAGGAAAACTGTAATACATTTTGTCATACTTTTGTTTTCAAAGCCTACTTTTTATTTAGTTTCACTGTGGAAAAAAGGTCGTCAAAGGATATTTCTCATTGTGGTTTTTGTTGAGGAAGTGAACCCTGGTGGTGTTGGAACTCGGGTCACTTTGTGAGTTGCTGTAGGTTATACGCTACGGAGTGTCGACATGATTTATTTTACCACATTTTGTTAAATAGAAGACAGGATGTTAGGACATGTAGTATTGTCAGGGCTACCAAGCAGTTCTTTACTGCAGTTTGTCTTCAAAATGCTGATAAAGAAAAAACTCTGGTGCAACACAAGTGAATTTGTAATGTGACCTTGTCTATTTTTGGGCGGAGGTAATGAATGAGTTTGCCAAGTGAGTCTTGGAAAGCAATATGAGGAATCAATTTTTTTTATTTTTTTTTTGCGCGCTGTCGTGTGAAACTGACAAGCTGTAGAAGACCTGAATTTCAGATTTGTAAGCCATGATGCCGCCGTTGATACGGTTATAATCAACCACCTTATGAGAAGAACTCGGTTTGCCTCTGCCTCCCTCAGTCAAGGTCAAACAAGCTCTAACTTTGCATTCCAATGTCCGTCTCCCTCTCGCACTGTCTCCAAACATGAATCATTTCTCTGGATACATTTGTTATAATGTAATTTGAAAGTAATTTCAAACCCACAAATCTACACTGTTATTGATGACTGTGTCAAATGACCCACAGGTGCACAAACACAAATTCTGCACACACACACACACACACACACACACACACACACACACACACACACACATGCATACACGCACGTGCCAGTCGATTTCACCAATTCTACCTCATTAATTCAAACAGTCTGACTTTCTAAACATCATAAATCACTGCAAGACTAGCAGCCCAACCCCACTCACCTTTTCTCTCCCCCCCACTTTCTCTCAACCTTATCTTCCCTCCATCTCTCCTTCTATGTCATCTATTCCCTCTTCAATCACTCTCTCATTTTCTCTCTTCCCCTCGCTTCTTTGGGAGGTCCAGAAAGTTTGTAGTATGCAGTCTAAATAGTGCTCTGATGGATTGGCTGTCTTCCACAGGCCTGAAGATTAGCCCAAGGGCAAACCCACTCCTGTTTCCTGGGTGCCATGCTGAAGATGAATAACTGTTTATTAACCCAATGCAGAGTGACTCCTTCCCCACCTCATTATGGCGTAGAAAAAAAACCCATAGAGGCTGCTCAAGTTGGCCAATGTGACACTCTCTCCCCCTGCCTCCCTGTCTCTGTCACTCTCCCTGTCTCTCTCTCCGTTCCTCTCTTGCTTTCTGCAGCAGATAAACCAGCAGCCTGATGTAATGTGACAGTGTACGTTTGGTTCTTGTTTGCTTCCTGACAACCCAGGAAATTGGCTTTTCATCTTACAAAAAACCCTGCACTCCGTATATTAGAGGACATTCATCTTATTATGAGCGGCCGAGGGTAATTGGAAGTTTATGCATCCATTTAATGGCAACGTACTGAGGGACAGATTTACTAAGGCTTTTGTGGCGTTTTTTTCAGTCGCAGATGTGAAGCATTCTGCCCCAGACACATGTGGTGTATGTATGAAACAAGCACACCAGGCCAGAGTTGGAGTTTGAATGTCATTTTAGTGTTTGCACTAACTGAGCATCCAAACTGTGTTGCTGCCTGCTGTCAGTGAACGCACGCCGCTGTGAGCATCTGAGAGGTGGACAATTTTCGTCAAGCTGACACGCAGTTGTTAAAATGTTGCAGAGAAGCTTGTCATCATACCTGCATACCACTTCTTTTCTACTGCGGTTCATCTACCTGTATTCCTTTTTTATGCTTCAGTCTGCCACTGATGAAACCAAAGACTGTAATAGGCGAGACCGCTGGCCGATTTTGGCATTTTGTGTTCATTAAACTTGAATTTGAACTTGACGTTTAATACTGTGAAGTCACTATATGCTTTTAATTACACTTTTACAATGAGCATTTGGCTGCATTTGCCTCAGTATTCTAGTGAAACATTAGTTGTATCAACACCATCCCCCCCTCCAGCTGTGCAATTTCTCAGTAAATCTGGCCCCATGTCTGGACTGAGTTCTCACATGGCGAGGACAATGGGAAAAAAGAGTTGTCAACACACCAAAATTAATCTGTTCCGTATATCAATATGTTATTTCATAGTACACATGTTATAACAGTGAGGGTTGAAACCAAGGAAATAAGGAAAAGGATCCCAGATCGATAAACCACTTTGTTTTTACTTAAGCAAGCTGAGCACAGAAGAACTGCTGAAAATGACATACAAGATTTACTGAGTTTCAGTGAGAAATTAGTGAAGTAAATGTAGAATCATATCAAGTATCATCCTGGTAAGTTTGCAGCTCTCAAGAATACCATCACTGCCCAGCAGAAACCTTGTAACTCCAGTCGTTCTGGTAACTGGCAGCTGACATTGGACCCACATGTAAAAAAAAACAAAATACTATTTCGTTGACCTGAGACTAAACCAAAACCCTTGAAAACCTTTTTCAAATGATAATGAAATCAACCAGGTTCTATCAGTTACTGAGAGTTTGTCTAGGTGGACATAGAAGGATTTTGAAGAACAATCACAGAATGCAAGTACTGGTGTGCACTGTGAATAGTGACTCAAAGTTTCACAACACCAAATCAAAACAAGTAACTGCAGAAAGTGTGACTGGCATTTACATGGAAAAGCTACATTACCACGTATTCTGGAGAATGTGTCTGTTGTTCTGTCTTGGTAGAAATATTGAAATATAAAAAGCAATACAGCCTTCGCTGGGAAATCAAACACAGAAACTAAATGTGCTTCTTATCTTAACATTGACTCTCCATATAAGGCATGAGTTTGTTTTGTTATAAACATTTTTTTGGTCTTTGCACTCGGTTATCTAAAAAGCAATGTGCACTTGTCCACACCTGGGGTTAGATGGAGCGTTATTTACAGCGCTATATCCGCAGACCTTTTTGTTACCACATCAGAAGATTTCTTTATGATTTTTCAGCTCAAAAAATAACTCAACATTGAAGATATTTTGCCATTCATTTTGCCAATGTGTTCACCTTCTTTTGGTATAGACACACCACCAAGGACAGAACATCACTAACAGGCTTCTCACTCGGATGTTAAGCATAGATACTTACAAGTTTTCAAATGCCAGATAAAATGGAAGGCAGGGATTAAAAAGAAATATTCAAAGACAGTAACAGGGTTCAGGATTATCAAATTTTAAACTGTTAAGCATAACATAACAACTCATTCACCACATATATAATATTATCCCATTTCCCCTTCCCACAAGATTGTTCTGTAGCCAAAGAAAATAGGGTTAGAAAAGGGTATATCCTCTTCCATTAACTCATTGTTGAAGACCCCTTAAGAGTTCCTCTTTACATATCAAAATCGCCTTTATCTTTGCAAGGCAGATGTCTTAGGTATACTTAATGACATCGGCTCTCTGAGGTTCCAAATCACAAAACCTGTCGGTATAAGAGCGTCTCTTAGCTTCATCCATTTGTACAGCTTGCCAAAAGCAGGGCAGTAATAGCAAAAGTAAGCCTCCAGGCTAGTACAGTAGAGCCTCTGAAAGAGAGTCCAAGAATCAGCTGCTCTCCCAAAAGTCCACAACATGACTCCACTGTTCATCAAAGGGCTCTGATAGCAATTTCTGATAAAAATGTGACACCAGAAAACCAGCCAAGAGTGGCCATAAGAAAGGCCCAGCAGTCAGCCTTTAGAGTTGGATGTTTGTGTTAATCCAGACGATTTGGGTCCAAGGGGCCAACTTTGTAGGACCTACCCTGCTCAGTCTAGGGTTGTCCCAGAAGCAGCAACTCCACTTTCAACATGTAGTATCACTCCTGAACCTAACCTGTGTGCTAAGCTAGCTAGCTGCACAGCTGGGCCAGCTCAGGTTCAGGAGAAGCATTGGGAAGCTTGGAGTTGAAGATCTGCAGAGAGTCCTTGATGCGTGCCACCTCTCCGGCCGACAGCTTGAGCCGGTGGCGCAACAGACAAGAAAACAGGTCTAGTGGCTGCGGTGCAGGTGGAGACAGCCGGTTAATCCGGTCTCTCATCTCCAACAACATCAGAAAAGCAGCGTCCTGCGTACCCTGCGTGTAGGGGTAGTCCAGCTGGAGAATCAGATCCTTGATGCCCTCAGGGTCAAAGTGCATACTGTATCCAAACACTTTGAGCGTGTTGATCTTCATATACCCCAGGTTGGACGTCTGGTCATCCAGGTCCAACGGTTCATAGAAGAGAGTTTCATTCACTGTTGGATCATCTGTGACTATGCGGCTTCGCAGGTAGATGTGTACTGTTTCAAAGAAGGACTTCCATTTGCCGCCCAGAGACAGTGTCCAGTTGTAACACTGTGCCGTGGCGACGGCGTCCAGTCGAGTTCTCTCCCAGTCAGGGAAGTCAGGCTGGTTCACTGGCATGAACCAGCTCTCTGAGTGACTTCCACCGAAAGGATTCACATAAATCGCAGGCACGGGCTCCAGCGTTGAATTCTTTGTCGAGCATATCTGGAAAGAAATGCCCATCAGCATGTGGATGAGATTGGACTTATTTTTGTTACTCTTGAGTGTCAGCAACATTCTCTTCCTCCAGGCAGGATTGAACCAACTTCCCAGGCGGACGTCATTGCTGATGTAGATGGCGTGGACCTCTATTCTGCTATCCAGCCGCTGAAGCAGGTACTTCACCTGAAGAGGGATTAAAAAACTGTAACTTACAGGTAGACAGATAATAATAGATATATCACTTACACACTGGTTCTCAAACTATTTCAGTTTGTAACACAGGCTAACCCAAGCAAATATTACTTTCTTAGACTTTAGAAAGCTCCTCCAGAGCCACAGAAGACGCTTTACAACTTATTTTCGCGGGCTGAATGGTACTTCTCATAAAGAGTGACCTATGAGTATACTCTGTGGAGTGGCTGCCTAGTTTTTTAAAGCATAAAACCTGTATTTACATTTTTTTCCCTCTCAGCACTTTATAGAAAGGGAATTGATTATAAAAATGCATAGAGAATCAGATTAATAAGAAGAAACAATAACGGAGTCCATTAAATGTCCATGTTTACTGCTACTACCTGCCTTTGTAAGAAGCTTCTCTTTTCATACTGCAGACAGTAAAAAGGATTCTGAGCCAGATCTGTATTTGAAACTCCCTGCTCTTGTCCTTAACGCTGCAAGGTTTTGATTGACTGAACTTGCTTTTCTCACTGACATTGTACATGTCCATTGCTTTTATCATTAGCTTGTGTGCATAACTTTACATGTTTAGTATGTATGAGTCTGAGACAGTGAGAAATAATGGAAGAGGTAAATAAATATGATATGATCAACTTATAGGGCCAACTTTCACTGCTATATTTTTGCAGTACTGTAGCATCCATGTTGAACTACAATACAAACATTTAATTTGTCATTTTGTGGTCTATTTTTATGCTCTGTTATTACTATTGAAGGTATCAAGGTATCCTTTCATTTTTTAATTTTTGATTAGAGGTACTGTATTATTTGGTCCACAGAGGTTTGAGAACCAATGAGATACATATATAAGAAGCTCTGAGAACCTCAGCATCAGGCATGTCCAAGTCCAAGTTCAGATAGTGGTCCAGGGATGCAGCAATGCTTGGCCGGCAGGAACCAAGATGGAGGACGTTGCCATGGTGACAGGTTCCGCAGCGGGTTGCGTTGTCAGTGGCACAGGAGGAGCAGGAGGTGGAGGAGGTGCCCACAACACAGGGAATGACTCCGTGACAGGTGGGCTGCTCTACAGGGCAGATACAGCTCTTCACCTCCTCAGAGAAGGAGCCCAGCACTCCGTGCTCATTGCAGTAGAGCAGAGACTGGGCCCTACTCAACCAAAACCCAACGGGCCTGCAGAGGGGACAGAGAAAACACAATAATGCAGTTGTGTATATAGTACAACATATTCCAACACAGAACACAGTGTAGGTAACTGCTTAACAGGTCATTTAACGCCAGGCTGGAAAGCAGTGTGCCACTGCCCTTTTTGGCTAAAAGTCTCAAGTCTGCTTCACCTCTGGGTGAGTGTGGTCAGAAGTGTGCCCTGTTGCACCGGTAACCACCTGTAACCCAACAGTGATGTCATTGGGTCCTGGAGAACACCTGTACATCACTGCATGAGTGTGAGAAGTGAAGCCACTGGAGGTCAGCAAAGATTTTCAGGTTTGGTTAAGTTAAGTTAACTTTAACTGGACTTGTTCTTCTTATGTTACTCAAACAGCTACCCAGCTAAACAGTCACCCTGATCACTTTAACTGTCACCAAGAAAGGCATCCTCCTATACCAGTTGTGCAGAGGACAATTAACACTAAAAAGACTGATCTCATAGCTACAATGGCATATTAGTGCCACAAATTCATACAATTAGGAGGAAAAAATACATAACATTTTTTGATCATGAAAGATGAAGAAAAATTGTAATCGTAAAAAAGGTCAATAATCTGGAAAGAGTCATATTTCAAGAGTAAAATCATACAAGAAAAACAGTTGTAAACAAAATACTGTACGCGTCCATTAGGTTGGTTATATGTGAATGTTTTAGCATTTCCTGACAGTTAATAATGTACAGTTACTTTATTTTCCTAAGACCGGTATAGAGCTTTTAAGGGGGGGNNGGGGGTGTGACAGTTCTGTCTGAGGCAAGCACCTACATGTAGGTCAGTTGTGGGAACAGTGGCTGGCTCTCTATAATACCTTCAGCATTTGGCCTGTTGCTATTAACAACTCTAACAACAAGTTCCATAGCAGGTGTAGAGAATCTGACAAAATAAATAATAAAGTTAGGCTATTTTTTAATTTTATCAACTGATTGGAAGTAACAAACAAAAGTTAAAGAAAAAGTATGATGGTTTATTTTCCTCTTTACTTTCCATTGAAATTATTTAACAATATTACTTCATGATGTATTCAGTTGTATTTTTGACTTGTCAGAGCCTTTTACTACATTTTATCAGTTGCAGAGTCCCATATGGTAGTGATGGTGTTGGTGACAGAGAAGCCAAATAAGTGGTTAAGAGAGAGAAAAAACCAGGTCTGGTATTGTGCTCATGTACAGCTGTTTCCACAGTTGGAAAAACAAACAACCAATCAGAGGCTTGTAGGCGGGATTGAGAATGGTCAGGGCGTCTTGGCCCAGGGGTTGAAGGCACTGACCATGCAGACAGATGGGGACAAAAAGTAAAAGTTTCCTTTCTTTCTGAAAGTTAGATGAATAGATCGATACCAATCTCATATGTGGGTGTTAAGTACAGAGCCGGAGCTGGGAGGCGAGTAGCATAGCTTATCATAAATATTAGAAGCAGGGGGAAACCAGGGGCTAACCTGGGTCTGTTCACGTTTTAAAGATATGCTTACCATCACCTCTAAAGCTTACTAATTAAAATACTGTATCTTGTTTGTTAATCCGTACACAAACAGTAATGTAAAAATCATCAATCTGTAGTTTATAGGATAGATTCACAGATTTTCAAGTCTGTCTTAAAACAATAGCCAGGTGCCCGTATGTACATTGCAACATTTATTGCTTCCTTAATTTAAACCCTTGTTCATTAAGAAATAGTTATGCCATGTAACTCCGACTAATTGTCTCCGGCTCTATACGCACAGGCATGAAAGTGGCTTCAATTTTCCCATCTGCGTCTCTGAAAGAAAGCAAATAAGCAGACTTCCAAAAATGATGAATTATTCATTTAAATTGCTGTATTTCTTAGTTCATCATGAAAAAGTTGACTGTTCCTAGCAACTGCTACCACAGCTTCAGTGTTGACAGAAAATGAAATCAACGTAACTAGTACCTGGAGTATTATGCTGCCTCGGTATATACCCCTAAATATATCAAACATTGGAGTATTAGGTGTTGTGCTCCTTTTAAGCCAACAGGACGTGCTGGTATTGAGCGGGAGTAAAGCAATTAATGCTTCATTATCCTCCAAAAATATTAAGTTGTATTTTTCATGAAACTGATCATTTATGAAATCATGGATTATCTAACTTAATTTATGATGATAATTGACATGAATCTGCTTTTGTATTATTTTTCCAGGAAATAAACAAAAATATGCAAACATATAGGTATGTATGTTGTATCGTGGCAGTAGCAGAACTCGTATACTTTCAAAATCTAGCTTACTCTTGCTGGTTTCTTCAACGTTACCAACCGTAGCTTTAAGGGTGTAATTGTTCCATTTTGATCGCTGGCAGTTAGTTATATATAAAAGCCTAGTAGGAGGGGAAAGAGCTTTTGCAAATGTCAAACTGAGAATGCAAGCTGCAGCTCTTTCCTGGAAAGAGTATGTACCAGTGCACACTTGGTACTACCGAAAAAGATTTGTTTGTTCATTTTTTTACCAGCACGAAGCATAACAGAAGAGGCGTAACAACAGAGGTCACTTGCCACTTGCCCTGCCCTACTGTTGCGTACCTCTGCTACCATGGCAACCATTCTAAAAAAAAGCAAAAGACTTCGTTGTCATCATGGAATGTGATGTCATAACGCATGATTTTGAATGCTAAATCTTCACAGTAACAAAGTTACAGCACACAGGTCAGACCTAAACAAACAAACACTCTCATTACGAAAACACAGTCATTTCTTTGAGAAGATAAAGATGGCAAATAACATGGCAAAAAGTAACTTCACTGCAGCTTTAATTTCTACCATGAGTGAAAAGCAGCTGCAACATGAGGTTAAAAATCTCACAGCCGAACTGGAGGAGATGAAATCTGTTTCACAGGAAAATACTAAACTTAGTAACCAGATCAATATTTACAAGTTGGTTGAGGAGGAAAATAGGCTCCTCAAGAAGGAACTGGATGAACTGAGGAAGCAGCTACAGCTTAGAAAGGATTTTTCTAAAGGCTGGAAGGAAGAGCGGGAATATTTTTCTCAACGGGACGAGCAACTGAACCAGGTGACAAAAGAGAGAGACATCCTGAGAAAAGAGTTGCTGAACTACAAACATGAATGCTTTGTGTTGAGGAAGAAGAGCAGGGACCTGGAAGTGGCCATAAGCAAGCAGGAGAAAAAGTTAATGGAGAAAATCCATGTTCTTGAGCTGGAGGTGGAGAAATTTCAGAAGGAGAAAAGCATTTGGGAAAACAATGTATTCAAGGCAAAAAACCACAGGGGGGAACTTGCCCAAAAAGATAAAGCGTTGCTCAAAGAAAAGAGAAGATGTCGCGATCTTGAGGAAAAACTGGAACAGACAATCAAAGAGGTAGACTCCTGCCCTCCACCCAACATACCTGTCAACGCATACTTGGAGAAACCCTCTGACCTTGTCAAGGTGTACAAGAACAGTAGGGAGTTACTGGTCACCAAGCTGGTCACCACAGCTGAACAACTGACCACCAAGCGCAGACAACTGGAGAGGAAGGATCACATAATAAATAAAAAGGAAAAGAAGTGTGAGGAGCTGAAGCGCAGTATGTCACGGATGCTGCCTCCAGAAACATTAGAGTTGATCCAAGAGCGCCAGTGGGTAATCAGAGAGCAAAGCAAAAAGATCAAGGACTTAATAGGAGAGGCCAACATGTTCCAAATAAAAGCTGAAGAGTACAAGAGTGAAAATGAGAAATTGGTTGACAAGGTAGCAGCCACCAAAAAGTTGTACTTGAAGGAGAAAAGACAGAACATGGATTTGAGGGAGGCCTTGAATAAAAGTGGAGTCAAGCAGCTGCCTAAAGACAAATCAGGTGAAACCCTGCTTCCATCCGTCTCCGATGTGTTGAACAAGCAGTCAGGAGAAAAACAGGACCACACCAAGATGCAAACCCTCAACTCAAGTCCCGTCCACCTCCCACCAATCTCCCATATGCCAGAAGTTAAATCAGTTCACACCCGGGCACCCACTGTCACCAAAAAGGTCATACTTAAGTCTGTAGACAAATCAGTTCTACCCCCTATAACCAAAAAGGTCCACAAAGGAAAATCAAGTGATATTCCTCTCCCACCTGTCTCCAGCAAGTCTCTCTAGGTACAGTCCACAGCATGTCAGAAAAACATTTCCATGACTGAAACAAATGGTGACCGAGACTAAGTTTCCTAAAAGGTGGTGGGTGTGATGTACCAAAATTACCTCAACAAGAAACTGCAAAACAGCAATCTATGTCCAGCCTTGAAAATTAATACAATCAGGCCACCTCGCCCTGGAAGGGGGCCTCCTCTTGTGTGATCCTTTCCAAGGTTCCATTTCCACCATTATTGGTTGTTTCGGGAGTTTTCCCTTGCCTGCTTGAGGTTCGGTGCCCTGAACATTCAAGCAAGACAAAAGCTGTTCAATTGAAAACAAAGAAAACTCGATGAAATGAATAAAAATGTCTGAAAAAACAATACAAAATGAATAAAAATAAAACAATATGAAATGTAAATTTTCTTGTCCTGTGACTTGCTCTGTTCTGTGTGTATATTACTATCCATCAAATATATCTAAAGAAAATTCATTCTTGAATATTTATATATCAAAATCCCTCTTTTCTCTTCCTGTGAAGCTTTGAAATATTTTTGATGGCTCATCTTGCACATAATCCTGCCATTTTATTATATATCTTACAGTAATTGTGTTTATATTTTTTCATTCACTTTTTGATAAAAACAGGCAGAGCTACAGAGCTTGCTCTGTCAGTTTGAATTGTTAACCATTTTTTCCTTCTTCAAGAAGTCCTGTATTGAATGAATGCCGGGGGGGATGAAACAGCTAGTGGAGTTACTGTTACTGACTAGCACTGGCATGTTCTTGGCTGGCTAGTGTGTTAGCAAGTACCTGTAGCGTTGCAGCTACAGTGCCCCTCATTTATTAATTTATTTGGACAACAGAGTGCCTCACAAGTATGCTGCACCTTTCTCTCTCTTTCCGCCCTTCTCACTGACAAAAGATATGCTCCTGTGTAGGAGGGGCTTCACCTCTTTATGTTGTGGTGTTGTGGTTAGAGGTAAAATTGAGATATTATATCTGTGTGAGTGGGTTTCCTGTGCACTGTGGTCTTTATGCTCCCGTCATCCGTCACATGAATGCAGGCGTCTAGGAATATTTTAGTGTCTCCTAATTCTAGGGAAAAAAGAAGTGTGATTTATGTGTTATATGTGTTATATGTGATATGTTTTGTTGTCATAAAACATTTCTCCATTGAAGTGATTAACCACTGCACCTTATGAATGATCAGTTTAAAAGTGATCAGCAAATGTCCTCAACTTATTTTGAACTGATTCCTCAATAACTATGCTTAGCTTTGACTATAGCAAAAGCTATTTTGGTCAACAGAAGAGCGGTAGAACATGGAGGAAGGGGATTGGAGAAGCAAGGTGTAGGACAGGGGATCTCTTTGATGATCCATCATGGTCATCCATGGATACAGGATACAGCGCAAATCTAATTTAACAATCTGCTGCTGTTATTTTGGTAAAGCTTTACAATAAAAAGGTACACAGCATCTTGAGTAGTTACCAAACAATGAATAAAAAACTAAGGAAAATAGATAATGATAAGTCACTTGAGAGTGTAAATGAAACATTATTATTCCCCAGACAAAAATCTGGCATATAGCCATATGCTGTATGTCAGATGTATGTCTTTCAATATCCATAACTATGTCACGCACTGGTACATACTGTATAATGTGTATATTTTTATGACATAATTGTCTCAAACTAAATAACTGCAATGTGTTTTTCATTTAATTATGACACAGTAAATGAATACATCAAAAGGAAATACATATAACAATGTGTATTGAACTTTATTTTTGTTTGATTTGTTTTTGTTTATGAATTTTAAATCTTAAATAGTTTTGTTTCCATTGTAACTACTCAGTATTTTCTGTACTTTATTGTAAAGTGCTCCTTCTATTCTCTCATCCTCCCTTCAACCTAAAGAGGTGAGAAAATATCTTTTTTTTTTATATTCTCGGAGCTTAAAAGGTAAAGTTTAAGGGGGTGTTAAAAGACAATTTTTATGCAAAATCTTGGATAAGAGCCTTAAACGAGGATGTCCCTAGATTGCACTGCTGTTTACTCCATATGCATCCCATTTTCCACAGGTGAAAATCAAATTCATGCTCCATATTATTTATAAATGGGACTTTTTATCTATGGCAATCTGACATCTTTTTTTATAGAAGGGTGGGCGTTTGGTATGGCAGTGGAGATGAAAAGGCAAACATACATAAATTACCATCCACTTTGGTGCAGTAGCAATAGCAACAAGTTAAGACTGAAAATTGGACCTGCAGAGATTCTATCCCCAGGCTAAGTTCAGGAAATCACACACAACATTGGCCAAATGCTCCAGCAATCCCTTCCCCTCAGGCCTATGTAAATAGACAAAAATGAATGATGATAAAACAAATGGATTTGTGCAGAAGAAAATAGGGAGCTTTTGCAGCTGAGCAGCCCCTGATAACTTGTTGTTGCTGGTACGAACTAGGTTAAGACTCTGAGTGACAGGGGTGAGACGGAGAGAGAGAGAGAGAGAGCAAGGCGACACAAAGGTGACTGAGGGAGAGAAATAAAGACAGAAAGCGAGGCAGAGTGTGAGAGGGGGGAGATGGAGTGATGGGTAGAGGGAAAGGACTGTCAGGGAAATTAAAGTCCTCTGTAAACAAGTGCCGAGCTGTCAGACCGGGAGAGAACTTGATTACAGCATGCCACAGTACCACGTACCTCACCCAACACAGGCCCTCGCCACCAGTAACTAGACCCTTCATCTCTCTCACACTTTCCCTTTCTTTCTCTCTTAGTCTGTATCCCATCATCACATCTCTCTTCTGTCTTCCACATTCTCATATTATTTCCTTCCTCTGTCTCTTAATTTCTCCTGCGTTTTCTCTCTCTCGCTGCTCACATCTCTCTTACTCAGCTTCCCTGCCTCTCTTTACACCTGCTTTTCTCAAGCCTGTCTTCATTTTTCCCTCCAGCACAGCAACAAAACTGCCACATAATGACAGCTGAGTGAAGCTCGTATGGGTATTTTGCTCAGAAGTCAACCACAGGTGAAGAATTCACCCAGGCAAAGGGAGTCAGTTAGCCTGTCAAATTATTAGTAGATCGTGGTTTCAACAACAGTGGTGCTCTTTGTCTGTTCAGCTGCAGTGGCAGTGAGTGCTCAACAGTAAGTATGTTTCCAAACACCTGTACATGTGTGCATTAAAAAACCTAGCCCAGCACCACTAGGAATTACATAGGTTACATACAATAGGTTGTTTGCAGTCACGTGATTCTGATGACGTGCAAAATCCAGATGGGGGTCAGGAAGTGAAAAGCAGAATGGACAAGGTGGAGGAAAGCCCGTACTGTGCTAGTTTAGACGATGTTAAGTTACTTTACCTTTGACAAACCGGTCACTGCACACACAAGCATTATCTAACTCCGCTCCTCCCGACCGCAGACGAAGGTTTGCAAGCCATTTTTGCCAGTGTTTTTTGGTCAATTTCTTGCATTTTTCCCCCTTGTGAATAACAACACGATCATTTAAAGGTGAAGTCAGAGGGATTGAGAGCATGGACTTGAAAATTTGAACGAGTACAACTTCCAGGTCCCTCCCCCTCCGTTACCACTGCACTCCAGCTCGTCTCCAAAGCCCCTCCCCGAATAATCGCTCGGTCTAATTCTTTCTTTCTAGCTTGCTTTTCTTCATTGGTCTTCTTCTGTTTACTTGTCTTTGTCATGTAAGCTGTTGTTGACAAAGGAAGGATGGGCAGTTTTCTGATTGCTTGGTTGTTTAGTGGTTGTTTGTCCACCATTGCATCCGCTCACTGAAGATACGGAGCTTGACCGAGTTAGCGCATAAGCGGGAGAGGGGAGCTGCTCGCAGTGTGTGCAAGAGCAGTGATTGACACTCAGTCAGACATTCCTCCTGGCTCTGATTGGTTGTTTTGATTCGGGCGTGGTGTATTCTTGCAAATGGCATTCAGAGCAGTAGGTGGAGCCAGAGGAGCCTGATTTTTTTCACAGATTATCCATCTCATGTACTGCTGTCAGGACATAGTGACAGTTTTAGCAAATGTGACAAATTAAAGGAAAAACCAACATAAAGTGTCTGCCAGAACAGCTTCAATGTGCCTTGGCATTGATTCTACAAGTCTCTGATTTCTACTGGAGGGATGAACACCATTCTTCCAAAAGATATTCCCTCATATGGTGTTTTGATGATGGTGGTGGAGAGCGCTGTCTAACACGTCGGTCCAAAATCTCCCATAGGTGTTCAATTGGGTTGAGATCTGGTGACTGTCAAGGCCATAGCATATGTTTCACATCATTTTCATACTCATCAAACCAGTGACCCCTCGTGCCCTGTGGATGCAGGCATGGCCCCCCTGGAAGTGACCTTTCCTATCAGGATTGAAATGTTTAATTTAAGTATAAAGGTAATCACTCAGAATAACTTTCTGTTGATTTGCATCGACCCTTCCCTCTAAGGGGACTAGTAGACCCAAACCATGCCAGGAAAATGCTTCTCACCTATGTGCAAGCATCTGCATTTGCTATGTTTTCCGCCTTATTTATTCAGATTCTTCCTTTAATTTGTCACCCATCTGTACTTCAGCTTTAAGTATGGGAGTGGGATAACGATGCAGATTTTCAGACAGCCTCTCCTTGGCATTCATAGGGTTGCACTTGGTTGTAAACACGAAAGGTGCCTCCTATAGTAGTAGAAGTTCACACCCAGCTACCTACGCACAACTGGCCAATCATTGCAACAAGTGGGTGTGGATGTTAGATTATCAGTTTCTGAAATTTACAGAAATGGTCACACAATCTGAGGGCAAAACCGTGTGGGCAGAGGGGGTTTATTAGGCCATTTGACCATCTGACAAGCAGTTTGGATGGAGTATACTGGCGCTTTAAGGGTATGGAGTTCATCTGACTTTGATGCCAGAGACCAGAGTTAACGTCCCGTCACAGAGCTGCAATTAACATTCACCTTACTAACCGTAACCACAATCTTTCCCTAACCTTAACCATACCTTAGGTGGCATGCACACATTTTGTAGAACATATGAATTTTAAAATTGTGGCACATGTCATTGAATGTCATCCAAGGTTTTGCAGAATCACCCGATATCTATGTTGTTGTCTAGCGACTGGATTGAAAATAACCAGATGAAAATGGCAGGAATTCAGGAAAAAGTGAAAAAAAAGTTTGACTTTTTTGCTTGGCTCAGGTCAAAGTAAAAAAAGAGGGGTGAGAGGTCTGTGAGGATGCAATAAAGGCTAACAGAAACTGTTTTTTCTGATACACCTTGACATTGCATTGTCTATTTCTGCTTCTTCTCTAATCATGCTGCCACTCACTTTCACATGCCGCCACTCGACCAGAAAGCCCATGAAATAACGACTAAAAAGAGCTGGGTTGTCGGGGGGGTATGTGAGGGCAACATACCTGGTACAAGTCTAGATGGGGGCCATTGTTGCATGTCACCACCCTCTCCTTAATTCATAAACACACACACAAATGGAATCTTAGGTGGAAAGCAATGAAATGCCATGATGTGGCAGAGATGCTCGAATGATTATGTCACGTCTAAGATACATTCACAAACAGGAAAGCTGATGCAAACACTCCCTAATTTACGTTTTATTTTGCAGACATTTCAGAAACCAGCCCTACACAAAACAAACAGTTTATTAAAACTTAAGATTTATTTCCTCAGCTCTGGTCATCAGTGCTATTGGTTATGATAACACTGTACTCACCAAAGTATTGGCTGAGATCTCGTAACATCAGCAAAAATAGGCTAGACGGGTGTCAGTTTAGCTAAAGTATCTATCACTTTATTTTTAGGTAAAAACTGAAAATGAGCGCATCCATAATGTTGCTAATTATTCCTCATTGCACAGATAAACTGTGGATAAACACTACTTAGTATGGAAGATGAAAGCTTGACCAGGAAGTTGATCTATAAACTATGATGGATGTTTACAGTGGACAGCTGGGTAATAATTTTACCATTGGCCTTAGTTTTCCTTTACAAATGCCTGTTTCTTATCCTGTCAGACTGTGTTCTCAGCAATCACTTTGATGAGTGCAATGTTATCACGATAGATGGAACCAATCGCCACAAAAAGTAAAGTAAATCCCAATTTGTAATAAACTGTAGGTTTCTTTTCATTTTGTGCAACATTTTTAAGGAAAGATAACTAGTCACTGCTCCAGTCGAACTGGACATGTAAAACACATCACTTCCTGTGTGTCACATAAGGTTGTGGGGAAATTAGAGGTGTAACACAATTCTACTACAGTATTTGTATCTGTTTATGTCACAAAAATATCTGTATTTTTTATCTTAATTGGGATTGATACCAGAAGAAGTCAAGGTTCATACCTGAAGTTGTTTTCTAATCTGCTTTATCTTCTGCATTAAAATGTTTTTACAGCCATTTATACTATAGATATACATATATCTATAGGTTTAGCTGCCAACAAAATAACCATAAACCTAAACCTAATAATAAATTAAAAAATAGGATTTGTATTTGAGCCCCATCTTCAAAAAAAGAAAGAAGTGTAAACTAAAGTCAAAAAGTCAGAAGTCTAAATAAAGTCAGAATTGTATTGGGCCATATTGCATGCTTTAAAAACAGGAGATTGTGTAGATAATGGAAGTAGGCCCAGATGAATATAAAGTTGATCTAATGTGTCTATGAAAAAAACAAAAAGCAACTGACAAACATACGAAAAGCTCCCATTAGCATGCACTTTTGAGACGGTCCCTAACTTCTGTTTATCAGTTTCTGTTTTCTGTCCAGTCTCGAAAAGGCACCAGACTTCAATATCGGATCATACCTGTGGAATATCGCTCAAGCTTTTGCTGCAATGTTTTGTGTATCTGTTCAGAGCGCACTGTCTGTGCATATCTGAATAATGTATTCGTATTCTTTTACACCCCTAAGGGAAAGACCAATACTAGACACTAGATCCGTTACAACAAATGTAAAAGCTTTCAGTAACAGCTTGAGTCATTACAGTATCGAAACAGATTTAGCTTCTTTTCCTGTTGTATGCAGTTGTTGCTAGGCCACATTACTGACACTCCATCTGGGAGTGTTGTGGGTTGGTGATACAGATGATCCATTCAGGTACATGCAGGGTACAGCAATCTATGTAGTGTTACTACTACTCTGTCATAATGCCCAACAGTTTTACATAGTAAGACATATTTACTACTGTACAATCTGTTGACAGCAGAGAAAGCCCAAAGCTGAAACAGCTGAAATCACAATGCCAGCAATACAAATACATGTTTTGGATGGGAAACTGCTTAAAGGGAGCAATTAGTACCCCACTGGCGCGTTTCCCACCTTCCTGTGTGTATAACTTTTGGGGTTTTGCTAAATTCAAAGCTGAGCTCTTTCCAGACAGATAGCTCTGGGTTTTCCCAGTGTGCCCTGCTTGAGGCGGGCTGTTAGAGAGCCTACAGCTGTAATGAATCAGCACAAAGCAGTCGCCAAAACTCCCAGTAATGACAAATGATGTCTTCCTCATTTAGTTAGTTTGCTGTCAATGTATCCCAGTGGGCTACCTCTCTCGGGGGAGACTGATGCGAGGTTGTTTGGGGCAGCGTTTGCTCAAGGTGAACAGTTTCCTGACGATCTTCTGGGCTTTGCCCAGGACCAGGGCAGTGCTGGACTCCAGCTGGGCGTAGCGCTTCTGGAGGGGCAAGTCAGCCGACCAGAACTTGGCGATCATGGACACATTCAGGAACCGGTCAGTGGGCAAGCGCTTCAGGAAGGCTTTGAATTCATCTGGAGGGGACAGAGGCAGGGAGGGGGACAGAAGTGGAGAAAGGGAAGGTGGAGAAAGAGAAAACAGAACCAAATTAGACACGCTCAAGTAATTTATATGATAACAATACCCTTTTTGAGCACCATAAATCTGTTCAGCACAGTCGATTGTATCCCTAATGGCATGCATAGATAGTGATTGAGGAGCTGGGGGAGTTTCATGTGTCATTAGAATACAAAAAAAGCTCTTATGTTCTAATGAATTGCCATTACAGAGTAAACACCTGTGCTTCAATCTGCAGTCATACTCATTCACCTCACCATTAGAAGCTCATCGTATTCACAGTAGTATAATTTGCAACATTGTCATTTAGAAACACTAGTTATCTGACAATTGACAGTGTGGTGTCACGTACAGATGGGCATTTCCATTTATGTCGTAATTCTTTCTTTAAAAGCCCAAACAAGTTAAGAGAAAATCCATAATCACAAGCTGAATAGACCAATAAAAGCATGTGGTTAAATGGTGAGAGCTTCTCTCCGTTCTCAGCGGTGCTCCCCTCTAAAATGCAATTGCCCAAAAAACAATTCACAGAAAATTCTGCAGCTGTCACAGCAAGTTTGTGTCAAAGCCAAACAAGGCAAAAAGCAAGGTTAAAACTGTAGTGCGGGACTTTTACATATAAATGAACGTCCGTTACATTCAAGGCCTAGCCAAACGCTGCACACAATGCTGATCAAGCCTATCACCACCAGGTAAATCTCTCTGTATTTAGCAGTATACCAGAGTTTTTAAATTTGTCTGTGGCGACATTCCTGTGCTGGTGCACCGGTAGTGATGCGTTTTACATCTACCAGCAATGATTGGTTTGCCAGAGCTGAAGGGTCTGGAACTCGTGCATGCATACGTCTAAAACGGTGGGTCTGCGGGGGCTCTCTGGCTCTGCAGGTCGATGATATTGGCCCAAGGGGGAGCAACCGTAGCGACGAAGTAAACTATAGCAACAAGGGGTATGGGGGAAAACCTAAGAAGCATCCAAGAAAAGTGTCTGATGTTCCAGATAAAAACTCAGCATTCAGAGGAAGGATTACAGTCAAAAAAAGAAAGCGATACACGGATAACTACTGGTGTAGCTTTTCCTCGTGGGAGAGCTGTGAAAGAAGAGGGACTGAGGGCAGACACGGATGTCACGTCACTGCTCTTGGACAGGTTGGTATTTGTAAAATATTTGGAGTAGGCTACTGTAAGTAGCTAATACATTTACTCTACCTAAATAATGGATTATTGTCTTGGAACTGTCGAAATTTCTCTGTATTCTTCTGACGTCATAAGCTCGACAGTGTTCGTGTAATTGCTCTCTCTGCCAGAAGGGGAGACAAAAGTTCCACACTCCAGCTTTAATGTAAATAAATGTATGATTTTAGCTGTTAGATGTTGTCATTTCACACAAACCTAACATCACCTCTGCCACCTCCAACAATATACCAGTCAAAACCATTAAAGCATCTGAATCAATTTCTTTTTGTAACGGCAGTAAGCATGGACATGAAAAGTAGTAAATTCAATAGAACACTGTTGTTGAAACATAAGCTTTTAAATTGTACAGCCCTAGATGGCAGTTCTCCACAGAAAAATGCCCAGTTACTGTAAACTGTTTAACTGTTTAAAAATCTGTGCATGGTTTTGTTGGAGCATTTATACGAAGCTACATGCTTCTCCAGGAAGACGAAATAATGGAATTTTGATACAGTATTACAACATGAAACAATCAAAAAGATTGTTATTTTGTGCCACTCAATACCAAATACGTGTCCATATGGTTGTTTTTTTTTTTATTTTACATACATAAGCATTAGTTTTTATTACAAGTGAAAAGTCTCCGGATTTTAAATTAAAAAAAATAAAATAAAAGTAAGCGTGCTGAGCTACAGTATAATTGAAGAAAATGTGCCGAGTTTTACTGGCCTCATGCTGTCCTGAATTAAAGCTTTCCCTGATGGGTACCTTAGTCAGAACAGCACCTTGCTGCACTTTGTTGTACTAGACACATGGACTTCTACTGCCCCAGCCAAAATAAAGACAGAAATTCAAATGGTGCTATCAAATCAAATGGTTATCATTTCACAAGTGTGTGTATGTGTGTGCGTGTGTAGAATCTCCAACATAAAAGATTGGGCACCGTTGGAGTAAATTACACTGAGATTATTGTCGGCGCAGAGGACACAGCTCATACCCTGTGCTGCGTTTGCCAAGAGCGTTCTGGTGTTAAGATCACTGTAGTTCCATTATGAACCAGTGGGCAAATATTATGCCAGTTTGAAGCCTCTGGGAAACTTGAACCTATTATTTCTTTTTCTCCCAAAGCCAGCTAAGTGAGACCTTCTAGGATTGTTCTGGGTCTGCTGGAGAATCATATTCCCATGTGCTGTTGTTGGCAGGGAAACAGCGAGGAAATCTACAGCCAAGCCAACCTGAGCTGAGCTCAACTGATGAGACTCAAGCCTATTACAGTGCTCAGTGATCCCAGATGACACTATGGTGTGTCTCTCTCCATCCTTCTCTTTGTATATGTCTGCCTCTTCTGTGTGATCTGTCTCTTCTAGACTGGCAAGTCGGGGATGTCTCGTTCTCTCTCTTGAGTTTTCTGTCTCTGCGTGTTCCTGTCTGCCTGTTTGTGCATCCTTTGTTACTCCCAGCTCTCTCATCTCTTTCTGTGGCCTCTCTTTCTCCCCCTCTTGGTACTGGCATGAGACTAAATTAGTAGGGAAACATTAACTTTGTTATACTCTGTTTGCTGGGTACATTCCTCAGCGTGTCTCTTTTCAGTGCTTGTTTCATGTCACCTCTACTGATCTTCACAAAGCATTGAAAGCTACACTGGGCTGAATGTCCAGAGTCCATTGTTTGAAGGACAAAACAGAGAGCAGAGGATACAAATGCCACCATTTTGGAGGTCAAGCTTACTCATGAATGCCATGGAAAAGTTGCTACATAGACTTTTGCTCCAAGAACAAATGTGTTTCTTTTTAGCTGCACTTCGAGACAAAATATTCTTCAAATGAAGAATGTTGCAAAGGTAAGGTAACTGTAAACAGTGTCAAATCTCACCTGAAATGATGAGGTACAAAAGTGGAAGAATGCAAATGAGGAACTATAAAAGTTAGATGCTAATGCTGGATGACAATAAGGTAAAAATAACAGTGTGATTTAGTAAATTAGTCACATCCATTACATTTGAAATTACTTGTGGATGTGGATTTAACATTTTTACTTCCTGATGCTGAAGTAAACATGTGTGACATACTATAGATATGCAGTTGTCACCAGTAGACTGATGATAGAGTCACTTCAGTGCTGAATGCGCGACATTATAATTTTAATTTAATTTAATTTAAAATATTTTGGGTTTTTTATTTTCATTGATTTAGTGGATTTCATTTATTTCATTTTTGGAATCTTGGTTTAAATCTAAATTTTAATAGAGTTTTACATCGTTTTCAATGTATATTAACAGTTTGAGTCTTTTTTGTGTGTGTAAATGGCCTGTATTATTTAGCTTTCATTTAGTTCCTGTTTTATTTTTAGTTATATATTCATTACATTTCTTTTGCATTTGTCATTGAGTTCCAAGGTTCAACCTTGACAAGTTATAACAAAACTGTGGAACTGTGACTGAGCAGTGATATTATCATCATCATATCATTCATATACTGAATGCAGCAGCAAGTCAAGTTAATGACATTTTGAGTAAAAGTTGATAAAGCAACGAATAAGATGTTTCCAAAATTAAATTAATATGACATAATCTTTAGTTTACTTCAATTAATTCAATTAACTTGAAGAAGCTGTTAGCTTGAAGTTAAAGTTGTAAGTCATACGATTTTACTCCTGGTTGATTTGGTGACACTTGTGGATACTGGTAATAACTACAAATGTATTTTAATAACACAGGTCCCTGATCGAAATGGCACATGTTGACCGCTGGGGGCAGAAAATACACATTGAGAAGCTGTTCTGTCAGAAATGAAACATGGAAAAAGAGCAAATAGCTAGATATCTTACAAACAATGAAAGGACACAGTTGCTGTTGACTGAAGGAGGTGACAGAGTGCGGCCATGCAATGGACCTACAGGCATTTCCTGCTGGTGTGATTATGGCTCTGGCTTTAGCTGGTGTTCTAGCTGTGGCTGTGATTTGGACTAGTTATGATTACCAAGGCTGTGACCTATGTTTTTAACGGATATAAGACAAACTACATGGTTGTGCAGTGAAATGACATTGTTGAGTTGGCTGAGGTTATTCTTGAACTCCTGTGGTGTATGTAACACATCTGTCATGTCTGATGGCAGTACCAGTAAAAATATGTTAGCCAGACTTTCGCAATCATTGCTGCAGTCATAGCAATAGCCATAGCCACAATCATAGGAACAGCTACAGCTGTAGCCAGAAAACCCCAAAAACCCCTCGCCATTGCCACAAGCAGCATTTCAGTGCTAAAACCGCAGAAAGGCATAGCCAGGCATAGCAAATGGTGTGTCTGCTAAACTGTGGTCACAGCAAGTGGCTGTATCTGCTGTCAGAGCTCAACCCTACTCCTATACCCACTGGAGAGGCGGACTCTGCCAGTATAATGAAAACTACGATATAGAGAGGAAATTACAGAATGCAAATACATTGAAAGTATTAGTAAAGTATTCGTATTTCAACGATTTTAGGAAGCAGCCTTATTTAAGCAAAAGCAAAAGCACCCTCCCTAAACACAATGTATTGTTGTATATAGCTAACATTGAACTACAGCTACTAATGTTTACCTCCATTAGAGGTCTTAGCTAGGATGCAAATTAGTTCTGTTCCGACAGTCAATTCTGTGACTGATAGGTGATGAAACAGTTTTGATGTTAACATCTGAATTAGACTGTGAAATATCCTCAACCTTTAGATTTTACTGTTAAATTTATGTAAATTTCAGTAAATTTTATGTAAAAAAATGTTTCCACTTTTTATGCCTTATAGCGGGGGCTTTCAAAGTCACGCAGTGGTAACTGTTGCCTCACAGTTTCAAAACTTCTGGCTTATAGTATAGTATTCCTGTATCTTCTTGTTCCAACACTCCATTCCAGCTATATACAGCTTAGACTCATGCTGTGTCTCAATTCGCGTACTTCTGTACTTACATTTGCTATTTTGAGTGCATAAGTGCATTCACACTGGCAAGTACGACAAAATGCAGTGCACTTCAAGTACCCGGATGGTGTACTCATAATGGTCAAAAAATTGAGTGTGGAACGCTGGACACTTCTCACCCTCAATGGTTGCCATCTTGGCTACGTAGCGGAAGGGGCGGGACCACCAACCTATGATAATGGCGGCCGAGGCTGCAGCGGTTGTTGTAAACTTTCACTTATTTCACCTTAACAGTCCACCAAAATCTGTTTCTGAACAAATTTGATGCGAGAAATAAGCAGTCCACTTGCTGAATCTTCACTCATATTAGATCTACAAGGCCTAATTTGAAAGTTTGTTCCGACTTTCGTAAGGCGAGGGCACTACTGCACTGCCTGCGGTTGCCACTGCTTTCCCTGCCCTGCTTCAAGCTTGTGGAGAAGAAGTATCAGCCGGCCTCTGTGTCAGCCAGCCCCTGGTGACAAGGGCCCGTTCAACACTGCTTGCAGATTTTTAAAATATAGTTTTCATATAATTATATTTTGTGAACTATGACCTGGCAATTCACTGAAAGAAAATACCATACATCCTCCAACCAGCGGGGGCAATAATACCTGAGGGGCCTGAGGAGGGAGGTCTGAGGTGCTGAGATTGCTACGGTGAACACTGCACTATACAAATGTAAATGTAAACGTTTATTTATTTTTAATAAAACTGAAGTCAAGTGAGCAAATAAGCCGGCAGATACTTTGGCAGGCGACAATCAAAATGTATGCTCTGCCCGGCTGCAATTCGCCATTAAAAAGAAGAAGAAGCGGTCAACTGTTGCGATTGTCATTTCCGGTAAGTGCACAACGGTGGTGTTCGATTTGAGACAACACTACCCTGTCGAAATTCACGCACTACGCAAGTACAGTAAGTACATAGTGTACACAGAGTACTACATGGAAGTGTACTAATGGAAGTATGTGAATTGAGATACAGCATAAGTGAACCATTTCAACAAAAAAATAGCTTTTTTGAGGCTGCACCATTACATCAAATGGAAATCTTCTAGATGTCTGGTGCTTATAGAGATTTCCCTAAAATTCAGCCGTACATACATGGTATCTTTGGAAAATTGGCTAGAACTTAAAATAAACATTTGTGCATTTGAACATTGCTTGATAGCAAAACACAAGATGGGTTTAAAGGCTAAACACAACATCCATCAGTAACAAGCTAATCAGCTTTCAGTCAAAAACCACACAGAATGATTGTTCATTTCTGTAAATATTGAAACACAACCTGTTATCCACAGCTACTGCTGTCCAGCAGATTCCAATATGGCTCCCAAAATGGGATATTACCTTATCTGAAACCCCCTTATAAATAGAGTTAACTCATTAGAATATCCCATGTGATTTCTGTTTCAAAGGTAGGTTTTCTTCCTGAGCACAGAGACATGCAGTGAGTCTCACTATGACCATTAGCCAGTGAGATCAATGCCTCCATACACCTCAACACATTCTCCTTCCCTCTGTCCTGCATCTTTCTTCTTCTCTCGTTCTTCATCTTCTTCCCTCCATCAATGATTAACTCACACACGGTGGCACATACACATTCACCTTTATTCCTCATCCACCCGACTACCTCCCCTCTATTTCTTTATCTTCCACTCTTACTCTCTCAATCTGCCTTTAACACTCCCTTAGCATTATTCTCTCCAAGCCTTTCTCTCTGTCTCTCTGTCTCTCTCTCTCTCTCGCTCTCTCCTCACACACTCTCAGTAGTAATCATTAGCACTGCCATCACGCTGGAGGAATTTGTCTGTCTGTTTTCCTCCCTTTTCCTGACATTTATGACTCCATGTCCAAAATTTATGGACAATTTGGCTCACTCAAAATCTATCAGATAAAGAGGCCGGGGGGGTTGTTTTCCATAATGGGTGACCGCGCGGCCCCCAAATCTCCATCTCTGCGCTGAGTTAGTGATTCATGACATCATCAAGCAGAGACGACAGCTAAGTGACTGGCTTGCTGAGGCCTGTTCATTTAACTCCCTACAAGGACATTGGGTATTAAAAAGTCAGAGCCTGGATTTGAAGAGCCCAGACCTCCACACACAGTACAGTGTAGTGGAGAGTGAAGTCAACCAAACTCAAAGTGTTCAGCTTTTTGGTTTTAGCCAAGCTGGTAGTGAATACGGGAATCATTTCGTTGAGTCTATAAACTGTTTTTTCTCATTCTGACATTCCCATATGCAAAAACTTTTGACTTAAATACAATTTTCTTCTGCAGTTTCACTTGTTTATTGGAGTTTTGTATGCTGTGTATAATTAAAATATTCTGTCAAAAACATGTACACAAATCAGTTCTAACCTTTGCATATACTGACTGTCACAGTGTCGCTGTCACATCTGGAGTTAGAACTGCCTGTCATATGTAGCAGTGAACACCAGTGTCAGGAACATCTCCTTTCTCTTAAGATGCCATTTTCTGTGAAGTGCCCCTGTCTGTCAGTTACATCTTCGTGAAGATCCTCTCATTAAATCCCACATGATTTCTTGCAACAACAACTTCAATAATCATCCCTCTTCCTCTGTGCCTTTAATTCAGTAGCAAACATGACAGACAATAAGGTTGGAGTTGGGATGTCTTCAGGCGAATGCGGCAGCGCTCTCCCTCTTTCACTCTGCAGTGACGCCGGCTGGGAGAGACGGAGCGGAAAACAGAGGGTCCAGAGCTGTCGAGTAAGCTGCTATCTCCATCACTTCAAAGTGTCTGTAGCACATTAAAGGCGCCATCCATCATACATCGCTGACATTGCTCACACAATAGTTAGCAGGGAGGATTTTATGTTTGGCAGTCTCTATAGATCCTCTGAATTAAAAACTAGACTTGAAGTACTTTTTGAAGTAAGATCAGTCACTGCTCAGTGAATTGATTGATCTCTTAGAACACTGGCTCGATACTTTAGAAACACTTTACTTACCTAGAACATAAATCCTTTAAGTAAATGTGAGAATTTTGATTTTATATACTGTAAATGGTAATGAAAATATAGCACCAAAACACTCACAGGAGACTGCAGATACGGTATCAACACTGGTAAATGTGAAGAGCAGGTAAAAAGTCTTACATCCTCGGGGCAGTTAACGCAGATTTTGAGTACTCATGAACGCAATAGAGACGCGCAGTATGTGCTGAAAACTGTTGTGTTGTGTGTGTTATACAAAGTGGTCTACAAAGTGGTATATTGCCACACATTTGTATCTGTAAATCCTGTCAAATAGAATCAGATAAAAAAGAGAAAAAAGTAGAAAACTAGTCTTTTTCATTCAGTAGAGAGTGATTAATTACGATACACTCTAATTACATTTGCTTCTTAATAAAGTAAGCTTTTTGTTTTCAGATTAGCGGCTAGCCCATAATCCCCTAAAGACTTGCAGTTTTTCCAGACACATCTTTCATAATTAGTTGAAAATCCTTCACGAGGACAAGAGCGCTGTCTGTACTTAACTTGAGCTGAACTCATAAATTCATAAGCAACTTTACACTGAACTATTTATTATTAACAAAGCAATTAAAGTTGCATTTATCTCTGAAGATAAAAGCGTAGGCTTTGGGAGTGTCACAAAACATACTATAGCTGTTTTATCATGTACATGATATTTCCCCAGTATTATACACATACAGTAGCTCATATAATACAGGAAGTGACTTCTGTTGGAATGGTGAAATCATGATTTATGCACCTTTTTAGGAGGCTACTCATTTCACTTTTGTTGGTACTTTGTACTGATGCATAAAACATCCATTTAGATTTACATTACATTTTAAATCCCAGCAGTTACAGCGTACAAACTTTGTAGTCTCTCCATCAGCGTTGCCTCAGAAACTGACCTGACTGACTTTTTTTCTATCATAGATCAAGTGCTGACCTGAATTTGAGTATCGTATTTTTAGAACACCATGCTCCAAATGGAAAATATGGTCAGTGCATTTATATAGAGAACATTAATGGAAGTTAATAAGCTGTTTGGAGGAAAGCAGTGGCAGGAAAATTTCATGCTTTCCACTATGCAGTAAAGATATCTAACTTGCCTAATTTGTTGTATTGATGGATTGAATTGAATATCATCTTTATTTAGGCTTTTTTTAATTAAAAGAACATACTTTGCATTATATTAGAAAAACATCTTTAAGTACACCTGTAACATTAGTCTCTTTGCACTATTAAAGGCTGCAAATAAACCAGTGTTCTCCAGATTATTTTCACTTTGATGTTTGCTGTTCTTGATCTGAGAAGCACCTGATTCAGCTGCACATTGCTGCAATATGTCATTTTTCGGTAGCTTCATAACGCTGAGTGCATATAAAATTAGAAGCGGTGGGACAAAGTTGTTGTTTTGAGAGTCACGCGTAAGTCTCAAGTCTAGGCTATGACGACACGAGTTAAGTCCCAAGTCAAGACAAACAAGTCCCAAGTCCAGTGTAAGTCCTAAACATTGTATGAAACAAGTCATTATGCACGCTTAACCAAATTGAACTTTTACACATTTAAACAACACTAACAGTTAGTGTAGTAAGTTTACAGAAATAAATAATCTTTTTAAAAATGTTTCTTAACTTTCAAATAACACATCAAAGAAAAGTTGTATGAAACCTTTTGTGGCTCCAGAGGGAGCTGTGCGAAGTCTGATAAATTGCCTCCAGTGATGTCACTTGGGGTGTGGAGTTAGAGGTTTGAGGCGACATTAGCAAGTCAAGTTGCATTATGGGTAATGTAGGTGTCAGGTTTTGAAATAAAAAGACAGTAGGCTACCTCTGGTTCTTCTGCATTGATTTTGATCCTCTTTTTTTAAGTTTGAAGTTTCTAGTTCTTTATTGTCATTTGCACAACAATTACAGTGAAGTATTCCTTGGCAATGAAATTCTTAGTTCTCAAGCTCCCTCCAACACTACTCTACCCTCCACCATATAGTATATATAAAAAAGAAAATCGTGTAAGAAATATCTAAGACATAAAGACATAAATTAGTACAGAAGTTAAAATATAGGAATAAAATATTATACAATATAAAATAAAATAAAATATAAACTGTGGTAGACAGGTCTACAGTAATGGTAAAATGTAGAAAATGTAATGTAAACAGAATAAGCAGTAATGTTGAGCAGTGAGAGGTTGTAAATGAGATCTGCCAGCTGACCCGGCCAGGGATGTAATCTGGTCCCGGTGCCTTGTGTGAATTAGTCCTTGCCCATCTTAAGTCCGACAATGTTGTAGGAGTGCTACGCTGGAGGAGTACTCCTTTAAAGTGCCCATGTGTAGGATTTTAAAATTTTGACACGTCAGAGTGGTAGTATAAAAAGCACACGTGAGCAAACAGCAATGTAGCCACCCATTGACAATGGATAGGCAGAAGACAGCACATATACTGCACCAATTGTTATCAAGATTGTTTCATTTTTCTACAAACAAAATGTTAGGATCAGGATATGAAACTGAAGAATGCTGTAAGCACAAAAAACGGCTACTCCCACAGTAACTTTAACACTACTTCTACCTAAGTAATAAAAGTGGTCTACTCTGGCCAACCCTGGTCGCTGTCCTGCTATGTCAGTCCCCCTGATAAGCCAACAGGACACCATGTACTAACAGCTCTCATTCAAATTCTTCACCTGAATCACTAAACTCCAGCTTTCAGTGGAATACAAATGGACCAAATGACAGCTCAATTCCCTCCATGTCAGGCATTGCTCCGGGGGAGGCCTGGCTTTCCAAGCTGAGGAATTGTAACTTTGTGCTACTAAAACACACAAAAGACAACCTACTTTGCACTGGCATGGCATCAGATGAATGAAACTAAAGCATGCCTTAGTGAAGCCTGACATGCTATCACACACACAGATCCAAACATATGTGACAGGTTTACATAACATCTCAAACACATCCCCTGACATTCCTTCTCAAACCCATCTCCTAAGTGAGAAATGGGAATCATTTCTGTTTGGGAAACCAATATGTGCACAGGCACAGCACATCAGGAAAGTAATGCTATCAGGGTGTGCACTTATTGGACTCTTGTGGGTGATCCCAACATGAAAAAAAAGGCCTCAGTGTCGTACCTTCAGCCTCCACCAAGTCATAAAGAAGATCAATCTCAACTAGAAGCACCATTTCCCTTCTCATTCAAGGTTGGTGAGGAGGCATGAAAGCCCTGTCTTGACTTATAAGGCAGAGAGACTGAGACATATATAAATAGTGAAAGAGAGGAGGTGTGAAAGCCAGAGAGAGGATGACACCAGCCAGCATCACGTCTTTGTGGCTTGAACAGGCGGGTTAAGGCTGATTTGTATACACATTTCAGTGCAAATGTACTTGCTTAATACAAGTTGCATATTCACCAGGGTTGACAGTCATTCAGTCATATAAAAGCACCATTAACACTCAGTACATCACACACCGATTCTTCCATAGAGCTAAGAGGTGTTATTATTCTGGTCCCTGTGAAATGTCACTAGGTTAACACGGCCAACACATTGAACATGAAGCTCAAGAGGCATCTAAGACGGTGCAGAATAGAATAAAACAGAACCTAACTGCCTGTATATATATCTACACTGACAATAAGGCTTATTTCACAATCTCAACTTGATTGTGCAAACCTGTAGTGTGCCTTAGATAATTATTGTCAGTGTCAGTGAGTGTGTGTGGGTTTGCTTGTGTACTGACTATATAAGCATGTGTATGCTTGGGTTGAGAACAGTTCAGAATTGACATCAGTTCCAAATGTATAAGTACCAGGGACTTCCTTTTTGATAAAAAACCTACAGTACTTTTTACTGCATCACCGGTTACACATGTGTAGCATAGAGCTTCTATCTGTGCTGGTAATTAAAAAGGGACTATAGATAACTTGATGAGTTTACCCAGATCAGAACATACTGTTTAATACATGAAAAGAATAAGTAGGGAAAGTTAGCAATAATCAGGGATCACACAAGAGACAAAAAATAAGTGTGAAATGAGACAGTGCATTAAAGGAAATTATTAAGCAAAGATGTAATGTACTATTAAATGTTAATATTCCCTGGGTTCAACAATGCTCAAACTAAATATGAAAAAAAAACATACTATTCACTAAAAGGTTTAGTGGGAACTCAGTCCTTCCACAGGGAACAGGTTTAAGGATAAATAAAGGGGAAATGTCCATTCAGAGTCAAGTCAAATGGGGGTTCAAGTCAGAGTCTTGAACAAGGGCTTGTATGAGTGGTATTAGGAGATGAGTGTGGGAATGACACTGGCCTTGCACAATTTTCTAATCTGACCACAGTGACAGGAAGAGGGGTCCAGGTGGGTCATCAGTGCCAGACTCAATTAATAAGGTCTGAACTTACCTTGCAGAAATAGGAAAGGAAAGCAGGCTTAAAATCAATCAGTTTAACTGGAAATATAAGTAGGTACAGAAATAATTAAATATACTGTATATCAATTTCTCAGTAACCTTTAAAAATAAACTTCTATTTATCAACTTTGTACATAAAATAGCATACATTTTGTCACCTCAATTTTAATATCTATACAAGATTCTTTATCATTGGCTATTATTATTAGCCAAGCTGCTCCTTTCATCTGTATGCATCAAAATCTACCTCTATTTTTTTTTATGAAGGCTGTTGTATAGACAGTTGAACTGAAGTGTCTGGAATAGAGAAGATCCAGATCCAATGGATTTAGCTAGCTTGTAAGAATGTAAGTGTTAACAGTGTTGGGTGATATCAAGTGCTATCATTTTCACATTCGTTTCTTTTTATTGAGCAATAAAAATTCCAAAAGTTACACTGACAAACATGTAGCCATTTAGTTGTCAACAAAAGCATTACATTAGATCCACTCCATAAGTAATTAAACTGCAAATTTGTTGTCCAAGCCCTGTTTAACTTACTCACTTAGCATTACATGCTAATTGTTGAAACAATGTAAGATACTGTACATTGGAGCATTAAATGATTTAGGTTTATACTAGTTCAGAACTTTCAGTGGAACCAAACACAGTAAGCCTCAGGACTCCCGTGGCCTACTTCTTGTCTGCATGAGTAAAATTACAACTCTTCCTCCTCACCATGGTTTTGTATTATCCTCCAGGTCAAATTCGGCTGACCCTAGCTGAAATAAACACCTTAGGACTCCACTGTGCCTTTAGCGTAACTGTTTGAAGATGAACTACCTCCCTGACTCCTGCCGAGAGATCAGAAATGGATAATGGATTTAGGCGAACACGATGGGGAGGGGGGGTTGTCGTTTATATCCAGCAAGCTATTTTCAAGCTGCTTTCACCTGAAGGGAAAACCTCTCACTCATTTTTCTCTTTTTTTCCTATTTATCTGTGGATAGAACACATATGCTCTTTTCAGCAATGTTCTGCTTCACATTTGCACGGTTACACACATTTGGGAGCTGTCCGAGAAACCGAGGCCTCGCACGGTCGACCACTGGGAGCTGCCCAGTAAAACAACACTTCTCTACTGTCGGCCGCTGGGCTGCTCCAGTGGAGCAGCTGGAGGTTGCTCAAGGACATTTTAACAGCAGCTGCTAAAGAACAAGAGAACATTATTGGTTCACTACCCCTGCCATCCAGCATGATAGAGATATTGTCTGAAGATCTGACATTATAAGGTATTATTGCCTGCAGACTGTAGGCTGTCGCTGTGGAGGGTAAATTGGAGGGTATTTGGATGAAGGATGTGGGGAATCACTGTCAAGCAGCACTGGTTTGTGAACATGTGTGTTAGTGGAGGTGGGAAGGGGGCTGAAACAAAATGTTACTACTGTACATTCTTCCATATGTGTATTCATTCATCTATTCAGCTACTTAAATGTCACTGCTTTACTGCAGAAGACACTGGCATTTGTAAAAGAGATGCCTTTTATGTATTCAAGGTTGACATCATTGAAACAAATTCTTTAAGTGGCTACAAAATACAATCAATCTGTTTCCCCTGGAAAACCAAGAGCAATTGAAATGTTACTGTTCTTCTCACAAGTAAACTACAAGAATGAATTTCACAGCCCAAACAAATCAGCTTGTGCAGTGCATCTACGTATGGTTTTATAAATGGTGGAAACGAAAATGAACAGTATGAATGTGGTGAACTGTCCCAAAGTTATCGCAATTATCCTCATTCATTACGTGAAGACCACCAAGACATGCAAGTATAGACATTCTTGGGAAGATCAGGGAACCAGGTGAAAGCTACGATTGCAGGTTTTTCGCCTCACCTTAAAGTGTGGCCATTTGGAACAGGTATAACTACTTTTTCCTTTAGTTGTGGTCAGTTGTACAAAGTAGTTTGTTTGAAACACACTGAAGCCTTTAGTCACATTACTCTTTAGATCCGTCCCCCCCCAAAAATGTAAGCCATCACACCCAAATGCCACATCTTCTGTATTTAACGTGTAGAAATAGGGGGGGGGAAGGTGGTTTTGCTAGCTTCTAGCCTACAGTTTGGAGGTATTTACTGACTAGCTTAGCCCCAGTGACTCCAAACAGGACTCCCTCCAGAAGTCATATCCTCAGTGACACACCCTCCAATTCTGAACAAACCCTGGTGATTCAAGCTAAGTGTTAGCTGAGCGCCCTGAGACGAAACTGATACCAGCCTCTCCATCAAAAACTGGGATTAGTAAATGGAATGGAATTTCATAAATTTCAGAAGGGCTGGATGATGAAATAGCTTCGGAAACCTACAAATTGCGACGG
>NTHP01000190.1:1698875-1765239 GCA_003416845.1 Oplegnathus fasciatus | reverse complement strand
GGGGGGGGCTGTCTGACAATTTCTGTAACTTTCTGAAACCGACAATCTGACATTCTCACCCACTTCTGTGACTGGCCAGCTCTGCGTATACATCTATTTCTGTCACTTTTCATGTTGACAACTGAGTGCAACACTATGAATGCCTTCCAGGAGAGACTGTCTGAAAATGTGAGCCATTATCTTCATATTTAGAAGATATTGACTCCCTCTCTGCGGTTGGCTGACGGTTGGCTTTTCACTCCGTCTTCCAGTGTGGACGTTAGAAACAACTATTAACACCTCTGATTCCTGATGTGGTCGGACAACACGTCATACTAACCACTTGTGTCCTAGTATAACCCCACCCATTACCATACTGTTTGCCGAAAAAAGTGATCACATTACTGGAACATGTTATTAAATAATGCGTTACTGACCAACACTGGCGGGGTAACATGGTAAAACAAATAATAAACCCTAATGAATACAGTCAATCACAGCCTTGATATGCTGTAAACAGAGGAGGCATATTCATTAATCAGCCCTTTGACTATAAAAATATTAATATACTTTCTTTACCTGTAAAAGCTTGTGTTCCGTCTATTCTATAACTACACAGAAAGCAAGTAAAGATGATAAAATGTCCTGTTTTTTCGTCACACAATTCATCTTCTATTATACTTGCGGTCTCTAATTCCTGTCTGCTTGTTTATGTTTGCTCTGTAATGGTCTTTTTTCTCTTTTTCAACCTGCCATCCTGAGCTAACAATACACCGTATTCAATCAGGCACACAACCATAATCATCAATTCATTTTTACAGCATGCATTGTGCGTCAGTGAATTGCAATTATGTTGTTGCTCTGTTTACCCAAAGGAATGTGGAATTTTTTCTTTACTTTCTTTTCAGCTGTAAGCAGGTAAAAAAAAAAAAACACCAGCCCATTTTATTGTAAGTGCAATTAGTTCCACTCGTCAGCATGTGAGGAAGCCTGCAGCAGCCTCCCCATTATTAATAAAGGATACATGGAGGACAGATGCATAATGGCAAACCCCTACTTAACCAGTGTAAGGCATTCCTTAACATGCAGACCTCGTACATTAAGGGGAAGCCATTCCGGGGTCTGATGGCTGTGCCTAATAAAGGGGCATTACCCTTGAATACTCCCAAGGTCTCACATAGCAAAAGGAACCCAGATGGGCCAGCGCTGCGTTTGTCTGCGGGCAGATGGGTTTTAACGGTGCACCCGCTCAAGCTGCAAATGATCTCAAGTTATAGCAACGCTCTGTTTATGTTTTTACACCTTTTACATTATCACTGAGTTCCTTTTAGTGTGAAGGTTATGAAGCCAAATGGATAACTAAAAAGCAGAAAGACCAGCATTTACAGAAACAGCATTATGGATTATTTACATTGAAGCCACTTTACATGTTAATATTTGGATTTTAAACTGCCCTTAAGATATTTAATATTTAAATAAAACATGTCATATGTTCAAGTGCCTAAGTATAACTGCACAGAGCTGCTAGCATGATCCTGTTTGTCACTTCACATCCATCCTAAAGGCAGCTACTTTGTCACAAATGTTGCTTTTGTGTTAATAGTTTTACAGTTTTATCGTTACTTAACATGATGCCAATTCCAAAAACTCTTAAAATACGACGTTATGTTTCAGTTGTTGCTGTTTTATTATTGAAGTCAAGGTCTATCAGCAGTTAGTAATGTTTCCTTTTCTCATTTGTGTTTCAAGTGCTGTCTGAAGCACTGTCTTCCTGAAGTCACTCATTGAAGAATGAGCTGAAGGATATGATTTTCTCATCTTTCAGTCTAAAGAAAGCCATTTTGTTTTCAATCCTTGGGAGCTTTCACCTTGTGATTCTTACAAGCTGTGCTTTTAAATTACTAGTCCTTTGAATGCAAGAGGTGAAATCTCTCTCTTGCTCTAACTCTGCAGTTTATATTTGATGTTTTTTTATTAACCTCTATTTGTTGCTTGATAGTAAAGCTTTCACAAAATGTACTGCTCTTGAGTCCACAGGAATCCCCAGCAACCCCCCACCCCCACCCACAACAGTCAAAGATGTTGAAGTAACAAAAGACACAGTTTGCCTCTGTAAAAGACGTCTATGGGTACTTACACAACACACAAGCTCACACTAAAATCACCCTCCTGGTAACATAAATCATTCTCTTTGCCCTTGATGGCCAATGATATGACGATTGAAGTGCTGATAGCCTGGATGTGCACATGCAATCCGGTCCATGCTCTGCTGAGATGCCAAATTTAGCCTCTATTTATTGATCAAAGTACGTTTATTTTCTGCAGCGCCAGCCTTGAGGCTGCCTAGCAGACAGTGTCCTGTGGCAAGTGTGTCAGCAATTACAGGTGAAAACATCTCTACACAATGAAGAGCTTGTAGGGAGCTATAAATCTTTGTTCTCACAGTACAGAAGGAGTAAAGAACTGTTTCAGCTGCAAGACATCCCAGATGTTTGGGGCCCAGGGCAAAGTAAAGGTAGGAGATGTTTGCAAGAGGCTTAGACTGCACTGAGCTCTCTGTACTGAAGCAATGGGAATTACTTTGTTCCCTGTGGGGGCTGGAGGGTTGGGAGGAGGAGAGACAGATTTAAAGAGATTGGATGCGAGAACGAGAGCGATAGAGATTGCTGTAAGGGATTTGGCATCCGTTAGCACTGGTCACTTAGAAGCTAAACTTGTGCTGAAGAATTGAAATAGAATTTTCCTTCCTCCTCCTACACTTAACCTTTTACACAGAGGGAAATAATTAAAAATCCCATTGAAGAGCCCATTGTGAATTTATGAATAGCAAATTTTGTCCCAATTATCTCCAACCAATAAGATGTCACTGCTGAGGTGAGTAATGAGGGGTTATAAATATCCAGTGTCATCTGGTGTGAAATGAAAGGTGATCAACTCATCATAATCACTTGTGTCTGCTGACTAACCTGACTGAGTTACTGGCTGATGTAAACAGATATAAACTGTTAAATGAATCAGCTGCTTCATTAATGAAATCACAGCTCACTTAGTAACTGAGACACTAATTGTTCAAGCTGTCTTTATAATGGGTTTGGCTCATGATGGAATAGACAGTGAATGTGGATGTCTTGTTGGAGAGCTCGCTTCCTATGTTAAGGTTTACAGACTGCGTTGCTGACTCGATCAATTACCCCAAAAATCAGTACAATCTGACATACACTGGGTATTAGCAGCATTCCTATGTGACATAATACGATACAAACAATGCAAGTCAACACTCAAACAGCAGATAGGTTTTAGGTTTTTTCACACATGAAAGACCATTATAACATGTTATCGACATGCTCAGGTGATGCACTTGAAAAAACTAGCATGTTTGATTGTTTGGGTTTCTTGAGACATACCAAACTTAAGTTGTCTGCTCACAGTTTTCATCTGTTCCACCATAGGTGTCATTTACACTGGGGACGCTGGGGACATGTCCCCACCACTTTTTGAAACAGCCGATTTTGTCCCCATCACATTTTAAAAGCATAATTTGAATATTTGAGTTTAATTGTGTGAAATGTATGAATTAATTGTGTGGAATTTTAAAAAAATTAATAAAAAATCAAATCAATGATTTGAGTTTGTTTTAAAAATTAATATGGATAAATAAATAGAAATAATCTAATCCCTGCTACAGTTTAATTCATGTTTTCGCATATTGATATTTAAACCTTATGCTTAGAATGAGTCATGATTGGTTGAATTTGACTCATGAACTCTTGTGAACTCTGTTTTCCCCCCATTACATTGCCTAAAATCGCATATGTTGAAGACCATTTAAAAAGGTTTTTTCATCTGAGCCCTAATGTCCTCACCACTTTTAAACACAAAGTGACGCCCTTGTGTTCCACCCACTATTTAACTTACTGGGACACCATGAAGCTCCAAAATGATAGCTCTAAATGACATTGGAGGCTCTTCAAACTTCTCATTTGTGTTTAGCAACACTTGCCGTATGAGCTATATATCCAGGGGCTAACCCAGTATGCTTTAGCTAACAGGCTACTGTCTCACTGCCAAAGCTGTCAAAATGTCTTAATTAGATTGTATGAGGCTAACTGAACAATAATTATTTGCATCAATCACAGAAAGTTGCACACTGAACCAAATTCCCTGTAATAGTTCAGGACGAATACACTTACAGGTAGACTGGTACAGGATATTATGTGTAGCAATATCTATTGTACCTGTCACAATGAGAAAAAAAGGACATTTTCACACACATGGTGTGTGGTTATTCCCAGATAGGTGCATCTTGTCATGGAAATCCCAATCCCAAATACATTTTAGAATTTATACCGCGACATGGTAGGAAATGCAATAACATTGCACATGATCTATTTAAACTGTGTGAGTGATGATCATAGATTGTCCATTGCTTATATTAAGTGCTCATTTGCCTTTTACAAAAATCCTGGCTTCTGTCTTTGTCAACCACCTAGAGGCATCACCAATTAAAGTTCACCTTTTATCTATTTATTTGATTCAGAAAAAGTGAAAGGATCAAATACTTTTCAACACAAATGCACATTCATACAGATCTACTGCCACAGCTATGCTTTGTTACAGGCACATTATTCAAAGGGCACCTTAAAAGTAGTTGCTTAGGGAGAACTGCTTGAATGAGTGTTACTCATTTACTTTTCCCACTCAGGTCAGGCTACAGGGCTACTACGTATTATAAGGACTATATATAGATCTGAGCCTGTGTCTGAATAAAGGACATCTATTTAAAATATGACTATGGGTGTGTGTCCTCTTGTCTGATTCTCGAACTCTCCACTTCCTAAAAGTTCATTCCAGAGAGGATGAACTTTACAAGGCCCTGAAAAGAAAAAAAACAACTACCTGTCTTTGGCTGTAGAGGCTCGTTAATGAGCACCTCATTAACTGGAAGGCCTGTCTGCCTGGTCGTATGCAGCTGTGACTCACACTAACACACACAGACACAAAAACACTTGCGCAATTACACAATGATGCACACACACACACACACACGCTGTGATGACATTTGATAGGCTGTGTCTGTGTTCTAATTGAGTCTCTTGAGAGTCGTGTTGGCACTTGGCACCAGTAAAGCCTCCGTCCAGCCAGTCAGGCCAGCAGATGGAAATACACGACAGCAACAAAGAGTGGTGCAACACACTCTTTACACTATGTACGCTTTTCAAATGAGCCAGAGTTTTGTCTGATAAATTTGATCTGTCCATCTTGACCGTTATTCAAATTCAAAGTGATTCAAAGTGAAGCTGTTTAGTCTGCCCATTTTTAGTCCAAAGTTAGTCTGGAATAGTTTATCCCATATCATGCCAGAACTGGACAATTTACACAGCCTCAGCTCTTCTTTCAAACATTTTATAGGATTTCCAGGATGAGTCATTTTTTGTGTCTCATTGTGATTTTTATGAATAATCATATTATAATTCATAGTTTTATTTAAACGTTTGAGTAAGTAAAAATAAATCTAATAATTTTATCTAATCCATTCATCCTACTGCTTCCCATGGTTACTACATTAGATTTACAGAGACTGGGGTTACATAGTGTGCTAAATGAAAAGTAGTTGCTCTTGAAGTGTTGACTTGTGCTTATGTTTACTGCAAAAACAACAATAAATGATGCTATAATTGATGTATTATTATATTTATTAATCTGCTATTTATTTATTATTGTGCAACTTAGTATGTAATTAATACACCTAAAGTTGCACATTTTTTGGTCTCTTGGTGGCAGTAGTTGATATGGTAAACCTGTTAGCAAACAGCTGCCTATTTACGCATCCAGCAGACAAAGAGCAACATTAGTGTTCATTTAGAGCCGTGTTTCTGGCCACCTGATGAGTGTGAGTCCAATATTCACTGTCTTTTAGCTCTGGTTTGGTCTCCACCAACTCCTGAGTAAAATATATAGCACTTTAGCTTGTTAGTCAGCTAGTCGCTAACTTTATCTGTCTGTTGTTTGGTGCTGGGCAGGTAGTGTACAGTGGGTTCATTAGAGCTTTTTCACTCTAAACAGCTGCCTGCTGCTGCTGGAAATGAGGTTGTTTATGGGCAGGAAAAACAAAATAATGAGCTAAAAATCTCTGTAGAGAAAAGGAACTGCATTGGGTAATACTTTCTGTGGGTTGGTCACTATGAGCTATAACATTACACATAGTCATTAGATTCATTGTTAACATAAAAATCTTAATTAGTGCAGCTTTAAGTGCACATTCAATATAGAGGCTTCAATTGTGGTGTTAGACTTATTCTTTAAGACACAATATATCAAAAGTATAAAGTCAAATAATATTCACATTCCTGATTACAGAACTATTGTAGCCAAAAAATAATAATAGAGCTCAGAATCCCCTGTCACCTGTGTTTGCAGTTTGTCCTTACTGTCTTATATCTGCCTTACTAAATCTTTAATTTGCTGTTTCAGTGTCCCTGGGCAACATGAGACAAACTCCCTTGTTAAGATCAAAGTGCATGTTTACCAATTAGCAACCCTGTGATAAACTCTCATGGGTTTAAATCTCTGTCTGACTGCCTGGCTGAGCCATTCATGCTTTGGTGTAGTAGTGAGAGATTGCAGCAAACTCACGTCATCTTAAGTCCCCAACTGTGGCGGTTACCTGGTAAATGATGTATCCCCATAGCACCTTTATAGAACCGTCTTAGTTACGCTTCACGGAGGTCGTCTCCAGGAAGTGAGGCGGGCGAAGTGATAAGAGTGTTCATTACACCGACGGACCCCCCCCCCCCCCCNNCCCCCGAGGGAAGAATGGCACCTCCTCCTTCTCCTCTTATCTCTATCTTCAGGAAAAGGGGGAGTTTTTCCTCAAGACTTCGTGAGGAGCAGAGGTTAGGGATCAAGAGTAAAAAGGTAGATGCTGTGTGTGTGTGTGTATACAGTATGTTTGTGAGAGTGTATCCTACAGCAAAGAGTCTCCTCTTATCCCCTGCTGTGACAAAACTCCCCTAGGTGGCCCTAAAAGAACCAGTCCTTGATTTAACACAAATTGGAAAGTACACCTCGGTCACAAAATTTTAATCAAGGAAAATTTGAGATACTGAGGAATAAAAACATCACCTGACCTGACTCCTCTTCTTCTGTCCCTCCTCTGTTCGATCATATTTCCTTTGCTTGCCATTTCCTTCCCTTACTTTTTATATTTGTCACAGTAATACTTTCTCCTCCTCTGTCTTCTCATTCCTTCTCTCCTCCTCTCCCTTACTATTTTCTGATTCACCCTCCTCTCCTCCCCTTTACATCATCTCCCATCCTCCCCTCTCCTCTCTCCTCATCTGTTCTCCCCTCCTTCCCTATAATCTCATCTCTTTAACTCTGCTTTCACGACCTCGCTTCTCCTCTTCTCTACCTTCCTCCTCTCTCTCTCTTCCTTGATTTACTCTCCTCCCCGCTTCCATCTCATCTTTTTTTGCTTCTACACGTGTTGAAGGATTAATAGCTACCAGGTTATGCCTTGCAGAGCCACAGCGTCACCTCCTCTCACCTGGAACAACGTCCTGAGATGAACTGCCACAGACTGCCTATTTGTCAGCTTGGGGCTCATGCCCTTGGGGTATTTATAGGCCTGAATGTGGTATAAGTAAGGAAGGAAAAGAGAATATTATATTAGCTACTCTATTTCTTTTGGGCTTTCTTATTTCTGTCCCCTCCACTCCACCTCAGGCTCTTTTGTTTCTGTCAAAAATCAAACTGTACCTATCTATGTCTGCCGACTTGTCACTCCAGAATACCTCTCTGCCGCTATCTTTCTGTATAATCCTCCAATCCACCACCCTCTTTTGCCTCCCGCCAAAACCTCCTCCACAGACATCTGTGCTGGTTTGCCAATGCCAGCGGTCAAGTCTTTTGGGACACACAGACGAAGAAAGTGACTGCCCACTCTCTCTGTCCTCCTCCTCTTTCCTCTTCAGCATTTCTCCTTCTATGACTTCATTTGTATTGCTATAAGGAAGAGTTTTTATCAGCTGAGAGTTGAGAAAGCTGTTGTGGATAGTGGACTTCCCCAGGACTAAGTCCCCTCTGACCCCTATATCCATCCAGGGGGAGGATGTCGAGGTGGTTCCTACAAATACCTTGGAGTGCACCTGGATGGCAGGCTGGAGTGGGCCGGGAACATAGAGGCCCTCTACGAGATTCAAGGCTCAGAGGCGTCAACATCTGCAACAGGATGCTGCACCACCAGTTCACCAGTCTGTGGTGGCCAGCGTGATCTTCTATGCTGCTGTGTGCTGGGGATGGAGCGTGAAGGCGAGAGATGCGAACAAGCTCAACAAGCTAGTTAGAAAGGCCGGCTCAGTGATTGGATGAGGAATTGAGCTGGACTCTCTGGAGGTGGTGACGGCAAAGAGGATGCTGTCCAAGTTGGTTGGCATCCTTAACAACGTCTCCCACCTCCTTCACGACATGCTGGTTGAAAAGAAGAGCGTCTTAAGCCAAAGACTCACGCCCCCAAGGTGTTCCACCGAGCAGCACAGGTGATCTTTCCTGCCGGTAGCCATCACACGATACTTGTTTCTTCGCACTATTCTTGTTCAGTGTGGTGTCATTTGTGTACTGCAGACATGAGAATTTCTCCCGGGGATAAATACAGTATCTGTCTATCTATCTAGCTATCTATCTGTGGTGGGTGGATAGCTGAGGCAAGAGATTGACTACAGATAGATAAAACCCCTGACCTCTGAAGTCAGATAAAAGAACAAAACATTAAATAAGAAAGAGGAAAATAGATTAGATAGAGATGACAAACACATAATATAAAGTGAATGACTGAATAATAGTTTGAGCTATGAGAGAATAGTATAAATACATACTGATTGGATCAACTTTTAATGAAGCTTAGAAAAAATCAAATCATGTCCAGTCTGTCTGGGCCTTTTTTTTTTTATCAGAGAAGTTTTGAGCAAATAGAACTTATTTTTCTTCTTTTCTTTTTCCAGCAGATTTGAAAGTTAATGATGTCCACCTGAAATGTGTATTAGAATAAGGCCACTTCCATCCTCTGGCCACTTTCTGAAGTGCTACTACATTTTGATTAAGTTAATTAGACTATTTTGACAGAGAAAAAAATATGGCTTGATTTGGATTTGAATTTTCTGTGGCTTATCTAATGCCTATACACCATAAAAGTCTGATACTCTCTCACATCTAAAGACTAGACTTGTCACAGACTATAGATTTTGCAAAGACTGGGAATCTTGCAGGGTCACTTATTGCAAGACTACAACTAGATTCCTTTTGAGATTATTTCCCATCCTGCTTCATCACCGGAGCTAACTGGCACCGCACTAACACTGTGTCCTAACAGCAAGCGAGCGTCTGACTATCACATCACATTCAGTGAGGACACGGTGTAACACAGCAGCCCTTGTGTGTGCAGTGGCTTGTGCCTCCCCACAGTCCCCTCCATGTTTACTATCTACCCGATTTGCTGCTTCTGTTTGGTGTTGGGGAGAGCGCACCTATTGGTTGTTGACAATGTTCATGTCATTGAACTTCACTATTTGCATGAGCCAAGAATAAAAACTTCCAATAATATTAAACATGTTTGATTTTATCGGAACGTCAAGACGAGAAAAAGACTGACTGAAGACAGCTTCAAGTCATTAAAACAATACTGATAAGAATAATACTAAATGATTAGTATAAAACACCTAGTCTGGAGAGAAGAAATAAAACTTTATGACTATCTTCATGCTATTCTGGTGACTGTTAACCTCAGTGTGTTTGTGTGTGTCTATGTGTGTGCCTCGACACACACACACACACACACACACACACACACACACACACACACACTCCACATACTTAGTGCTCCATTGACCAGGCCCTTTAAATGCTTTTGCTTCACTGCTGGTTTCTATCACAACTCTCCCAACAGCGACCAGTGGCTGTTTGCTGTTGTTTCTGTTTGGAGGATTTTAAAGAGAAACAAGTGAGCTACAGTAGAGAGGGAGTAGTAGAAACACAGGAAATAAGAAGCTACTCTAAACAGACTGACTGAGTTGAGTTTTGGACTGAGGTCATACTCATCTGACTAAACTTCAGTTCTACAATAATCAAACTGGATGTCATTACATTAGCAAAACAAAAAACAAGAACACATGGTCATTTAAATGAAAGATCTCATGAGGTGTGTGTGCGTTACACCAATGAACAGTACAGAATAAAAGAACAAACATTCTGCAATTATGTTCTCCTCAAATATGCTGGTTTTATACTTGCCTAATTAGCTGTGGCCTAATTAGCTGTGGCAGATAAACAGTGGAGCATCTGGCTTTTAGACGCTTAAAGAGACGGTGAAGCAACAGCACATGTAGACTGGCTGTTTCAAGAAAATAGAAAGGGTTCATCCGCTAGAGATGAAGTATGCACAGAAAATGCCATAGCTATACTCTACAGCCTTGAGATTTTGTTATTTGTTGTGTCCAACTGTAAATGTTGCCTTGATGGCGGTGCTAGAAGAAAGGTCAGGGAGTAACAGAGTAATATCAAAAATCTTCCTCTGAGGGAGATGAACATACACAAATGCCATGGAACACTGAATTACGAGGTACACTAGAGACCAAAGTGTTGGTTGAAGAGAAACTTTGCAGTTAAAACTGAAAGTGAGAGCACCTGCAAAGTTCCTGTATTGCAAAGGAAAACGGTGTGAATGCAACCATAAAAAGTACGGTAGGTAGAAGTCTAACCAGGAAGTCAGTTTTAATTTGTGAACAACAGACAGTTTGTGTAATAATTTTACTATTTGCCTTCATTTTCTCTTCCAAATAAGTTTGTGTAACCTGGAGGTTTGTTTAAAACCTGTGTGATCATCTGACCGCTCATGTTTTCTGCCTTGTTAGACTTCTTTTTAGTAATGTTGCTGCATCCCCAGTAATTAATCTCAACAATTAGTCTAGTCTGTATGATATACTGTAGATAGGAGTGATGGCCAAAACTCGAAGGATAAGACGGAAGTTTTAATAAACCAGAATTACCCCTTAAGGGCAACAACATCTTATCGTATATGTTCGTCAAACAAAAGATCTGCTTCTATACAGATGTATCAATTCCTGTCCTTTCCACAGGTCTGGGTCCTGACATTGCTCACTGACTCCAGAAAAGTCTTTTTTGTGCAATTGTTACTCTGAAATCCACACTGGACTCATCCCTCTGGAGTAAGAATACTGAAAAGTGTGGTACTGCTTTGTCATCATCATGAAACTGACCCGACCCGCATGAGCTGCTCTCATCCTGCCCAACACCATCAGCCTGGAAAAATTCAGCTTTTTGTTTTTGTTTTCTTTGATGAGCCAGAGCCACCAATAGAAGAGTGTCAGCTGTGTGGCAGAGTATTTGATACAGAGGCAGGAGAGTGTGGCCGATCAGGTGAAAAGTCAGCATTTTGCCACCCCCCTAAAAGTATCTGCTTGTTACTATACCACTTTCAAAAGAGAACGTCTTTTGACATTTTGCACGGTGGTAAAGCATGAAAGTATTCCACTCTGACTTGTTAACAATATGTGCCAATAAGACAAATGTATCACTTTTGTTTGTGTGTTTTTCATATGGAAATCATAGCAACCCTTTCTTCGCACTTAGCGAAACTAACAGGGAAGCCACACAGAAATTTCAGAACATTCTATGAAAAGCTTCTATTCTCTGATTAGTCACACTGGGACCATGTTGGCATTTCAGTTGTATCAGATATGATCAATATTATTTGAGATATCACTATGATATCATACATAAGTTAAGAGTCAAATAATAGATGGAATCTCCTCGCTCAATAAGCCAACAATGTCAAGCCATTTGGCTATAACATGGCTTGACAGCTAAACGTGGGAAAGAAGACAACTTTAACCCTCCCAAAATATGACCTGCACTAAACAGACTTCAAAGAAAAAGTGGCTTATTATACAAACTCACACAATGTTTGACTATGCTGTTACAGTTTTCCTTAAGAAACTAAATTACTGTATTTTGATAATGGGGCCTATTATAAAAAACCTGGAAAAAACTGGAAATTAAATTATGTTACCATTCAATACACTCTCTGACTTATATATAAAAAAGCTTTTAACTCATCTGGGTTTTTTCCCTTTCAGTCAGTAATAGCAAGTATTGCTTTGTGATCTCTGATGTGATTCTCCAGTCGCTCAAGCCTGGCAATAGTAGACACCTAATCTTTTACCACTCAGCAGCTGAATAACATCATGATGGGGTGAGGGCGACTGCAGCTGAAGGCTTCATGAAATCCATTAGAGGTGAATTAATGTTTGAAATATATGTGTGTGTGTGTGTGTGTGTGTCTGTGTGTGTGTTTGTACTGATGCATTTGTGGGAACTGATCATTTTGAGGTCAGCTTGGCCACTACAAGTATGTTGTCAAAATTGCAGGTTTTAGAATAATAATGTTTAGCATAATTAATCCTGTAAGCCCTGAAAAAACTGTGTATAGAGAGAAATGTGAACTACATTTCTAACACATGACTTGCAGAACCCGTTCATTCAACCCACAGAACTTCAAATTGGCCCCGGACAACTGTCACTGAGTAGAGCTTTGTGTAAGAGGCTTTGTATCCTCTCACACTACATGTTTGTGGAGAACGCTGGGTCACAAAAACACAAAATCCAGCCCCATGGAAGTCAAGTTCCAGCTTCTCCCATCACCCTCACTACTGGAAATCAGACTATTGTCCACATTACCAAAACTTGCCTAACCTGCCTGTGAGATGGGAAATATTGTACCCAAGAAGGCAGAACATTTGCTCTCCTCACACTCCACTGCCTCACTGGATCATCGATTATCAGGCACTTTAACCTACACAGCAGTGCAGAGAATTACTGCAAACCAGAGAGCTTGTCATGGGCACAACCCTATCACCAAACTAGGAAGGGTCATATCGGACAATTCCACAAAATCCCAAATTAATTACAGTGGCAATGTTTGTTTTTTTTACATTTCATGGTTTCTACAATATGTGTGTATGGCAACTATGGTATGGTTAAGGTTAGGGAAAGATTGTGACTATGGCAAACAAGCTATGGTTAGAGTTAGGCAACTAAAGCACTTGGTAAAAGTTACAGAAAGTTTGTGGTCATGATTAATGGCAGTTTGTTTCCAGGACACAAACTCCATTCTCTTGCATGACAGTCAAACCTGCTATACACCAAACCACTACCTCAACCTCCACACACTTACATTCCGCCTTGCTGCATAAAGGGCGCACAAGTTCCTGTATTAGCACCAAATGTTGGCATTCAACGTAAAACGTGAGGTCCAGAATTTACTCCATAATCCCATCTTCGAGTTGTGAACACCCCTCAGTCTCTAGCGTGGTTGCGGACCTCTGAACTGCTGCCCACATCTCAGATTCCTTCAGCAGCGATTCCAATAGATCTGGTGTTGTACACGTTGACAATTGTTTCCCCAGTTGAAAAAACAACCGAGCCAGTCAGAGCTTTGGAGGAGGAAAATAATGGATAATGAAAAATAACGTCAGACAAATGGCTATGCTCGCTATCAGTACCTTGATAGTCAAACTAGTTGGACTAGCTACTCGGCCTCCAGAATCTTTTTTTTGGTTACAAAGACATCTAGTGCAAAAACCAGAGTAACTTGACTGGACTGCTGAGGCCCAGGCATTTACACAATAAACAGGACATTTGGCTTTTATCCTGCATCTAACATTCTGCTCTGTTCTGAAATGTTGCAGGCTTGGTGCTTGAGGATTTTGTTACCATTGTAAGTCTTTCACACCTGCAGTTAACTCTTTTATTGGCCCAATGCATGCTGGGATAGCCCCAACCCTGCATGATCCATTACTGTATAAACAGTTTGAAAGACCATGCAATAAAAATGATAAAATAGCTCTCATTATGACTAAATAAACTATAGTCTAGTTCGCAAAAGATACATGAAAGACCTCAAGAAACAAGCCATCCTGAATGATCTGTACCGAAGTAATATCCATAACACTTCTAAGATGATGTTGTGTCCATCCTATTGTCAGGGTACCTTCTTTCATTGTAAACAAGCACTCAGGTTTACTCCTGACTTAAAGTAGAATACAGCCTGGACAAAAGCAAGACACACAGGGAACCCAATCCAATGTTTAGTATTTAGGTGTTTAAGGACAAATGCTGAGCTGCCAAGTCAGAATATGACTTGAAATTACAAGTCCCTACTCAGACCTGGCGATATTCTGAAAGGCAGTCAGTTCCAATACAAATAAAGCTGCCACCTCTTTACCTCTACCTATTCACATTAAACCTGATGGCTCTTTAGCATTAGGTCAGAATGATATCTGTTCAGCTGTCAAGGGACATTTTGCTGCCACTGGCTATTTGTTTGCGAATGATTGCACAGGGACTCTTCCTGCAAATAGCAATTATGTGCATGCAGCCAATCCCGGGTGTCTGTTCTCTCCTCAGCCTTTCACTGCTGATATTGCACCTGAGGGCCAAGGATGTCAGGATTCCAATGGATAAGGATAACTTGGATCTTTTCTTCTTCTGTCAGCCTACAGCAATCGTATAGATCATATTATATATACATTTAATCCTTCCAACACTTTCTTATGGAGGACCGCAACCGCAAAAATAAATAAATAAAAAATAAATATATGACTCAAAAAATAAATTAATATGCCAAATGCACCAAAAATAATATCAAAAATAAATGCAGGCATTAATTAATTTATAAAATGTGACATAAATTGGTATTTTTTTTATTTGCTTCTGTATGTATTGACCTTTGTATAAATTCCCCTATTTCCCCATTTTATTTATTAATTTATTCATTTTTACATTTGTTTTTATTTCTGTATCATGTATTTATTTCTGTATTGTTTTACCTTTGCATTTTCCCCCATTTATTTCCCAAACGTATTTATTTCTATGCTAATCTGCCCAGAAAACACACTGATAATCTATTATAAACCATATAAATGATAAACAAACACATTATTATGGTTGTGATATGTCAATTGTATATTATTGAAGCTACAGACCTAACTACACATTTGCATAATGAGGCAAAAATAAAAATAAATAAATGAAATTATAAATAAAATGAAAAATTAAATGGAAAAATAAATATATAGGGGAATTAATACAAAGCTAAATAAATACAGAAGCAGATTAAAAAAGAAATATCAATTTATGTCACATTTTATAAATTAATTAATGCCTGCATTTATTTTTAATATTATTTTTGGTGCATTTAATGGCATATTAATTTATTTATTTATTGAGTCATTTATTTATTTCTTTATTTATTTTTTGATTTTGGCACTTGCGGTCTGATGTCAGGGAAAACCGTGACCCAGTAGCAGGCATTAAGAATAACTATTAGAAACTAATGGAAATAGCCAATCTTCTCACTGTTGGTCTAATTTGCTTATGTAGGTCATATAGAGGCATCGGTATTAAATTGAGACTGTTTCATAACCAGTTAAAAACTCCGTAGAGTACGTTTAAATAATATGATAAGAAGAAAGATTGTGCCGCGATAATCATAGATTGAACCAAAGTCTTTCGTACTGGTGGTCACTCTTTGCTTTTACAAAACATCCCCTGTTGGGCTTTGGAGAAGATGTCCGTAATCACACACGTACATCAGTGTGTAAAGGTAGGAATGGTCCGATCAGAATTCTGCATCTTTATGCAGATGATACTATATTATGCTGTATTGCTGATTGTGTTTAACTGCCAAGCAGTTCTCTCCTTATATGCACTTCAGATGCTCTTGTAACTTTAAATTAGTACATCATGCCAATAAATCTACATCCATGCCCATTCTCACTGCCACAGTTTAAAGCAGTTTTCCTCTCATTTCTGAATTAGGGCAATGTCCTTTATCTATCACATGTAGTATCTCTGATTGTAAAATATACTGTATATCAGATTGGTGAACACTATTTTCTCACTATATGTTGTCCTTTTTGATTGATAAAAATGCTATTAAATCTTTTTTTCCTTTAGGAGCAGCAGATCACGGTGTCATGTGGTACTAAGACAGACTTCACATTGTTTCTTTTCAGCTTTATTTGTTTTTTTCCTGCGTCTTACATTACAGATTAGAACAGTGCCTGGTGCATTTGTTTGGCCTTTGATCAAGCTTTTTCAAGGTGTTTCTCCATGTGTTTAGAGTTAAGGGACCAAGTGCAGCATTAATGACATAAATAATATGATCAATATTGGTTTCATTTCAAACAGAAAGTGATAGATATTGACTCTTTCTGAAAATATGTCAAAATGTCTGGTGCAATATCATCTAAATGGTTTATCCAGATCTCTCTGGGATTGATATCTCTGAACCGTGAAATCACATATGTTTCTACAGCAATGGGTTTCTAAACAATACCATGATGTAAAGGCTTTCGTGCTTCAGAGTCTGGCAAGATGAACATGTTGGACTGTAATAAATAAGGATAGGCAGATAGAGGGAAAGAGGGAAAAAAGACAAAGAGGAAAGGAAGAAATAAAGAAGAAGCAAAGAAGACTAAATGTGCCAAATGCAGTCTTTCCATGAAATAAATGAGGATGAAATGAGAAGGTAGAGGAAGTGTTGCCAAATCTTGAGCCGAGGCAAAATCCATCTCTGGGACTAAAATAATCCCTCCTTCTTTTGTTGTTCTGACAAATCCAGGAAGTGCATGTGCTACATCTACACCCTGAGACAGCATGCTTTATGACGGCAATAAAGGTGGAAATGGGCAGAGATTCAAAGCAGCGGGGTCCTGATAGCGTTGAGTGGAATCCATGCCAGGACTATTTGTAGGTGGTACCAAGTATCAAACAGATTTCTGTTAGCTTGAAGGGATGCTTTTTAATTAACATAATGGAGGAAGACAGACAATTAGACAATTTGTACCGGATCGCAAAACCACAAGAGGAGTAATATGATGCAGAACAGAGAAGGTGAAGAAACCATTAGTGGATGTTTACTGTGAGAGAGAGAGAGATGTAAACATTTATGATCGGGGTTTATGGATTCATTCGTGATATATGGCTATCAGTTGTAACGAGGAGATGATGGTTAAATAGTGCTGTCACAGATCTGAATGTGCCACCCAGCAAGGGGAACATAAGCAGGATGTTGAATTCGTAGTGCAGCAGTCAAAGTGTTGACACACTATTTCAGTGCAGTTAACATGAATATTACTGATATCATAGTGAACCAGCAGAAGGGGTCAATTTAATTCTATTACCAATCGCATTCAAAAACACACACTGAAATTTTCACTGCAGGCTGTCAGTTGACTGAAGGGTCGGTTCACCCAAATGGAAAAGAAAAAAACACATTTTCACGCTTAACTCTATTGATATTTAGCCATGCAGAAAGTTTTGGTTTTGAGATATCCATCACTGAGATTTACCTCTACCCCAGTACAATGCGGGTGAATGGAATTTAATAGGGACTATTACTTCAGTAGTAGTTCCATTGAAAACTGTTCACAGTGTGTTCTGTGTATTTCTCTCTGGAAATCTTTTTACTCTGGATAATATTTTTTTCAATACTGTGAATGCCACCATGGAAATCCCATGAACCTTCATTGTATTGGGTTGGAGGCAGAAATCTTTGAGGCAGATATATCAAAACCTGGACAAATCAAACTACAGCTATCTGCATGACTAAATACCGGCAGAGGTAAGCGAGAAAATATACCTTTTTGTAATTTGGGTGAAAAAAGTCCAGCAATTTCTGGACTAAAGTTCTAAAAGATGGTACCAGGCCCAGTTGTAAATATTATTCCACTCAATCATCTGCCATGGACGGACAGATCTCCAGTTGTGGTATTATGGTATTTTTAACAGCCTTTGACAACAAACCAAATTTGCCTTTGTTTGGAGTATACTGTAGCTCTGATGAGAAATACTGTTTGCATCATGGGATGTGTCTGCTGTCATAAAATGCCTTCATATTCCTTTACTACTATGCAACCATGCAGAGCAATTATTGTACTTAATGATTCCCAGTTGATAGTGTTGTGCTTGTGCCATTACAGGGCAATTATTAGTTCAGTGTGTCCCTCTATTCTTGCTGATGAGTTTTGACTTACAAACCCTGTTTCTCTGCTTATGTATACTTGAGGTCTCTTTTAAAGAAGCTGCATTGTACGTGCATCCTGCCACGGCGACAGCCACATTGGATTTGACGTCTGTGAGTCACAAAAAACTTGTCTTTGTTGGTGCTGTTTGTTAAATCTAATGTTGTATTTTGCCTCATGGTCTGACTAGCTGGCCTAATGGTCACATTACCAACCTGTTTCTTCACTGGACAGTGACATTATAAATTGGTTCAGCAAGCAAAGCACATCCAATTAACAGTGTAGCTGGTGTTGAGCACTGTGATACAGCAGCTACAGCAGCCCCTCACAATGGTGAAATTATTTAAACGCCTGCCTGAATTTCTTCTTAACAATGTCATGTCAGTGTCGATATGTAGTGAAAATAACAAGTGTTTCATTATCAGTCTACTAATGAATAGGACTGCACAATATGCAGCTGCTCTAAAGCTGTTCATGTGCTACAAGAGTCTACAGCCATGCTAGCAGCTCTCTGAGGCTGTATTGCTCATTGTAACGAAAATCAAAGTAAGGTGGATAAAAGTTGAGGTTGAAAGTTTGTTTACAAGCTGGTCATTGGGAAGTACAGGAAATATTAAACCAGTATTGGTTGGTATGGTAGCGGTTGTCATGCTAACATACAGGTAATGTTTACCATGTTTTCTATATTAGTTTAGCATGCTAACATTTGCTAGCACTCAAATGTTTTTGAAATATTTCACTTTAAGGCAAGTGGACCCCTCAACTGTTGGAATATACTGTTTACAATCTAAAACCATTGAAAAACATTATATTTATACAGTATAATAGTATAAATAGTCCATGCTCACTTGCTCCCATCACATAAAATCTAAAGAACTGCATTGACAGCTGATTTACAGCTGACATTTAATGGTATATTGGTCACTCCTTTGACCAACATGAACTGGACACAGCAGAAGATGAAAGTCTCTCTTTTTAAAAAATGACTGGATTTTTTCTTCTTTCCTTGCTCTGCCTTTCTCTCATGTGGGAGTTAACACTGCCTCCTATCCACCCTCTCAATTCTCATTTACCGAGAAGCTCCGCCTTATGTTTCATGTATGAATGACCTCATTACTTAGTTGCGCTCCCTCCCCATCGTCTGCAACATGTCTGGTGGCTGAAAACTCACATCCCGCACATCAGCTGAAGTAACATCCCAAAGATCCAGCTTAATGGTTTGGTTGTTGGGTGGAACATGCTACTGATATGGTAATAGGCACCCCTATCAGAATTCCATTATGAGCTTGGCTCTTATATTTGACTCTTCAACCTGTGAGTCAGTGTAGCGTTTTGTCACCTGTGATAGCTCCGGCTGGTTAATTAACTTCTGAAGCCACACTTAGGGATGAGGACTTAGCACAGGTCACTGGAACATTGCTGATTGGTCATAGTGACGCCTCTTTGTTAAAGTAATGGGCCATTCTACATACTGCTGACTGAATGTATACATTAATTATTACTTTGTATTTATTTTAACTTAATGTGACTCACCTATTACTGACTTACTTGAAAGTAAAGGTTGTCTATCTTGTGGCTTTGCTTGCTTCATTACGACAAACATGGGCACTGTAGTTTATGTGGAGTCCCACACTGCTGCCTGAATCCAACCAAATGTGTACTAATCCGCAGCTGACAATAGTCTCCAACAAATGCATCACGTGGAACGAGCCCACATTTGAGACTTGAGAGTGACTTTTTTCAAGAAGTTGAGACATAATGTGTAATGTTCAGAACATTCGAATTCAGTCTGTTAAACCATGCACCACATATATTGAAACTCCTCATCACTAATGAAAAAACAAGTTGGATTGTACCTGAGTTCAGGAGGTAAGATACTCACAAAGAATTTTTAAGTCTGTGACATAGGAAACATAAATTACAGCACTCGGTATTAAGAATGTGGCACTGCAATTTTATACACACACCGTACTGAACCAGATATTAGAGAATCTAGTGCTAAGCCTTGAAGCTCGCTGTGTTTTCCAATTTCACAAAACCAAAGGTGTGATGTTCCAGACGCAACTTATTCACACCTTCCCAGGACATCTTGCCTCCCAAACCGTACATGAGATCTATCCAAAAGGAAAAGAAAGGAAGAACCTTACAGCAGAGAACTCTTGTGATTTGTATGTGTTTTTGTGTGCGTGTGTGTGTAGCTAGCTATCAAGTTAGCTTTGGGTCTTTAGTTGAGGAAATGGTGAGTGGCTGAGGTTTGAGGGTATTATTCTCCCCTTTCCTCTCACACACAGACAAATAAAATGATTTAGTCTCTTCCTTGTCCTCCTTCTGTCTCTCTGACACACACATGCACAATTCCTTACACACACACAGTCCTCGCAGTTGTTTTCCCCTCGCCACAATAAATTTATCAGCCCATCCCAGCAGACAAGATTCAGTCCAGCTTCCTAGGCTACCCCAAAGGCAAAAATCACTGTGAGTGTGTGTATGTGTGTGAATGAAATAGAGAGGAGATACAAAAGAGGGAAAGAGATAGTAAGACGGGGGGGGGGCTCTGAAAGTCAAACAATATTTACCATGTAGATTACCCTCCTCTCATCTCTCTGCGTTTGTTTTTTGTCTCAACTTGCCTTGTGTGAGTCTGATTAGGTGTGTGAATGTGGACTGTGTGTGTTCGTTAAAATTGGATAAAACTTTGATGATCCCCTGGATACATGCCTGTGGGTGTACAATATATGCCTGTCTGCTGTCTGTCCTTGTGTGTGTGTGTGTGTGTGTGTGTGTCTGAGACGAAGTGAGGAGCCTTTCATGATATTTTTAGCTCTTTACTCAAACACACAAGCCTCTAAAAGTACTAAAGGCCTCATTTTTTATGACAAACAGCACAAAGTTAAGCTCCTGACAAAAACCATAACGTCAGCGGAACAAGACAAGCCTCGCAATTACATGTCTTCCTCCTCTCTTTTCAATACTCTGTCAGTGCATCTTTATAAAGATTTAATATGCAGCAAAAAAAGCAACTTTGCAAAGTCAGGTGCTGTCAAAATGAGGCTAAGTGAATGCACAGAAACTCTGTTTACCTCCGTAATGTCACTCACTAAGCAATTTCAAAATAAATGGCAGGACACACACAATCACCTGAACTCTGCGGGGAAACACAACACACCCACAAAGTTTAAGAAAAGCTGCCAGAAAACTGTCTCCAATTAAATCCTGCCTACACCTTCCAAGTCATTAAGAAGTGAGCTGGTGATGTGCTGAGATGTAGCGGGGAAAAAAAAGAAGCTTCAGCCAATTTAGGAAGTGACGCCTGAATTGTTCTGCATCATTGCCGCCATTACATCACACACCTGTGTCTCACTCTCTGTGATGAATAGTTTCGATAAAGCAGCCTGGCTCGGTAGAAATCGATTTAACAAGAGAGAGACTGTACACCTGATGCGGCCCCCGTCACTGTGGCTCAGCATGCTAAAACACAACTTTCACACTACTGGCTCTAAACTTTGTCACACATTACTATATTATGTCTAATAACGCAGCAGCTTCAAAAAGTAAGCTGAAAACAGATAACAGGCTGAGTTCCACTGAGTAATAATGTAAGTCATAAGTTTTGTTTTTAAAGAATGAATAAGTTCAGACAATATTGAATTGTCATTTAACTTTCATAAGACGTCTTAGCAAAGTAGAAATGATTTACATTGCTGTGAACTTATCTTCTTCATTTCATATGAGTTTTCACCATTAATAATAAAATTCCTACAACTTAATTTTTACTTAATCACTCTTCTACTAGTATTTTAAAAACTGCATATAGTTTTTTTTTACTATTGCTACTACTATCAGACAACGAAGGGTGGACAACAAAGTGGACAGTGTCGTGTCTTACACAGTGGACATTTAAGGAGTAAAGGTTTGTTGTTGTGTGGTTTGTCATTTGGGAGAATCAAATAGTATGAGGATCTTATATTGGCCTTAAAGCGAAACTATGTAACTTTTACAGCACATCCTTCCTCATGAAAACAACATTTTGGTCGCTGCAGCCTATTTGTTTGGCTCCGACCACTCCAGGTGTGCCGGCTGAAAGTACTGTTATTTGTGTTCCCAAGCAACAAGATGTAAACAGAGGTTCTGAGTGAAGAGCAAAGACACCGAAAACACAATACATAGCAGTGGCGGGTGGTAGCATGTCACTCATTGTTTGTCAGCCACCATAAAGCATAAAAAGAACAACAAACAGGAGGAAATGTAACAGCCACCATCAACCAGAGCTTTTAACGTTAGAAGTAAGAAAAAAAGAGTAAGCTCAGCAGACAGTCAGCAGGCCAAAAAAGGAGGAAAAAAAGCTGCTTTACTCGATCGGTAACGTAACTTTTAACATAAACATTTTAACAGCTTCTGCTATGCCATGGATACTATGTTGAAGTGGCAGTTCGGTGTTGGGATTACACCTGGAAAACATTTTTAAAACTACGGTAATTCAAATTTTTTTTACTTGACTACCATGATACTATGGCTCGCGGTAACCTATCTGCTTCTAGCTGGTTACCTGAAGCTGGTGCGGCGTGCACATTGAAATCATGATGTTTCTCTCTCTCAAAAAAAACGTAGTCTCCTTGAAGCTTATGACGAATTGCCAAAAACAAGCCAACGAGATACAGCAGCGAAAACTTGGTGTTCCTCAGGCGACCTTGTGTAGTCTACTCAAACAACGAGAAACAGTCACGGCTGCTGGTGATGGAGACAGAAAACAAATGGGAAAGCACCTGTGGTTGAAGCCACCCTCGTCAAGTGGATTATAATGCCCGGTCACGTAATGCCCCCTAAATAGCATACCCCAGTAAATAGCGAAGCTGTCCATTTCATTACTTTATATTCAAGTGTCCACTAGATGGTAATCTGCATGACAAATAAAGAAAAAGAAAAAAATTCAGTTGTAATAATCATCTGCTTATAGTGATCAATTTGACCCGGACAGACGTGATCACTATAAGAGGTTTCCACTGTATTACTGTTTGTGGCCACAATTTAATATCCTAATGTTAGGAGGGTGACTGCTACAAAATAAACTAATGTTAGAGTTTTATTTAGCAGAAGCATAGGTAACACCAAATGCATCTCAGCTGCTTTCATTTATCAGCTTGTTAGCTCGCCAATTTGTAACTTAGCTCATTATCAACAGAGCTAAGGCACTGATAACTGCCTGTTGCCATGATTTGAGTTGTCATTCTTGCTGAAGCAAGACCCTTTTTTGCTGCTAGTCGCTCAGTCAGTGGGCTTTTGGTGAATAACACTAGCTCCTAATAACAACGTTTTAGCACATACAGCTGGGGGTTCAGATGGTTCTGATCAGCCATATCCACGGCAAGGGGTGTCACAACTGTAAAACAAAAAGTAAGCCTTTTCACTTCATTCAGCATCCTGAAATTACCACTTATGGCTGTACAGCAAAAAATTCTTAGTTTCGCTTTAACCCTCTCGACCCCATCGCGCCCCGGAGCGCCCATTCTATATTTCACTATAGTGCCCAAGAGTGCCCGTCATTTTAAAGTTATTTTTAGCGTATCAAAAATGGGAAATAAAGTCATGAGCTCTGCATTGTAGATACTTTAAGTTGTCACAGATGAACCAGAACCGGAAATATACATGGTGACAGTGAAATCTTCGATTCTTTCGCGGGTTTCCACCCGGTGGATCTAAAGATGGCTCCGCTGACTAAACGTTCCCGTATGTATAATCTTACGGAAGCCGTAAGATTATGTTGTGAGAGAGATCCTGACCCACCGTGCATTTTGGAAAGTGACGAAGACTTGAGTTCACGTTTTTTCTCGAAATCAGATTATCACCTTCACTAAACAGCGGGGCCTATCCGGCTCTGCCTGCCAGAGACGGACGCCGTTTTCTGGCAGGCAGTGCGCCCATGTCGAGAGGACTGACCGGGTCGCGGCGACTTTTCCACATATAAATTCAGCTATTTTTCTCTCATACAAGTTGCCAAAGGCACTACACAATACTGTTGTCTGTTACTTTCTCTTATTAGGTAGACTGAGATGCATTTCTCTTTGAATGTTTGATTGTTTGGCATTGTTATGGTGGGGTTACAAGAGAGTGCAGGTTTATCGTGATATAGCCTTTATTTTTTATGTCTCTAGGAAAATTCCAGCAGTGAGGGAAGTGAAGAAGAAAGTCAGGTGTCAGTTGAGGATGAAGGAAATGAACACGGAGAAGAAAGAGATACAGAGGTTTCAGATTCAGTACAAGCAGAGCTCAGTGAGGGAGAGAGCAGTGAGGCAGGGGAAGGAAGTGAGGAGAGTGAAATCAATGGAAGTTGGGAAGGAGAAGGGAGGAGAAGATTAGGAAGAGGATGAGGATGAGGCAGAGGACAAGTGTGGAGAAGAGGAAGGGGGCAGGGCAGAGGCAAAAGCAGAGGTCACCAGGGGGCAGCACCCATTACGCCAACATATCCTTGGAGTTCAAAGCAACCAAATCCAAATATTAAGCCCTGCACCACTGACCCTGGTCCTCAGACAACCCTAGGGGATGTTCTTAGTTTATTTCTGCAACTTGTAGGTGCCTGTTTTTTGACTGATTTGGTGTTTTACACAAATTTGTCAGCTGCAAATTCCTCTGCCTCATGCCTTGAGACATGCAAGGAGGAAATGAAAGCTTTCATTGGGATAAACATCCTTATGGGCATCCATAAGCTCCCAGCACTGGTTGACTACTGGTCCACTGATGAGGCCCTCAGAGTACCTTACATTTCCCGCAAGATGCCTCGTAATGCCTCTGCGAGGAGACATACATTTGTCAGATCCTGCCTCCACCAATGAATCTGACAAGTTGCACAAAGTTAGGCCTTTCCTCCGCATCCTGGAGGAAAATTTTCCCAAGCCCTTTCTGTTGATGAGGCAATTATGAAATTTGATGGTAGACTGCTGTGGAAACAGTACATGCAGTACAAAGTGGGGCATCAAGCTGTGGTGCCTTTGTGACAGCTTCAGTGGGTACTGCCTGGCATTCAGCATCTACACAGGGAATGATGAGGCACAGGAACAGGCTGAACTTGGCTTGGCGTATTCAGTCGTCATGAACCTGATGAAAGGCTATCTGCTGTCACACCACCACGTGTATGCAGAAAGCTTTTTCTCCTCCATCTCCCTTGCAAGTGACCTATTGCAGGCTGACACCTACTTCTGTGGTACCATTAGGCCGAATAGAAAGGACTTTCCCAGGGCCATCACAAATGGGAAACTAGCGAGAGGTGAGAGTATCAAGTGGTCAGTAGGAGATCTCATGATTTGCTGCTGGAAGGACAAACGAGATGTGTATTTTGTCACCACAAATTCATCAGGGGATGATGTAATGAAACCAGCAACCAGGTTTCGACAGGATGACTTGATAACTGTGCCTAAATTGGTTGTTGACTACAATTCCAAGATGGGGGGAGTTGACCATTTGGACCAGTTTAGGAGTTACTATGATGTAGGTCGCACAGGAAAGAAGTGGTGGAAGTATGTGTTTTGGGGAATGCTAAACATCACCATCATCAATGCCTACATTGTGTGGGTGAACCTGCAGAGGCCTTTACCCAGTAACCTGAAACCTTTCTCCCTCAAACCCTTCAAGTTGAAGCTTGTCCATGCTCTGTGTGATGGTTACAATGGGAGAAAGCAGGGGGTAAAGGGTGTGGCAGACATCTCTGTGCTTCGGGTCATCATCGGAAATTTGAAGCCAGGTCACTCTCTCGTCAAGTTCAGTGGACACAAGAGAGGGTGTGTTGCTTGACGGAGAAGTGGACGGAGGGCAAAGTGTGGGCGGGGTGTAGAGACAATTTTTGGATGCTCCACCTGTGCAGTGCCATTGTGCAAACTGGGACCATGCTTCCAAGAGTTTCACGGCATCCTGTAAAGTATCTACCTGACAATGGAGCTGTTTCAGTGTTTGGCAATTTGTTCAATTCAACTGTTCAATTTGTTCTTGAATCTGCATTTATAGTCGGTGTGGTCTTTTTTAGTGATTTCTCTTACTTTTGGTCAAATTAACATTATTGTCACTAGCTAAATGCCCAATTCTTACCATATTTTATACAAAATCTATTTGTATATTTTAATCGGTAGAAGTCAGTGATTTGCTGTGATTTACTACATAATTGTTTTAGTATATATTTATTATTATTTATTATTTTTATTTTACCATACCATGTTTTGTAGAAAATCTATTTGTATATTTTAATCGGTAGAATTTTCTGTCAAAAGTCAGTGATTTACTGTGATTTACTACATAATTGTTTATTATATTTATTATTTATTATATTTATTAGTCACATTGAAATATAGACAAATCTATGAATGGTTAATCCCTGAGTTGAGTAGGCAATTTGTTTTTAAAAACAGCTATTTACAACAGTTCTAGTGCTATTTGTTGTCTGGTGTTTTTTTTAAATGTATTGAATCAAACTCGGTCTAAAAAGCTAAACAAGCCACATATTTGGTATCAAATTAAAGAGGAAGTTGTGTTTTTTTTAAATGAAAACAACTTGTGATCGTCAATTTCTTTCTGTTTTTGAGACAGAGTGGTCTGTTTGGATTGAGTAGGAAAATCAGAACAACTTTTATTGTAATCTGGTTATATTTTCATTATTCCGATTAGTTATTATAACATTGTACTCAACAAAGTAACTACTGAGATAATGACACTTCACTCCAGTTGCTTGCTCATTTTGAGCTGACTTGAGAAAGCATCCCAGTAAAAATAAAGGGTATAAACAGCTGGCTGATGGGTGCATAAGACGATGTCCCTCAACCCTGATTGGGAAATAGACAATGTAAAGAAAATGTGGATAAAGGCACTGTTCTGTCTTTACTCCTATAGAACAACAGCTCTGCCAGAATTTTCTCTAAATTCCCCTTCAGACACTATATAAAACATGTAAAATATAGCGTACTGAAGTTATTAGATGCTCATATATCAGGCTTTCATATAATGTGTCTTTATATAGAAAAACAGTAGCAACTGAGCTGTAATGCAGGTAGGTTATCACACAACATCAATGACTGCACTGTATTTGTCAGTAAATATCACAAGTGATGATGAACACAGTTAGAACAACACTTCACAGGTACACGCTGCATAAACAGAGTGTTATTGAGAATAAACTGCATCCAGCTTGGAGCTATAAATCATCAACATCCCACCTGCTACATCTGTAATTGGAACTGAACAATCTTATGCAACACAGTCCCTGTCCAGCTGTCCAGAGCTCTTCTCTCTTATTTACTGCAACACAGTCAGTGAACACTGCAGCAACACTGAGCCAAAATGTAAATGTCATGGAATAATAAGGGTATTTTATCAACTGAGCCTCATGTAATATGAAGTTAAAGCCTCAAACAACAACTTATTTATGTGTTGATTCAAATTTCAGAGAAACTTTTGATTGTGGGCTTGTTGAAAAAGCTTATACAAGGTTACAACTTTGGAGAAAATATCCACTAGCACTTACAGGTTAATTCATATAACCCAAAAAACGGAATCTACATGAAAAACGTAAAGGCTGTCAACTGTGAGGATTTCAAAGGATGATATACCTGGAATAATGTTTTTTTTGGACTATATCGAAACAAGTTATGAGCTCATTTGATCTGATGGACAGCTAAGGTTTCTTCAAGCTTCTTTGCTCTTGTTTGGATTACTGCTGATGTTTGGATTTCACTCTTACTGGTCCAAATATTTTATGATCATCCCCCGAGAGGTGCAATTCATAAAGAAACTTAGCTTCTTTGGTGGAATGCCTTTTACTTTTTGCTAAATATATTCACAGAATAAATCAGTTTTTGGCTCAAGCTGATGAGGACTCTCAGGGTGGAAATTTGCCCCAAACACAGAACAACACTATAAACTACTAGTTTGGCACTTGTAATTGTAGTAATATTTCTACTTCTACCACTCTCAGATGCACGCTCTCAATTTCAACGTCTTTGCAAATTACAATTTCATACTCTAAACACTGCTGAGGGGGCAAGAGAGTGTGGAAGGGGTACATGATGGTGATTGTAACAATGCCTTGTATCATAGATTTTTTGCAAAGTTTTGAGGGGTCTAGACTCTAGAGGACATAATTCCTGGATTTTCTTTGGAAAAGAGCAAATCATGCTGCTGTAATGAACGATGTGGACTGGGACCAGGATCAAATGACAGAGTACTATGGCGACTGTACACATAATTTACTAAGTAAAAATAGATTTAGTGTTAAGTTACTCTTTAAAGATCCTGTGATCACATACAAAGACTATGCACAGTGGCTTTAATAAAACCTCACTATCTATGTATGTATTATACCATAAAGTTATCTACATATTACCAGGTTTAGTTTGCCCACAATGTCACACCAACTCATGACTGGTTGAAATGTTAGCTGACATCCAGGCCTTAAAGTCAAACTAAAACCTCAGTCAACACAACCAACTAACCCAAACTTTATTAACAGTTAATAATTTAGCACTTGTTGGTTGAAACTTTTTCGGCTGTCTCTGCCACTGTCATTCAACACAACGTCATTATGAGCAGTTTCCAGCTCAACGTCAGCCTAATGAGTTTCATGTTAACCATTCCAGCCCATACCTGACTCCATGAACTCTTGGTTGAAGCTGCTCCAGGCCTCTTTGCTCTTCTCCAGGTTCTCCTCCATGACCTTGATGTCAGCGAAGGGACAGTTGCATTCTGGGAAGCGGGGAGAACACCGGCACCAGCAGTCGTTGTTGCGGCAGAGCAACTCGCCCTCCGAGTTGCATGCCACATAGCTGAGGGCTGCCTCCACAAAACGCCCACGCAGGAACTCTGGCAGGACATCTTGCAATCCTGGAAAAGAAAGAGAAACACATGGTAAGGTATTTCTTCATTTTCAGAATAAATGTTCTTTTACAAGCTGGTTCCACATGCTTTTATGTGTTATTTTTGTAAGGCTAAAGTAGAAATGTTGAGAGTGTTAAGCTGCCTCTTTTTGGACCTTTTGATACATTAAAAAGCACTGGGAAAGGAAATTCTTAATATAGCATTTGTACTCCTAACACCATTTCTTACAGGATTATAAACATTAATTTACATACATTTTCAACACATCAGGGTGTAGAAAATTATATTTCCTTAAAAGCAACGATCCTTGTAGTCTTAGCAGCTTAGAATCACTGCTGGTGGATGGAAATCTTGTTTTAAAAAGCATCTTTTTACAAATTCCAACTGAATGTTCCTTTAATGGACATACAGCTTTAAATATGTGACATGATTTTTAATTATGTCATGTATTCACAGTCTGTGACACTAAAATGACACCTCTAATTCAAGTTCCAATATATACACATCAGCATACAAGCTATTAAAATGCTCTTCTGCAGTGCAGCCTGTGTACAATTATTTAATATTGCATAGCGATACTGACACTAATAACATGTCTTATCATGGCTGAGGCTGATGGAAACGACATGTGCAAAGACAACAGCTCATCAGCTGCCTTTGTCTATTGTGTGGGGTGCTCTTGCCTGAAAAGAACAGTCACTTAACCAAATTTCAAATGCCTCTCTGTTCTCTAGCTGATTGGTGAAGAGACTTCAAATATGTATATGTGTGGTGGTATTATCACAAGGGCAAGAAAATAGGTTGTTTTGTCCGGAGCAGCTTGTATCATTTTCAGTGGCAGCTCTTGCAGCAGGCACTGTAGGTGCATATACAATAAGCCTGCCCAGGGGCATATTTTAGTAGTTTGGGGAGCTATCAGTAGCAACTGTCACCCAGTCTGCAGTCACCATAAACAACCTGCTGTTTCAACCTGCCATGTACAGGTTGTTTCCTATCTGCAGGTTTCATTATTTCTTCTTCCCGCTGTGTAACGGAAACGCTCAAATCACCATTTCAGCCTTTTTCTTTTTCTTTTTACAATACGCAGAGATGCCATTGAACTTTCAACATCCTTTTTTTTTGTTTAAAAGCATACCTAATGTAATAGTTATGGAGATGATGGATGCTGAGCCTTATTTTCAATGATCAATGCATATTTAATCCGCAGACACAAATGCAGGAGAAACACTTAACTTTTTTTTTCCTGCTCTGTATGTTAGTTTATTCAGTTTTTCCCACTGAATGTGATTTGCTCCTTCCCAGAAAGATTTTCTTATGATTTTTAAATGACTTTTTCCTTTAAAAAGTCGGAGTGCATGCAACGGGCTAGAGTCGTGCTATATCAGGAGTTTTAAGGTGTGTTCAGACTGATAGCTGTGGTTGCATATAAAGTCTTAAAGACACTTGTGGACAGAAACAGGGCTTTGCTAACAAGAGTGACTTGAGGCAAAGGTACATCTACATGGGCTGAAAATGGTTCAACTTGGAACGTGAAAGACCGTATCATTCTAATTCATGAATGTACATAGACAAGGAGAGAAACTGGAAGAAAATAAAAGAAAGAACTGGAGTTAAGTTTTTTAAAATGAGTAGAGTCTGAGTTGCTAGCTAGCTAACTAGCTTCTGTTCAGTTGGTATCCACCTTCTTTGGAAACGCAAATACGGATGCAGTTTCCGGCTTTTTGTGCGAGACTTCCGGCTACAGAGGACTTACTGGGAACTCTTCATGACCTTTCTGCAGATTTGCTGAGCTTAACAATCTACCTCCGGCATATCTCTCACAAGCAGGCATTGAGGACATTTTGCTGTGTCACTGTAGCAAAAAGCACAGGTGTAAAGAATAAAACTAATGACGGCTGTCTTCCATTTAGCTGCGTCGGTTCCATGGCCCTGGTATTGTTCGTGCTGGCTCCCTGTCAGACTGTGATGGCACACCTGAATAGAACAGAGCCATTGTTAACGTTATCAGTAACACCTGGTTGGTGGTTTTTCCTACTCTGCCAAGTCAAAAATGTCTGCTGTGAAGAAGGCCTACTAGCAAAGTTTTCACAGCTACCAGTGGTATAGACCTACTGATATTATATGTATATACACTGTACAAAGTCTCTTACACAGAAAGCAATTTGAGCACGACTGTTACAACATTAAGTGCCATTTAGAACTGTTTATTACATACACTACACACTAAAATGGATTTTGTTTTTATATAGTTTACAATATAAGACTTGTGATGTACTAATTGAGGACCCAAGCCACAAAGTCAAACACAAATAATTGCTCAAGCAGTGGGAAACACTGTCCGTCTTCATGTCCTTTAACAGCGGGGTAACATTGCAGTTTCAATTTCGCCGCTTTCATGATTTAAATATATTAAAAAAATACAGTGGCATGCTAATTATGGTGCCAACGCTTCATGACTGCACAGTCTATTAAACCAAATCAAAAGCCAATGTGTGATCTTAAAAGTGCATCGTCATCTGTTAGAAACCAGCAGGCGGCTTTCAGAAGACTCGCCGTGTGGTGTTCACGCTGCTTTTCTCAATCTGTCTGTTGGTCCATGTCTGTCTCCCTGTCTGTCTGTCTAATAATCATCAATTTGTTGTGTCAAAAGCTTCCTCTCTCCCCACTTCACAATCTCACTCTGGATGATTTTCAACAAGTCAATCCCGCTGTGCCCTGCTATGAATATGCATGTCTCTTCTTTGGTATTTACTCTTTCAATGGCTTGGAAAGAGATGTAATTAGTCACATTTCTCCTCTTCCATGCTTTGGCAGGTGCTTTGAGGTTTTTGCGTGTGTATGTGTGTGTGTGTGTGTGTGCGCGCGCGCGCGCGTGCGTGTGTGTATACTAGATGCAAATCTGGCAGGGGTTTCTTCAGTTTGGGAGACAGCTAAATAACACTCTTCCCATCACCAATCACTATCCCACATTCTCTGTCTCTCTGCCACCTCGCTGTTTGTTGATCTATCTTTCTACTTCTCCTTTTTTCTTTCTTTCAGTTACAATCACTCTGTCCCATTTGGAAAGTAGATGTGATTTTTCTGTGGACTCCTCTGGGTGCGTAAACACTTATCTCTTTTTTGCTATAGCAGTGGTACAAGTAGTTTCATAACAAGCCTTGATATTAAGAGTCAGATCATTCTGGTTTGAACTCAGTTTTTTTTTGTGCACTGAACCTTTAGAGCCTCAGTTTGAATATATGATGATATAAAGCTGCTTTAAAGTCACTGGTTCTGAATTTTTCCTTTATTTTAAGCAAAACTTTTTCCAAGTTAATCTAACAAAGTTAATTAATATCAAAAACATAAATCACTGCATTTTTTGGTCTTTTTTGATTGGTGACTTAAAGCATGTCGGAAAGTTTGGCTGTATTCTAAGTGATGCCAGATACAGTTAAACTTGCTACAAATGTTTTAGCTCTCAACCTAAAGGTGAAGCTGTGATGTGTTAAAATGGATTACATTGTTGTGGTGCTGTTCCACTGAATGTGATGGTTGTGTAGTACAAGTTGTGTAGTTCTCCTATGCTCCTGTTGTGGCACCTACCCGAAAGGAAAACTATATTAATTTTTTGTCATGCATCTGAAGATGTTGATTTGTTGTCTATAAGGTGTGGCTGCACTCTGTGTTATATGGCTGTCTGTAACAGCAGGGCATCAACACTGAACGTATGCTTTCAACAACAAGGAAGTTCTCTGACTCAGTCTCTTAACTTCCTGTCTACACCAGAAGTGGGACTGTGTCACACTGCATGGACGGACATCTGCTGTCTACGACCACCTTACACCAGCATTTTAGTAAATATCTGACTAGTTTCACAACATAACCCACAGCGTTAAGGACTGCCATAGCTTTAAGAAGAGGAGAGACTTTCTTATAGGCTACAGCAGTCTGACAAATACCGAGCACTATATACGTGGCAGTGCTCATTCGATCACTTCTCCTGCATATTTCTTCATCCGAAACACAGAGTGCACAGTGGAGCACAGTTTCGTTTTCCATGACATAGGCTTATTATTGTGTAACAAGCTGATTATTCAATTTTTTATTGATAAAATATATACTGTGTATTACATATATGGATGAAAAGTTGTATTTTAATTGATGTTGATGAATCTGCTTCCAGACCAACAAAAGGAAAAATCAGCTGGTTAAGAGGTAACTTGTGAAGAATGCAAATAATATTACTAACTTAATAACCTGCATCATCATACTGATAAGTTGAGCATCAGAGCTGCTGCGGCAAAACACAGTCAGCTAGCTGATCTAGTTGTACTCTGGTTAACGTCTAATGTAACTGTGCCCTGACGATTGGGTTCTTAATCTGATGTTTGTGGTGGAAGTGGTGTTGTCAGCTTTGAGAAACTTATAGCAGGCTGTGTGAACCGATCAGGACCAAAACTTTTCATGTTTATTCACTATAGCCAGCAACAGCAACTGGAAGCTAAGTGACAAAACAGGAAATGGAACAAACAAACAAAAATGGGCAGGTCGCATTCAGTGAGGTCAATACAGTCAGTCTTAAGGTCAGTGAGGGACGCCCATGAATATGATGCTGGTTTGAAGATTAGCCGTCAGAGGAGGAGCACCAGATCCCCCTTTAATATAAATATGAGTTAACTTGCATTATAGTCTGTTATCATTTGACAAACAATTATCAGCACAAGGCCCACTTGCAAGACATTTTCCAGAGCTTTCTCCTACATCCTTTCATCAGCAGATGACACTACTATGAAACTACTGTTTCTCAATACGATTTCTATATTACCTCAGTAGCCACAATTATCTGCCACTGCTGCTATCTCCATGGTGGTAGAATACCTCTTAACACTATTAACATTAGTAACAACTTTAAGACATTAACATTGTCTACATGTATATATATTATGTATAATGTTGTATGTGCAGCATATATAATATGTGGTTTTACAATAAACAACTTCATAAGAGTGAAACATTCTGTGACACTTGGTTTGATATTACATTTGATATTACAAAGTATTGTTCAACCTTTTATCTTCCTTTTGAATGCTTTGGAACAGTATTGTAGCTTCAGTAGTTAGCAGAGTAATTGCGTAGTTATATTAGAGAATGACTGAGGAGACAATCTGTCCTGTGTATCCAACACCACTTGATAGACTTTCATTAGGAACATAACAAAAGTGGAGAGTGAAAATGAGGACAGCTTATTCAACATGGCTGTCAAGCAGACTGAAACACTTGTTGGTGACTCTTCTCACCTTGTTGCTTTTCACCTTTGACACGCGTCGTTATTGCAGCGGCACATTAGTATTCAGCAAAAGGCTCGTCTTGTTCATCACGCAACTCGCGTCTGCTGATCCAAAATGAATAAAACCGCACACTCCAATTTGTCACACAATGTGTCTAGGATGAATATTAACCCCTATTTGGCATTTCCATATAATTTGAAGCCACACAAGCCCTGACGATGCAATTAAGACTGTATGAATGTCGCTGAGGTGGGAATGATATGGCAGGCTTATTTAGGTTAAAAGAGGTCTTCAATGTGACTCTTTCTGAGTTGTGTGACACACATAAACTCTGAAAGGGAGTTTAGCTGAAAAGCAGTCACATCCTTGAACATATGAATGGAAGCTAAAATGAAAGCCCTTTCACCAACCAGGCAATGAAGTGAGCACATCACTGGGTGAAAGTCTTTGACAGTATGTATCAACTTTACAGAATCCTGGAAAATGACCACTATGTAGTTTTTAATTCTCATTTGCAGTTCAACGTCTCTTTTATAATGGTGGTCTTTGGGGAAAATGCATTTTGGGCCGCAGGGGATTTTTTTGTTGTTGCAGTGCCATAAATGGCCACTGGGAAAAATTGGCAGCAAGGCTGTGTCCCTGTCATGTATTCAGCTCTTTTAATGGAGAGCCGCAGCAAAACAGGAACATCCGGGTTCTCTTCCAGAAGCAAGAAGACCTTCAAAATCCCATTGACATTTATAATAATAATGCAAATAATAAAAAAAATCCGTCCTTGGAACAGAGCCTCTCTCAACAGTAAGTGGTATAGCTCACTTCATTTGTCTAGATAAGGATGGTAGTATTTTGAAAAATGATCCAATATCAGTATTTATTCAATATTTCTGGGTTTTTTTGCTGCCTTTAACAAACACCATTTCCCATAAGCCCTAGACGGTCGCGGTTTTAGGGACTATGGGACACTCTGAGGGGACTGAACAGATGTTTTTAGACAGCAGAGATTCCAGCTAGAAAGTGAAAAAAGGACTTTAGAAGAGAGTGTTACTATTTGGATATGACATCAAGTTACAATGATGGAAGTACCTGTTTTATTGTAATGAGAATTTTTCATAGGAGCTGTAGTTTCTGTATTTTAACTTTGTTAAAATTATGAAGGATTCTATTTCTAATGGCAAGTGCTTAAGTGAATGTCAATTTGTCCTAGATAACGGAAAATAAACCAAACATGCTTAATTTTTCAGAAAGCTCAGTGAAAGAAATGCTGCATGAGAGATTGCATTGAGTTGAGCCCGGATGTTACTCTCTACGCATCCATGCACGATACACATCCCCGGTATAACATTGTTCCACTGATCGACAGTAGATGGCGGTGATACGCCATGAAATATAGCGATGAGCCAGCAAAAGGCGAAGAAAACGAAGACTACTAGCTAGCAAACATGGAACACTGCAAGTTTCATAATATTAAAAAAGAATCTGCTTTGCAAATGTTTTAGAAAGAAGGAAATGCAGTATATTAGATAAGATCAGGACTACTTGTGGTTTACATATGATGTACAGCTGGGACAGCTTTGAGAGTTGACATGGCAATCACAGTGGTCGCCAAAGTTAAGCCAATGCTCGTAAACCTCCTTTCTGAATATTAATAAATGCTGTACATAGAAGGGCATGGTGATTAAGGAGGGGAAAATAGGAAATATTCTCTTCTCGTCACTCATTATTACGCCTCCAGGTTGCAGCATTCTTTGTATTCCAGTTTGATTTGCAGCCAATTTTAAGTTGAATTATAATTAATCTAACGTTGGTGTCATTTTATTAATTACATACTGCTCTGTGGAGGGAGTATTAAGACAGTCATTTAATCACTCAATGAATCAATCAATCATCAATCTTCCACACTGTAACGGATCTGAACGCAGAGATGTGGACTCGAGAGGCAGAGCAGTTGAAAGCAATCAATCGTTTACTTGGTAAGAGTTCAAAGCAGAGTTTGGTGACAGGTAATCAGTCAGCAAGGGCAACCTGACCAGGCAAGGAACAGGCAGGCAAGAAACAGGAACTAAGGCTGGAACGCTAAGACTGAGTAGCATATTATATGATCTGGCAAATGACAGAAGGAAGAGGGCTGGTATATGTGCAGGGGAGATAATGAGGGAACGGGGAACATTGTGCTGGTGGGTGAGGAGATCATGTGAAGGGGATTGGCGGGGACACACTGAGCGCAACTACATGGCAGGTGGGAATCGGCAGGTATCAGAAATGACAGAACATGTGAATGACTGAAAACAGGAAAAAGATCAGCAGAACATTTGCAAAATGTTACAAAGTTCAGTCACACACAAATACAGAAACCCCAAACCTTTGACTAAGTAAATGAGCCCAATTTGCCTTCTGATGATTAAAAAAAAGTGTTGACAACAGTGATAAAAAGAAAAAAATCTCATCAGCTGTTTTTATTTTCCCGCATCTGCTTCCAGTCCCCACCACGAATTTCAGGAAAAAGCTATGGGTGCCTCTTTCTGATGGGGGCTTTTAAGGTCATTACCCATAAGGCTTTGCTTCCATCCAGCCACAGATTTAGATCACCCCAGTAGACCAGAAATAGCAGACCCATGGTTCCCTCTCTTTCTATCTCTCGATCTCCAGCAGAGACCACACTTTCCATTTTGGGCAATTTGAAGCTCTTAAGCCTCCCCTATGATCACCATCGCTCTGTTGTCAGTGTGTGTCCGAGTGTGTGTGTGTGTGTGTGTGTCCTCTCTAAGCCTTTCCTTTAGTGAGTACTTGGTCCACTACACTAGAATGCACTCTTGGCTGTAGAGAAGATGGTGTTGGTACCCTTGGACGGTGCTCCTACTCTCAGAGCCTGAGGCTTTGGCAGCAGCTCTGCTTCAATATACAGTACAGCACATGGGTTGGCACGATGTTGCTGTATGACACACTCTCTCTGTCTCTCTTTATGCTTATCTGTATGCCTGCCTGTCTTTTTCTTTCTCACTTGTGACATTTCCATCTGACTGTCACTTAAATTATCTGCAGACTCGTCGCAAAGAATGAAATGCACATTTTCTTCAGCTGGGTTCCTGGGTTGTTTGTGCTCTGGTGTGATAGTTTTGTGTTCTTTCACAAAGACTCAGCTTCATGGTGGATGTATGCAAAAGGCAGGGCAGTAAGGTTTGGAATAAATAAGGCCTCCTTGGAGGTGAGCGAATTAGATCCTATAGGTGTTCAAGTTAAAAGGGCAAAATGCCTCCATGGTACTTTTTCAAAGGATGAAGTTTCATCTTGTACTCTCTATAGCTCTCCCTCTCTTGAAACAACCTTTACATGTGAGGCTGTCATTTAGGGCTGTGATGTCAGAGAAGGCACCGATAAAGAATTTGGCAAACGATTTATATGCCGTGCTATACAGTGACAGGTGGTGTGCTGAGAATTTGTTTCAGTGACTGCCCAGAGTTAGGCCTGAGCAGAGGGAGGCACTTGACAGACCTCTCACCCTGCAGGAGCTCACAAGTGTCGTACAGCATCTGTCCCTAGGCCCTGCTCCCGCTATTGATGGAATTCCAACAGAGTTCTAAAGGCACGTTTGGGGTGCTGTGGGGGAGGATCTGTTAGAGATTTTCCTGCAGTCCCTCTGAGAAGGCCACCAAGCAGCTGTCAGCAGGCAATGGTGTCATTTCTGACTAGAAAGATTCATTTTTTGTGCTTGCATTATAAAATCCTTTCTGGCTAATGGACTGAGAAGCTACTTTGACTGTGTGATACATTGGGAGCAAGCCTATATTCTGTTCCAGAGACTATCTATTATAGACCCATATTTCTGTCAAGAGGATCCTGACTGGGACAGAATAGAAGGGGAAGGTTTGCATGTTGTTGAAAATGAAAATGACTGACCATGAGTGCCACACATACTGTATTTGTTTAATTTTATGAGTTTTGAAGTTGGAGAGGGTTTAATTTTATGGGATAGGCTTTTGTACTCAGGGGCTTGTGTTACAGTATGGTCAAGGTAAAGATCAATTGAGAAGAGTCATTTTCAGGGCAACTGCACAGGTTTTCTATGGAACCTTTACTTGACATGCAGAGGCTTGGTATTCAAGCTACAGTGTGAGTTGGTGTCAAAGTGAACACATACTGAGGACATTATGATGATAATAAGGACATTATAAATTATGTACGAGGACTACGTGAGGCTTTGAGTAAGACCGTACAAAGGGGCCTCCCCAATAAGGATGGACAGGGGCAAATGTGAGGGAGTGCTTTGAGGCAGTGGACAGATTAAAGGATTCTTACCTATAGCCGGTGCCATGAAAGTGTTTGGAGCTTTTCAGGAGAATGCAGAAATAGAATACGGAGGGAATGGGGGATAAGGTTATAGCCAAGTTATGGAGACCCCAAAAGTACTCTGAGAAGTCTCAGAGGGGGACTGAAGTGGCAGTACAGGAGGAAGGCCAAGGTCTGGTGGACTTGGAAAGGGGATTTTATCCTTTCTAGCTACAAGTGGACCAAAGCTTATTGTTTTAACTTGATATATACAGTATTCGTAAGGAATTACATCTGTATTGGACAATTTACGATTAGACGATTGGACGATTTACGTCTAATGCCAACGTTCAGCAGTGTCTTGCAGTGTTCTTAGTCTGGGGGGTGACTGAAGCCTTTTAAAGGATGGTTCTGCGGAGCTACTTGTTTTCATTCCAACACATTGCCAGAGAACGACATCGCTACAGGTCCTAGTAAACCTTCTGTCAGGAGTAGCCAAGGTGTTCATCTGAGATTCAGGGTTGAATCATATGTAGGGCACAAAATTCTCTGAGCACCAGTCTTACACTTGCCTTACAGTGGAGTTTGTCCACATAGTCTTTGTATACATACATGGGGTATTGTGGGGAGAGTGGGACTGCTTTCTTTGCTTTCGTGAGTGAAGATTATACAAACTAAACGCTGTTTCACCCAGCTGATGTACTGGTTTCTGTATTTTGTGTCCCTGTCACTCCCCACGCGGTCCTGTGTGTTGTTAACGAACTTGCTGTTCCTGGACCCTTGATGTGTCGTTGATGCACTCATACTCAACTGTGCCACCCACACTCTCACAAACACACACACATTCATATACACAGTAGAGCTGCACAACTAATAACCGAAGAGGTTTAATTTTGAAGGCAAAAAGCCTTGAAAAAACATTCAACAAAAATAATGATGATTTTGCAACTCCACTTCAAAGCAACGCTCTGAGTGAAGGCTAAAGTCAGGCTGTTTTTGACTACCATTAATGATGAGAGAAGGGTAGTCACTGTTGGCAACAAGGCAGTGGTCTTCATTTCACAAAAGCACACATGCACACACACACACACACACAAACACCCAGGCAAAGCCTAAAGGTACACAACACACACATAGGCTTGCAATCAGAGTCAGAGATCAGAAAGAATAAGAACAGTGGAGCATTGAAGCATTCGGGGAATAGAAAATACAAAGACATTTTTTCTACTTGCCTGGAGAATGTACAGCATGGAGCTTTAGAGTTTCTACCATATCACCACAAAATGATGTAACACTTTTCTGTCTCTGATACTATTTTTTTTTTTTCTTTTATGATTTTTCAGCGGTGCAGAGGCTCAAACACAAAGAGGCTGTGTAGTTAGAGTGGTTCATCCTGTTACAATGGAGAGGTCTGCGTGGAGGAATTACTGGGAAGTGCTAATGGAGGCAAACATTCAACAATTATATTTGAAAATATCTTCCCACAGAGATACCTGTTTCAAAATATCCCCATTTCTCCTTTCAGACCTTTCTGAAATTCCAGTTAAATAGAACCCATCAGGCTAATTGACTGGAATTAGAAGAGGAGTTTACCCTTGGACATTACTGTGGTTGCACTTCCTTCAATTCCGTTAAAAAAATCAACATACAACAAACACATCATACATTACACCATTAGTACATAGAAGGAAAAGGGCTCTCTCCCTCCTGACTCCACTATCTAATGATCACTATCATCTGGAAAGAGGGGAGCTCCACTATTGACACACTTTATCGCAAAAAAAACAACAAATGGGAGTGCACTTAAGAAATGTCAATGTCAGCAAAGATACCAACATCTTAATGTACCCACAAATAAAACTTCCCTAGGACTGGACAAATGATGTGTCTAAACTCATTTTCTCATACTAAATACCAGTATTGATTATTTATAACTCACTGTGAAACTTTTCAGGCCCTTAGAATTCATTTTCTCAACCAGCTTCTTAATGTAAGTGATGGGGCCCTGCGCCAACTTTGAACCACACTGGTTATTTAACGTGAGAAATGCCTGTATTTGTGCTTATTCTGTGCTCCTCTTGCTGGTAGAAAGTGGGTGGGGCTGTGCTGGAGAAAGGCGATGTCAGGTATTTCCATGCACCAATCAGAACTTACAAACGGAAGAATCAGAATCTGAAGAGAGTTGTTGGTTATTTGCTTGTTTTTGTATTGTAAATCTGATTAAACCACACTCACACTGCCCTGATTTATTTGATTAGCTGAGGGTTTGACTGTTAAACTGTGTTAATTTATAACTAAGAAGTTTTTTCAAGTTCAAGTTTATTTGTCACATATAGTCATACAGGGTATAATCATAGTGAAATGTATGCTCGTTAGCGCCTTCAATAGTGCAGTAAAAGTGTAAAATAGAATAAGAATAAAGAATAGAAATAAGTAATAAATGATCATGTTAACTATAGTAGTAACTTTGAATAATAAAGTAGGTAAAAATAGTCCTAGGGCAATTCTTGGGCAGTGTCCTCATCTAGGATCCTGGTGGCCTGAGGGTTGAAGCTCTTCCCGAGCCTCTCAGTGCTGGCCTGGTGTATCCAGTATTTTCTTCTCGGCCACAGCAGGGAGAAAATGAACAACAGGCAGTCGCTGTCCATGATAGTCATGGCGATGCCCTCTTGGATTCTCCAGCACCAGCATGAAGAGGCGGCTGAAGCAGGACTGCATCATCCCCCAGTCCACCACGCCTGGCAGGTTGATGTAACCTGGTGTTGAACACAATTTCCTCCCCCTGGTTGAATGCCGCTGAGGCGGATGCATAGATGGAAGCAGAGATGGTCTTGTTTGTCTATGTGGTCGCGGTCATAGCTGGTGTTTGTCCCCTCCATCTTTTCCTTGATGTTTACTCCGATGTTTTCATTTGAAAACCTCGACCGGCCAGGCAGCAGACTCGGCAGGAGGAGAGTCCACAAAGCTGTGTCGACCATTTCCCTATCCTGATGAGTGACTCGTTGTCATATGTTATCATTGTCCAATATTATTCACATTTCTAACCTTAAAGCAGTAATAATTTATTTGTATGGCCACTTGGTTGCAGAAGAGCAACCTGTAAACACAACACTGACATATGATCACCTTATAAAGCAATCAGTTACCTATTTTCAGATCCACCAGACCCAGAGCAACATTAGTATTCATTTGGTGTTGTGTTTCTTTCCACTTGACAAATGTAAGTCAAATATTTCTCTCTTTTTATCTTTAAATATCTGGCTTTTTAGCTGCTAAATGCTCCACCACATTCACCATCTAATTGCTCATACTGGGCTTCATGCAAGAACCACTCACTCGAACAGATCTGTTCTTAAGTGGCACGTACAGGCGATTTAAGATAATTTGTGGCATTCACCAATTTTCTCATACTTTGAGTTTTCTCTCAGGTACAAACTAAATTGTCATTACAAGTCATGTACAGATAGTTTGCCTTTCTCCACAGGGGGGAAAACTCGTTAGACCTGAAATCATTATTTCGCTTCTAACCTCATGTTGAACCATTACCTCTTTATTTCTGTCACAGTACAGCCCTGCTCTGATTACACATTGTTGACAGCTGTGCTATTAACATTCCTTTAACACCACTACTGACAGGTCTGTATGAAATTCTTCTTTTTTCTCTTTGGTAACATTTTCATGAATGAAACTTCCACAAACAGAACTTTTTGCCTTATATGGCAATTTTAGGGCCATCAATTATGCTAATAATGAAATCTCATTTACACACACGTCCTTATAAACAGGTCGTAGTCATCTGGTTGAAACAAGTGATTTTTTTGTTGTGCAGTTAAGAGAGTTTGGTGAATCCAACTTGGAAAATGTTCTTGTCTGTCGTTTGGTGGGCAGGTAGTGTACAGTGGGTTTATTATAGCTTTTTTGCTGAAAACAGCTGCCCGCTGCTGTAATCAAGTTTGATGAGAGCTGTGAGACTGAACCCAATTGTAACATAGTGGGTCATAAAACCAAAACAATACACTGAAAGATGCCAAAATGCTCCGTAGAGCTGAGGGAGACTGTAGAGTTGAGTGATAATTCTCTCAGGGTTCACCCGAGTGACACCTGTCACATTACACATTTACATCATTTGACGTATTGTTAATATGAACATGTTGATTAGTGCAGCTTTAACTTTGTTGCTTATTTAGTCACAGATACTTGTTGTAGAAAATGTTTTCAGTCAGTCTTCATTGGGGTCACCAAGTTATCATGGGAGTATGTTCTGGGTGTATTAATACCTGAAGATGTGTAACAACAGTCTAAATATTCATACATGAAAGAAAAATGCCTCACAATACATAATCCAACTCAAGGTTTTACATCCTCTGAAAGCTATTTTTCTTTACTTTGTTAGATGCCACACTGCAGCCAGATCCCATGCTGATAATACTCATCATTTCAGAAGCACAGGGCACACTGACTGCATTTCAACAACATTATTGCCTTTGGCCTTACAATAGAAAAGCAAATTATACTTCAGCTTTGGAGACATCTGAAGTACCCACTGTGAAGCAGTGGCTCAACGAAATGTGTGATACCTTACACTTGGGATTAGGTACAGTCTCAAGGACAAACTTTAAATGACTAGAAAGTTTGGTCCCCCTTTGTCTCCTTTTTGGAGGAGGTTACAGAGCAGCACTAGTGATTATTCCTTATATGATAGCTCCTAAAGGAAAGGACAAGGCCGGGTGGCCAGGGAGGGTAATGGTATTTTGATATTCTCTTCTTTTCTTTATGCTCTTTTAATCTTTTTGTCCATTAGACAGTCTACCCACAAGCCTGTTCTGTTACAGTATGTGCTTATGTGCCAAAAAAAACAAAAGAAAGTTGTAATCAACATTTCAGTAGAGGTAACAGAAGTAGAAGTAGTATCTGCTACTGAAATATTTACACCTGAATACAATACAATACAATCCACACAACATTGCCTCTTGTAGTTTTTCATCTAAAAGTAAATTGGAACAAGGTAGTTAACATGAGCAGTGATAGCCACCATGAAAACTAAAAACGCACACTCCATTGAAAATCCAAGAAAATGACCCAATGAGCCACTGTTTGATTATCAAGTGACCTTTGAAAACTGTGATGTAAAAAAATATACGGGAAAATAAATAAATAAATAAAATAAGAGCCAGCCAAAAATTATGTTGGTACAGTATGTGGTATGTGCTGGCAGAAAGATAAGCATTTATATGTGCAAAGCCAGCAGTAATAAAACTAAATAATAAGGAAAATAAAATTATAAGCTGGGTGGGTTGTCCCTACACTAGTATGTCAGCTGCTATCCTAAAAGTCATCACAGAACTTCACTGAGATCCATCAGCCTCCACACAAACAAATCATATTTACCTGAGGTCATCTAAGGAAAAACACTTGTTCTGTCATCTTGAAAATAAGGAAATGTGTCTCCTACACTGTCAACTTTAGTCTCCTTAGGTGGCTCATTTAACTAATTCAATTTCCGTTTGCATGCAAAAAACAATTAACCTAAACAGGAGCTTTGTCACTGATTATCTTCTCTGTCAAGAAAGCAGCAGGAGATGTGTAAATTAACTGCATAAAAAACTGAAAGCAGTATGCTGGTGGAAAACACTATCAAACACGCACTGGTTCATTTGTATAGTATCCCTATAGTGACTTAAAACAGCTGAGCACAGAGAAGCTTGCCCCCTCCGGCAGATTATGTGAAAACAAACTCTGCACATACATCATTTTGCGCAGTGAAGCTCAAACATCTGAGTAAAGTATTGGTAAGAACTACGAAAAGCCCATATTTGATTGGTGACTGGTAACAAACAAATGCATTCAGTAAAGATAAGTCGTCGAAAGATAAAATGAATAAAAACAGATTCATTCATTTAATTCTATTTTAAAAGTAAGCTTATTCCTTTGTTAGCGCAGTGTTTTGGAGACACCTGGCATGATGAATGTGCCAGAACCTTTGCGGCCCGGTAGCTGCGGAAGCTAACATTGTGATTGGTACCGGGTCGCGAATCGGCCAGTGAGAATCACTTTACATATATGCTAGGGTGAAGCGACTTTACAGTGAGCTTAACATATTTTACAAGCTTAGATGTCATTTTTGATATTCCTAATTTGATATACTTTGATATCAGTATTGTATTTATACCTTCATCTACATTTATTTGAGTTTTAATTGAGCATACCACATAGTAACACATGTTCTGTTTTAGCTACTCAACAGCTATTCAACAGTGAGTTTATGATATTTGATATAGTATCAGTATAAAATTCTAGAAATGATCAGTTTCCACATCTTATCCAGATTACAGGGCGAGCAGGCGGAATGTTCATAACACACCCACATCAGGATCAACACGCAGAGCGATGTGCACGGCTGCGGTTTAGCGGCCATTACTGCCAGATTACTGCCATGACAAAAGCGCAGTGTGCCTTTTAAGTGTTGAATTCTGTGTAAGGAGCAGAAGCATAATCGTCGTGGTGAATGGGGGTCTCATGTCCCCCCATATGTGCCAACCATCAACCGTGAACACAATGTGGAGCTACTCATCTGGACTAGTGTTTGTATTTTTAAGGAACATGCTATAAGATAATCTGAGTTTCATTCAATTACTTGCCTTTTGGAAACTGGATCTGCTTTTAATTATTTAACCGTGTTGGTGTGAACCAACCAGGTTATCACTGTGTTGGCTTTGTTTCTGACACATGGCTCATATTGCTCTGTGTCATGTGTTTTGCTGTACATTCAGCAAGCACACACTGGTTATCTTCTGTGAACCTGCACAGGAGCTAACACTGAACATACATATAGAAATAGTGTTTGAGCTTGGACTTAATGTCAGGAGTGTGCGCATTTGGATGCAAATAGGAGCCTGACTGACTGGTGAGGTGATTGGTTCCTTCCAAATGCCACTCGGCTGTTTCATAAGAAGTCAACCCGACCCGGTGATGCAGGTGTGGCAGAATACCTCAGTTGCTATGAGCGCAGGCACAGCCTCATTTCCCAGATCACCAACATTGGCCATTAGTGCTTTGAAATTGCCAGTCTAATGGCTGCTCCTTACTGTAACCTTAAATAATTTATACCCTTATTCATAATTATACACTTAGCCCCCTACCAACAGCGTTCCCACCAATCCTCACTCTGATCTCCCCAATGTCTAACTGAAGATTTCACTTTTAGTGTGGTGATAATGTTCTTTTAACTGATTGATAATAGTAAAAGTATTAGTGGGCTCTTTTACACTTGTATTACAGCCATGAATTACAAATTCCATAGTCTGAATTCCATCGTTTGTACTATAGCACTGTATGTATTGTTGCAAAACATTATACTGCATATTAAACTGAATGGCACAATGTGTTGCAAAGTTAATAAGGTTATTAAGCCAAGAACATTATTTCCTTCTGCAGTGTGACTGAATGTGAAAGGGAGGTTTCTTATCCCACTGCTGCACCCCATCAAAATCATTTGGTGATTATTTGGTGATACGTTTTATCAGACAAGAAGTCCATGGACTACCACTTCAGCTTTACTTGTGTACTGAGTGTTCCGGGTGTAGTTGGAGGGGTTAGGTTGGGGTCAGTGTGGCCGGACACGGTCCATCTACAGCCTGGTAAGATAACAGATTCCCCATGAGACTGAGATCCAGTCAGGCAGAACAGACATATAAACTACTGCAGCGTAAAGCAAAGGGTCATCCTGGCCAACCGCTACACACAGGAGGTGAGAGGCTTGGCAGGCTGGTGGATGGAGGTGGCGGCAGGGTGTGTGTTCAAGTGTGTGTGTGTGTGTGTGAAAAATTCTATCATTTCACCTTTTCTTCAGGGCTGTCACTGTGTCTCTCTGTGTGTATGAATTCAGGATGAATGTGTGTGTGTGTGTGTGTGTGTGTGTGTGTGTGTTATCCAGTCTTACCCTTTAGGTGGATCTTATTTTCTGGGCTGTGCACCAACACCGAGCTAACTGAATCCAAGCTGTCGTAGTTACTGCAGCCGAGAGGGCCCGTCCTTGTTTCGGTTACCTAGGAAACAGAAGAAGGATAGATTTATTAACAATATATGTTTTTCTTTATATATATATATATATATATANNTTTAGGAAAATGACCTAAATCTCCTTATGATGGCTCTATTCTATGGTTTATAGAGCATAATGATGACTTTGTAGATATTTCATTCGTTTTATGGGTATTTTAATGGCCAATTCAACAAAAACAACTGAAACCTCTTAAACATGTCAAGTGTTCTAATAATTTTGGCCACCACTGTATATATATATATATGGCAGATGTTTGTTCCCATTTCTGGCAGTCAAGCAGACCTATACAGCTTGTGGTGGGCAGAGCGTGTGAAGGCAGGCAGAGGACTGGATGTGGCAGAGCCCTCTGACAGCAGAGAAAACTATCGCCATCTTTTGCTCTACTCCCACACCTGCAGCCACAGCTGCCTACAATGTGCCGGCTGCCTCGTGGAAAACAGTGGAAGGGAGGGAGAGAGATGAGAAATGTGAGGGTGAGAGCAAGCGCAGGTGTTTGTGAAAGAGGATTTAAACTTTGAGGCAGCAAAATCAAAGATACAAAGGGAAGGTTGCATTAAGTCGAACGGTCTTATAATAACCACTGTTACGCGTGTGTGTTTGATTTGTAGGTGCATCAGTATTAAAAATAAGAAGTTAAAGATGTTAGAGCAGGCATCATGGGATTTGATGTTTGTTCTGCATGGTCACACCACCGGCAAAGTTACCTTGGTTGATTAGAATTAGAATTGCCTCTGCTTTAAAAATGTTACAAGGTTTACATACAGTATTTATGAGTTACTGATTTATTTTTTCAGATCAATAATAAAGAATAGCAAGTATAATGAACAATAACACAAACAGCACTTTTTAAAATATTTTTTGATTAAATCGTAACAATGAAAAAAAAACAGAACTAGTTCTTGACCTCAGGGCAAATTTGAGCTGTGGCCACTATGACCCCAGTTCCTCCCACTCTCATTGCATTGTGTATGTATCCTGTTGCCTTTAGGTATGTTCAAATTGCAGACTACATGCAGTATGTCAGGGACATTGTATTTTGCCCAAAACTAACAAAAAACTAACAAGAACTCCTATTCTGGAAGACTGTCCTGGCTCCTGGTTTGATGTCACATAGTTTGCATTTGCCCGGATGGTGATCCAGCCTTGCTGTACAATTGTTTGACAGGACAACTCAAACATAGTTCTGGTCCACAGTGTAATCCAACTCAAGTCCTCCAACTTAATAAAATACTTCATTTGTCCATGCCCTCATTTGTCTGTGCTTTCCAAAACAGTTACAAATCACTGTTGAAAAATAAATCACTCTTATGATGTGACAATGCTATTGTTAAAGCGGCTCGCCTGAATCTGCAGCTCCCCTCAGCTTTACAGAGCTTTACAGTGAGTTTCAGCTCATTGTTTCAGCCCACAACTTTCCTGTTCTGGTTCACTCTCATAGCGTCGTTTTCGACCCGTTATTTTCGCTTTTCAGTGAAAAAGCTGCTCAGCACTAAACAGCAGACAGACACATTCAGACTAGCTGGTGAAAATAGTGAGGCATTTAGCAGCTAAAGAGCCAGATGTTTTTCTCAGGAGTTGCTAGAGACCAAAAACTAGCTAATAGAAGAGTGAATATTGGACATTCAACAGGTTGGCACAAACATGACTCCAGATTATGCTGCTCCAGAACTGCTGTATGTGTAAGTAGCAACTGCTTACTAACAAGTTTGTCATATCAACTTAAAAGGTGATGATACATTGATGTCGAGGCCTCCCTTTGCCTTCACCTCATCCATTATTTTCTATATCAGGACACCTCACTGTGTATGTGTATTATTATGTGCTCAATATCATATTTGGTATAATGTTTATGCGGTATTTACATTGGAACAATTTTGTGATCAACCTTAAGAGGTGAATACTGGGCCTTGTATATACTGAAATATTTATGTAAAGCATTTAGGAGACAGTGACACGACATGTTAATCACTAAATGTTGCACATTTTCACCTTTACCTGATAAAGACAGTAGTACACTGTTACTCTGCCATTCTGTCTTTCTGTATGGAGACAAGAAACCTCACTTACTTGTGCCTCAGCAGGAACTAAATAGAGTATTTTCTCCTCCAAGAACGAATAAAACCAAGTTACTGTCTGAGCTGCAGAGATGTCCCTGAAATGACTGCCATCAAGGTCAATGAAATATTAATTGTAGCACAAACATCCGACCTATATTAGTGCTTCTAAGATACATGTCAGGGGAAATATGACACATGAACAATATCCTACTTGGCGTGTTGTGTAAGATGCTCTGCTCTGGGGCTGCTAACTGAGGAAAAAAGAAAAAGAGCAGAGACAATAATGAGAGAAATGTAGAGGAAGAGAGATGAAAGTCAAGTATATGAAGAGAGAAAAGGCAAACAAGTGGGAGAGACTGAAAGATCAAGCATGAGAAGAAGAAGAACATGAGGAATAAAGACACAAGACCAGGGACAGAAAGAAAAAACAGAACATTAACAAAGAATGCGCATGGATACAACAAATAGTCAAATTCGAGAGGGAGTGTTCAAGATAGTGCAATTAGCATGAGAAGATGGATATGAAGCCATTCTCCAGCTAAATCGCACGTTTCCCTACAATAGCCTCCCATCTTCACACTCTGCCTTGCATTAAGATCGCATCTACTATCAACAGATAATCTCTACTTTAATAATGAAAAAAGACTCAACTGTTGCGTCTCATTCATGTTTTTCTGTTGACTGTCCCTGTTCAAATTGAATTGAGCCTCGAACAGTGTGTTCAGGCTGAACTAAAAGGGAGTTTTAGAGGCAGCTCGTTGCTTAGGAAGTCAGTGCAAAACTGCACGCGGATGCTAACAGGCACATGTTTGCTTTGGGTGTTGCAAATTAAAGTGAAGACGCGTCAGCACGAGTTGAAAATGTTTCAACTTGAGTGGAAAATCTGCACTTATCCTGAAGTTGTGTGACTCCACTTCACAGAGACACAGAGGCGAGGAGATGAGAGCTGTGTGGAGAACAATATCGCATGCAGTAGTATGTTGCTAGCTCCTGCTGACGTCTGTACAGGGGGTACACTGGCTGTTTGGAGCAAGTACACATAGACTGCACAAAGAGGAGTTCACCACATGTACAAACTTATGTTTAACACCAAATCTTCAAAGTGAACCTGTCACAGCCATGGCCGTGCCCCTGTGTTTCCCTTTCCTCCCCTCTCCTCTTGGGTTTTCCATGTCCTCGGTTAGCCTCTGTGTGTGTGTGTGTGTGTGTGTGTGTGTGTGTCTCATCTCTGCCTTGCTGCTCAAATGGCTCCTGATTACCTACACACCTGCCACCTATCATCATCAGCCTTGCAGTATACCAACCCCGGTTCTCCACCCAGTCGATGCCAGATCGTAGTTCCTGCTCAATCAGTCTGCGCGTCCGCCCTATCTAGTTTGTATTTGCTTGTTGATTGTTACCGGCTTCTAATCCTGTTTCTCCTCTCCCCACAGTCCCGCCTGCTCTGCTTCGGCCCCTGACTCCAGCCTTTCGTCTCGTCTGCCCTACTCCTCTGCCTTGGACCGCTCAGCAACTCCCCGGTTTCCACTCTGGACCTGCTCAGCTCAGCCACCAGCCCAGCCCCACGCTTCCAGTCACTCCATCTGCCCGGTTCTTTTCCAGCTCACATCCCCGCAGCAAATTATCTTCTTTACTTATAACTCCAGTCTCCTCGCCTCCCTGTGTCTCGGACTTGGGTCCTCCTACACCACAACAGAACTGACTTTACTGAATCACTGTTGTCACTGACCAAATCAGTCGTTTTTACAGTAAAAGTGCAGCTCCCCTCACTGGTGACTGAAAACACCATTGTCAGCTCAGCCATGACATAGCCTACAGTATTATTGCCAGGTTAAAAGCATAAACAATGTGTGGTGAATGCCACAGAAACAACCATGATGTGATAACCTTTGTGTGCTAATAACCTTTTAAACAGTGCTTATGTTGGCCTAGTTTTGTGCTGAACGTAACAGTTTTAACTAGCAATCGACTGAGCTGAAGACAGCCAAAATGTTTAAGTCAGTGGCTACAAATCTTTGACCTGAACTGAAGTAATTTCCTCCTCTGAAACAGTCAAGCGAATAAAGTGAGGCAAAAAAAACAACTGCAGTCTGAACACACACATTACAGATCATCATTCAATATCTTTCATGTTTGTATTATCAGAGGGAACTTGTGTGTTTTCCCATTCATTTCAATACAGGTAGAATTCCTTCAACACCTGGTGGCCATTCGAGGAACTGCATCTCGAGTCACTCTGCATGGGGCTTCAACAGCCGTGATAGTTGCTTTGGAGCCGGACAGGATGTTTTAACTTCTCACTGCTTAAAAGTGCATAAATTGTATTGCTGTCAGTGTACGTTTGTTTAACCACTGTCCTGAATTAAACTTGACATTTAAGGACTTACTGATGTCTCACATGGCAACAGTGGTTGCATGGACATGGTCACAATTAAGTGTGTGGCCAGAACAACTTGGTTCACAGTAGTGAAGCTTTGAAGCAGCACAGACAGAGTCCAGCTGGGGAAGCACGAAGTTTCATTATTGCCAAATGGTAAGACATGATAAGTCACAACTGATCTGTAACACAGTAATCTTAAAACAATTGTCCACCCAAAACATTTGCCATACTTGTGTGAAACTGAGACTGTTAGCCTGTGAATGGACATCAGAGAGGTGGATTATGCTGTAGAGTGGTTTGATGCTTGTTTTCCAATGTGAGAACTTGAACTTGAGCAGATCGCAGTCGTTGTTCTCCACGAAAGAGAAGAATACTGATGTTTTACAGCCCTTTTATCACTTTAATGCAATAATTTCATGTATATTTTCAGTTATTACTTAGTCTCTGTTTGCTAATGTTAGCTGTGATTTTTAATATCACAATTTATAAATCCACTGTCAGCACTTTATATTTGACTTGCTTTGTTTGTAGAAACCACGAAAGCTTCAGAGCTGATAGGTTTCCGCTGTGCTACAACGAATACACACCAGGCTTGTTTGTAACTCATGTGAGGAACTTCAATGATAATCCACCTGAGAGCTGCCACCCCCGTCTCTGCCTTTGTTGAAAACTCCCAAGAGCCCTTCACTGAGTGGATCGTTCAACCTGGACCATTTTGTTTTTAATGTTTATTCAACAATGTGCATTATTCAAACATGGCAGAGTAGTGTGTGTTTTCTTAGGACCCTAAAAGCTTTTTTGACATTCCCATATCAGTTGCAATAAAGAAACAATGAAAGATTACATTACCTAAGTAAAGTAATGCATTACTGTTCCTATTTCAGTCATTTTACCTTACTGATCTAACACATTGTTAAGGGTCATAATTTAAAGGTATAATGAGTAGGATTTGTCAGTTGCTGTTTGTAAACACAACATTCAAAGTTGGCCCATCCTCCCCGGCTTAAAGCGCTCACGCTTCTGGTGGTCCCACGTGCACGGGCTACACACCACTGCCCAAAGGTTGATGCCTAGAAACGTCCTGAACACAGCAAAATAAGAAAAATCCAGGCAGAGGGCAACTTAGACGCGCCTTTAATATGATGTAGTTCAGTTCAACATCACCTTTAACTATGACCTCAGAAAGAAACATATTTGAATTGATATTTCATATTTGAATTAACACATTTCCAACAATGTCAACAAAAACTGATTATAAACTTTGTAAAGGTAGAATTTATAGCTGAGTTCTTTAAATTGCAATGAATTGTACATGTCTCCCTAATAAAGTGGCCACTGTGTATACGTTTCTTATTGTCAACAAAATTCATAAATATAAATATCTTATTCCTCTTTGCTATAGAGCTCCATTGTTGTCCAAAAACTATTAAAACATGTTCCTTCATTACCAAGAACACAATGTAGTTTCTTTTGAATCAATCCCACATACACCGTGTTGCTGTTGTAAATACTCACTAGCACAAATGTGTATTGATCTGCAGCTGAAAATAGTCCCCAACAAATGCACCATTTCCTCCTGTTTGAGTAACATTTGTTAAAAGCCGCAGTGACCAGCTGTTTTAGGAAATCACTCACTGATTTAAAAAATGAAACTAAATATCTGTGACCCTTTTTTAAAGATATTCAGTCAGGAGAAATGGGCTTGGGGCTGAGAGCCACAGGAAGTCACCACCATCAATCAATCAATACTTTCCACTGAAGTCGTGAAGTATTGAGTGATGGACTAACACATTGTTGCTTTTGGTCTTTTCGTGGGATTAGCTGACATTAAGAAAAATACAGAATGATGCCTTATCCTTTAGGAAATGTGATTAGCAATGTGCAGTTTATGACTTGTGGCAGACTATGACTGTTCCATCGCATCCCAAACACAGACTGCTATGTACTGTACATCACTATGGACCATGTAAATCACCAAGTTAACTTCCCAGAAATTATTTCTCCTGTTATATAACATCATCAGATATACTTTTGACACCACAAAGAATTATGGGAGATTAAAGTAACAGCAAAGGTGTGAAGATTTAGTGCTGAAATAATTTTTCAGGAGTATAAAGCTTTTACTTTATCTTTCGATCACCGTATATAATATATTGGTCAATAAAAAAATGTTCATTTGTACAAAATGGTTTTTACTACAATATGACAAGGTTTTATAGCGGCCTAAAGTGTCTGACTGCAGTTTCCCTGCTGATGTTGGCTCGTGACAACTGCAGTGCGGCGATAAAAATACTCGCCTTCCTTTGCATCATACAGAGCCAGTTCCTCTCTCCTTTCCAAACTGCAGATTTCACACAGATGTTACAGAAGGTCTTTTTTTTGTCTCGCTAAACTGTAGTCTAAACTGGATATGTGATTGAGGTTCCTCCACTCTATTGCTGAAGATAAAGATAATGTATTTCAGTTCCACCTCCTACTCGGTGCCGCAGCGACACAGAGCCCAGAGGCGTACATGGACACAGGTCAAGTACATCCCACTCAGTGTCGCTTCCTCTTGGGTGATGAGTTGATCTGGCAGAACACGGCGCGGCAGGTGGCTTGCATACCAGAGATCCTCATTTAGCAGAAACACGTAAACGATGCTCGTCGAGTGGGAGTAGCTGGGTGTTTGTTGTCTGTGCACTTGTAAGTGTGTGTGTGTGTGTGTGTGTGTGTGTGTGTGTGTGTGTGTGTGTAGGCGAGTGTGCAAAATCACTGGGTGCTTGCAATTGTTAAAGAACGGGACTATTTACCTGCTTGTCAGTCTTCCAGGAGAAAAGCTGCTTTATTCCTGTCATCATGGACAAGCAATCAGGCTCAAATGTGCATTTTGAGTTTTTTGATTTGAATGTGGTTTTTATTTGAATGTGATATTAAATTGTTAATGCGGATGAGAAATCAAATATATTTCTAAATCTATATGCACATAATACATGGCTGGTTTGAGTTTACTTTAAAGCAGGAGTTGAATTGTTTCAATAAAATCGGCTTTGTTGCGTTACATCATTAATATGCAAATCTATGCAGCATATTCCACAATCTAATTAGATCGTTTTGTCATTAGGGGAGACTGTGGTGTGAAAAATGAAGGTTCAAGCATGGGTTCCTCTTGAGTTATTGTGATAAATGACGTCAGGTGTAAACCATTTTGGACACGTTTGTTTATGTAATATGGGGAAATATCATTCCCCTTAGATTCAGATGTGTAAAAGTTGATAAGTTTTGTGGCTTTGAATTACAGTTTGACATTTTATATATATTTTATATTATTTTTTAATATCATACATGTGTTAACTTTGGAGGTTTTCTGGGTATTTTCAACTGGTTGGACACCCTGGGGTGGACCCAGAACACGCTGGAGGGATTATACCGTATATCTCATGTGGTCTTGGAAATGTCTTGGAATCCCTCAGGAGAAGCTGGAGGTTGTGGCTGGCTAGTCTGCTGCCACGGTGACCTGGCCACAGATAAGCAGCAGAAAATGGATGAATAGATGGATGGAATAATCGATTTGAGACATTTTTAAAGCCCCTGAAAAAGCGGATTAACGTCTCTATAACATTAAAAGTTCATGACTAAAAAAGCAGCAATCAAAGCTAAAGTGTGGAAAAAACATCCCTGAGTATTATTTATGAAGAGTTTAAAGAGTCAAAAACTAATCTGCTTCATCAGCACTGTGTGGGTGTGGTTTGATAAGATTGACGTGACATCACTTCTTTCCAACTAAACCTGCCTACTTCAAACCGTTAAGAAAAGTGTGGACAAAAACACAAATATATTAATCTCTCATGTAAAACTGTTTTATGTTTCCATTCTTTGTCTGGACTTGTGTCAAACTGTCCTTCTTAATTCAGACTAAGTTTCACAGACTCAAGCCTCAGTGGAAAAACTTTAGACAACAACAAAACTGAAAGATGCTGAATCCTGTACTTGTACCATATGCTTGCTAAACTAAACACGTAGTCTTCTTCATTTCAGACTTTGTTGGGATAAAATGTTTTCACCTGACAACAGCAGCATTTGAATTGTAATTTAGGTTGATTTCTTCTTCCCAGTCTGAGTCTCTTGAGCTTGGGCTGTGAGAACTCTGCTTCTGTCTTCGCTGGCATGCGATACCCCTGGGGCAGCTTCGGTTCCCTGCCTTATGTGATGCTGTTGCATCTAGCTTTCCCCGTTTTAATGTTACTTTTACTAAAGCTTTACCTGTCACAAAACTGCTAGAAATGTATGAGGTGGGCGGACGGGAAGACTTTCTACTCTTTGAAAGAGTTTGGGAGAGTCATTGTTGTGTCCTTGCTGCTTACAGTTGGTGCAGCAGAGAGGAGGAAAAGTAGAGTGGCTATTGTAGAAATATCCCATCATGCTTTTTAGAGTAATTCTTCCTATTCCTTAAACTTTCAGCTGCCTGAATCATCACTATGGCTGGATCAACCTGTTAGGGGGTCTTGGGGCAAAGATTTGATGACGAGCCCCACTACATCATCATTCCCATAATCCATGCTGTCCCAGAACCCAACCAGTATTTCTTTATCCAGGATTGCTTCATGTCAGTATGTGCCACATAAACTAAAATATCCAATGAAATGTTAATGCTACTAAAACTACATTTTCATTTCATTCATTGCATTTCTTTCAGGAGCCACCTTATGGCCTTTTAAATTGTAATAGTGGTGGTAAGATCTTGTCGGCTTCCAGCCCAAAATATTTACTGCACAATTATACAGTATATCACCTTAAGAGGCTTTACTAGGCTGCATGTGACCAAGAAGTCGCACAATAACTTGAATGTGAAAAGATCATTGATTGCATAAAAGTATTTACTGCATAAAACAGTAAATAGTCTTTAATGAGTCTTAATACATGTGAGATTGTTTTTGCGGCCTTGTTCACCATTTTAACACGTTTCTCTAATTTAAGGTGGGAGTCTAACATAAGATATAGTACTTCCAAAAATTGTTCAATACATTGTCCATTCATTTTTAAATTTAACTGATGAACTTCTGACAAGGGCCAAGCCCTGAAAGAAAAGGAAACCAGTGGTACATATTGCCAAAAAAAAAACAATTAATCAAATAGAAAAAAAAAAAAAAAAATTGTATATAAAGCAAAGACACACTCCAGTTTGTTCTTTCTTTTGAGACAGCCTGGACTACACTTCTGTAACACTGCAGCAAGGTGACAAGTTAGCAAAAACAAGAGTTTGAGCTGCTGTTAAGTTGCTCTATAACTAAATCCTAAAACTACATTTGCCACAGGGCCCCTTTACAAGACAGGGCCACAGGATTAAGTTATGGATCCACCTTAACTGATATATTACTTTAAGTTGCAAATGCCCGAACAAATATGCAATTATTCAAATTATGTGCAACCATTTGACATACCTGGGATTTCTGGGGCCCTTGGGGGTGTATGTGTAATGGCTCATCTCTAAGTTAACTAGACTTATTATTATTACATCATATGCATTTACTTTAAAATCACATCAATTTAAATTACATATTGAAACAGCCTTTTTGCTTTAAGGACGTCCCACTGCTTTAAATATGACTCGCCATATCAAAAGTTCTGCAACGTCTGAATTCTACTTAAATTCCATTCATATCACACATAATTTTGCATTACTTTGGCAAACACAGCTCCACACAGACCAAACCACAGAATCTGACAAATTGTCAGAAACTGACTGTCAATATTTTGACTAAAGACCTGCTGTTAAATAGGCAGTGTGCAGCTGACTTTGTACAAAGTGTATTTCACAGAATATCACTGGATGTATTGAAAACAGACCAACTGACGCGGAAAACAGATCTTAATGGTCGTCATTTACTTATCTACAACTGCCGACTTCTTTTGCAAAAGATAATGGATTGTTTAAATGCCACAGTCGCTCGTTAGCATCTCCCCACAGACACAACTCTATCAAATTGAGCAAGATTTCAGTTCATAATTAATTCAGGCTTAGCAGATAATGTGTTTCTGTGGCCTTATGTTGTAGCTGCAATGAGATGCAGCATTCATACTTAGCATACTTCAGCAAGTAAGAAAATTCTTCTTGTCAATAATTATAAAAACTGCATTCTGTATCTATTTTCCTTTTTTTCCTGTAAGACTGTGAGTACAGCCTGCACCGCAACAAAGTTTGTCTAGATGCTGTTTTCACTCAGATACCCTGTAGCTAATACGTTATGAAAATATTGTGCAACAAACTTTTTTTTTTCAGTCATGAAAATTCAATTTCATGTTCTCATACTAATCAAACTTTTCTCTCTAGGTAAAAGCAATTTGTGCTGAGTCCAGGAGGCCTTTGTGCTCTCTGTTTCTCATATAAAGCCATTCAAGGCTTTGTGGGGAAAATACATTTTCAAGCAATAAAGTGCTTCAGTGTCCCTTTTTAAAGTGACTCCTGGCAACAAAAATGGTCAATCTCACCTCTGAATACTGCAAGCCGCATGCAGCGTTTTCAGCAACGGCACTTGGAAATGAGCCACCTTATTCAAGGTACACACAAAGTTGACACTTAGCAATTACTCATTTCAATCAGATTTGCTATTTAAGTTGAAGCATGAAAGCACAGTCCACCCACCCACACACCTGCTGTCATTGCATGAAAGCCAACAGATCTGTTCCGATGTGAAAAATGTATTGCTTGGTTATGCTTTGCTTCCAGTCATCAGGAGAAAGAAAAAGGGATTTATACAAGGTAAAAACCAGGCAGAGGAGATAATAGGATTTATTTTCCTGTGTTCTTTGAGTGGGTTTTCAACAAAACTGCTCCTCTTTGCAATTAATGATGAGAAGAGCTAGTAAAAGCCTGGTGGTGGATTTTGGGTAAATGACGATTCACCTCGTCAAGGCGTGTTGAGTGTTCGGTGTGCAGGTAAATAAAATGAACCTAAGAACTGGCTCATGTGCTCCAAAAAGGTGTTAAACCTCTTCAAATTCTGCAGTCAGAGCCACTTTGTGCCAAATTCAAACAGCTTTTCACAAAACTTATGATAATTGCCAGGTGTTTTAACCCTCAGGTGATACAAGTGCACACACACCTACGGGAGAGCACACGCCAGCCTGTAACCCAGTCCAGATGGCATACAGTAGAGTACAGTATGCATAAATACACTTTCCCCAGTGGGACTTTAAAGAAACTTGACATTTGCCATGCTTTAGTGCCTCTGTGGGCTACACTGTGCTTTTAATCCAGCCTGCCATTTTTAAAAAATGTCCTTGCAAGCTCTCTCTCGTCTCTCCCCTGGCTTTTGAGCGATGATGCGCCTTGAAAATAATCTTTGAAAAAGATTGTTGGTGTGCATACCTTGAGAGCAAGCAGAACTATTTGTTATAGGTGCAGCACAGAGTAATATATCCCGAAGGAGCGTTAATGTTTGCGTGTCTACCTTGATGGGTGGTTGTTTGTGGACCTGGAGAACTGCAAACACAAGTCTACATACAGCAAACAAACAGTGCATTTGCATAGCTGCTACAGTACATATTGAAATAGACATTTTCCAGCACTGCTTGAAAGTAAAGAATATGAATCTGTATGTGTACTGTAAGTAGGCTTAGTCACTCGCTGCATGCATGTTGACAGTACCTTGATAGCAGAGGTGGCGATCTGGAGGTGGTGCAGTCGCCTTAGGGTGCTCTCTCGATCTGTGAAGTAGGAAGCGGCCAGCTGATGGAGCAGCTCCAGAGACACCACTGAGGTGTTGCTGTTACCCTCCGACTTCTTATTCAGCTTCTGCTTGTCCAGGAAAATGGTCAAAGACTCCTCTCCTGTGGATCAATAACCAATCAATAATCTAGTTTTCTTTCTTTTTCAGTCCCCTTAACTCTATTTTCATGATTATTTTACAGTGTACTGTATTGAAAAAATACCTATTTCTTCTTCTTATTGAATAAAGTATTGAATCCTCTCTGTAATGTGGTTACAAAGGGAAAATGGCTGAAGAGTCACTCCCATTATAACATTCCACCACGCCAGAGCACCAGGCTGACATTCTCTTCGGAAGAACTGCTTTCTGCTTCTGCATTTGACATTTCTTTGGCGGGCCTTCACTGTCTCACTGTGGTTTTGTGGTTGGTCTGCTGTGATGCAGATAATGTATCATTTGCTTTTTTCATCGGACAATTATAGAACTATGGCATAAACACTAACGTCATACCAAAAAGACAAATGTTGTATCTTTCTGTGTCCTCTGATGGTGTTTTATAACATGTTTGTGACTCATTCTGATAATTGATAATACCAATGAAGTCTCACCAGTATGTGATTTCTTTTCTTTTTTACACTTATGAGTTACAAATAGAGTATTTTTGAAAAATATACTGATTTAAAAGGGACATGCTCCAAACTCCCACCCCCTGAATTATCCAACATGCACTCTTCACTTGGTTTAGTTTCAGATCAGCATTTGAAAGTGGAGAATTAGACAGTGAAAAGTCTGATAAGGAGTTAGCATTTTAAGTTAGTTGCTGGACAGGTTGTATTTTATGATCTAGCTAACATCAGCCACATAAACTAGCAGAAGCAAACTAATACTGATGAAATATAATAAATGTCAGCTCGCCACAGTGTCACATTCTCTAACATTTTTGAAACATCCAGTGGTGCTCTCATTGTGCGTTGTCTTGCTGCTGTAGCTGTTTGAAGCTGCTCAGTTGAAACAGGAATTAAATTAACCTTTGAATGTGAGACATGCTGGTGGGGCACAACCTCACCCGGGTTTGGTGGAAATGTAGATTATTGTCTCATCTCTAAACTCTGAAATCCTGTAACTGTTAGCTAACAGGTAGTTAGCTTGAAATTTGTTAGTCAAATTTCTAAAAAGAGAGTCATTTTGTTGATTGCACCTACGCTGCAAGTGTGGTATTGAGTAGCTAAAATTTGCAACCCAAAGTGTCTTGCTAAGCATATGTTTTGCCTAAATCGGACAGAAATTAGGCTTTTAGTGGTCTTTAACAAAGCACACCATAATTTATGGATATTATAATCAAAGTATGAGCCAAGAGACCTAAGCTTTAAAGCCACTGAGACAACCTAAAAGAGAGAGTAACATTAGCTGTGTTTTAATCCATGGGCATTTGGTTAATTGTGACAATCAGACTGTCTGAAATCACTCCCTATTTACTATATAATGCACTATATTTAGACTCTGCCATTCTATCTGAGTGTGAATTTATGCATTATGTAATGCTCTTAAATATGTGTCCATGCAGTCCCCTAGTCAGAGGAAACTTCTTGGACAGGTATCTAACTCCCCCTCATTAATGATCATAAACAACAATGGGAAATTATGGAAATATTGTCAGTAATCTCAACAATAGGCCTATTGTTGGACGAAATTAACACTTAGTTACATTGTTGTGCAAAAGACTTTCATAGTGCCTTTGCAACATAGTAAATAACATCTTGACAGCACCATATGACGTTATGTCAGCGAAACAATATGACAGTGGCATAATTAAGAAATGTACTTTAGTCATCAAAATAACTATGCTGACAGCACAGAGCTGTCACTCATGACAAAACCACACTTTTTAGTGCTGCTGGTGGTTGAAAGCTGAATTTGAACTTTATTTTGTTCATGCTAGAGAGGCGACCTGAATCCAGTCCAAACCTTCCTGCCACAACACTTCAATACAGACAAATTACTACAGGACACTGTAAATATTACGGGGAGCCATCAGGAAAGCTCGCGTTGCTCACAATAATTAAATTAAAAGATATTGTGGGTGATAGGAACTGGGAGAGGTGAGGTTTAACATGTAACATGAATAAAACCCCAGAAACAATACAAATATATCTCACCCACCTGGGGGCGGGGGGGTTGTTGCAGCACCCATAGCACCACTTCGAGTGGATATGGCTGAGAGCGAAGTCTTAAGATAGTTCAATCTCTTCAACCCAGATAACATTTGTGCAAAAATATACCTCACAGCTTAATGTAACCATGGCTGGTGAGACAGCCGTTAAAAGCAAGGAAGAACAAGATGAAAACAGCAGAACAAAAGAGAAAAAAAAAGAGATCAGGGATGTGTGCATTCGCTTAGCTGCAGTCTAATCAGTATGCAGACTGGCTCTGGCCATTTAGTTGAGGCTGTTAATTACATATAGAGTCTAACTATCAGTCTGCCACTGAATTCATCTCTGCTCTGTCTCCCATGCTGATGCTCCAATGCATACATCCAGTGATAAGTGGCACCAAAGTTGGGCGTCTGTGGACGCAAACCTAACACATCACTAAAATATCAGAGAGATTATTAGGAGACTGTTGGTGAAGGAAACGGGAATTATCTTTTATGTGAACAGTGTGAATGGGCGGTAGCCAACATGGCCTGCTTTAGGAGATGTATGGCTGACGTCGGTTTCAAATGATAGTGTTTTGTCATAATTTAAAGTCCATTATTGCTCTTATAAGTGAGTAAGTATGCATTCAGTGTTTATTACAGGGTTTGACTTATCTGAGCACCCTGGCCTTGTAAATCTCCATGACTCTGATGAAAAGGATGCTTAGATGCTGAGATGTTTATACTCACTATCAATTTTCTACAAGTCCCTTTATAAAAAAACTGCCAACTGTAAAAATGTACTCATATATTTGGGCTGCTATGACCAGGATCAGCAGTATATCAATATCATGAGGTCGTCGCTCTGAACGTAACACAGGTCTCGGGCTTGTTTTGTGAGGCGCACGCGATCAATACAGCTGGCGATTCTGTTTTGTGAGTTACTTCTCTCCTCGGAGATCGAGGTTAAAAAGAAATCCAATAAAAATAGACGTATGCTGAGAAACGGGTCAATTTAATCTCTTTTCTGCTTTATAGGCTCTTGCAGCTGCGCGCAGTGTTCATCAGAGGGAGGGATGAGTGGAAAATTACTGAGAAAAACAACATTACTTGAATGCTGCAGGTGCAAGGTGTGGTATTACGGCAATTGTTGCTTTTCACTTGACATTTTTCCTTGAAAAAATACATAGATCCGACACTTCTGCAGCACTACACTAACACAGGCTACAACTCAGTGTATTTCTCTGTGAACTCCTCTGAGACCTAAAATGAGTAGCTCTATTTCTGGTGCGTCCCGACACTTCCTGACCCGAGAATAAAGGCGAGTGTGTCATCTGCAGTCCTTACCTCCCAGGGTAGCAGAAACTAGGAAGTGGGTCCCGTACTTCTTGATGAGGTTTTCGTTGATTTGCTGCAGGGTTGGTCGTCGCCCCAGTAACCGCAGGTTGCGTAGGAACTCTGGCGCTAAGGGCAACGAAGCTTTGAGAAAATCTCTCTTCTCTGTTGCCAGGCTGTTCACCTTCCAGTGGCTGAACTCCCTGAAATGACGAATAAATTAATGGTGAATACACACTTGGTTCAACTCTCATTTGAGATAGACACATTCACTCACAAAAGAGTCTGAAAGGTACTTCAGGGAGCCAGAATATTTTTAATTAATCAAACTGATTGTGACTCAAATTGTCACAAATGTATGACCACATTTCTTTTACACCCTGTTGATTTGTGCCATAAAATCAATGGGCCCGTTTACTCTTGTCATTTCCAGCGTCTGCCAAAAACACCAGAAGAAGAGGTACTTATGCAATTTAGCAGTTTAGCTACACCACTAAAAAAAAACAGAGGAGTAAGAACAGCGTCCTCTTCCCCTTTTGTGCTGGAAAGCAATCCAACACTTTATTCCACAAAATACAACCTGGCTGCTCACATATAAATGCAACGTAAAGGCCAGTAGAGGCTGTCAGCATCTTCAGTAGTGGTCTTGTTTGTTCACATTTATTTCAATGACGTCTCAAAAACTAATGTAGTAATGATTCATTGATGTGAAACTGTTACCTGTGGGACTTTAATGAAGCACTCAAAATTAGATTTGATTGCTTCTGGATACTAGTGATATAATTGGTATCAGTATTTAGAACCTTTAAATCAGTCGCTGCCATGAAACATGATCATCAAAAGGCTGCACTAGACTCAGTGCAAGTTGCAATAAACAATATTTTATATGAAAAAGCGAAAGGTGTCGCTCGTAGTGACAAACGCACAAAGAATTGTCACTGAACACTGCAGTTCCCCTCAGCTCCACAGAGCATTTTAGCGTCTTTCAGCTATAAGATAGCCAATGCAATGTTGATCAATTACTCAATATGATAATGTACAAAAACAAAACAAAAATGCATCACTTCCATTGGATTAGGGATGGACAACACTCCATGACTCCATGCTTTTTTACTAAAAAGCAATCTATTGGTCCAACCCCAATGTTTACCATAACGAACACACACATCAATACACACAGGATTAGAGAGTGAAAGGTCTTAAAGACCGAGAAAGAGAAACACACATAATTTGAACATGAAGAAAAATTAAAAAACAATGTGTTGGTTTGTCTCTCAGTATTTTCAGACCTCCCTGCCCTGTCTGTGGCTCTCAGGCCATTGGGTCCTACTGATGACATCACTCTTTAAAAACAGGTCCCAAATCTGTAGTTTCTTATTTTTTTTAAAGCCTCAGTTTATTCCACAAAAACACCTGGGCACTGTAGTTTTTAACAAAATTACTCAATATAAGTAAATTGTATATTTGTTGGGGACTATTTTTAGCTGCGGATTCGGGGTTCTCCTGAGTATTTTTGGAAGCAGCACAGTGTATGTAGTTTTGACTCAAAATAATCCAACAATAATCTACAGAGCCCATGTTCATGGTAATGAAAGAACATGTCCCCTAGTGCAATGGTGTGGCTCATTGATGTATTTTTAAGAGTTAACAATGGAGCTCTACGGCACAGAGGAATAAGATATATCAGGCTTTGGATACACACAAATACTTGTTAGCAGGATACATCTAATGTTGGATTTGGTGTTTTTATGGGATTTGTTGACAATATAAGAAAAATATAAAACATCACCAGGCTTATCCTTTAAAGAATCTCTGTGACCTGACTGTTCCTGGTCACAGTATGTGATGCTACAGTATGGAGCTGAGCGACATTTAAATTACTAGACTTCTAGTGCACTTTGTTCCTTAGCTGTCCGGCCAAATGCCAGACAGTAGCAAAGACCTTATTTCAGTTCAACTGGTCAACAGAACACAGTGACAGAGAGAGAGATGGGTCTGGAAAAATTCATCCATTTCAAGTAGCTGATAATCATTTCATCACTTCAGTCCTGCCACAGCAGAACCCCAAGGTATGTGAAGATTATGCAAATACCAGCAGAAAAGTACAGATTCACCTCATCTGCATAAATTTGCTGGCAAAACAAGAGGCGTCGAATATTAGTACATTATGTATGCATTTTCTCTGAGCAAAATACCAGCAGTGACACACTGTTTTCCCATGAGTACTCTCTCTCTCATGCACACACACACTCACTCAGGAACATACACAGAGGGAGGTACATACACTGTATCATTGTCTCAGTTTCCCACTGGCTGCTCTTACACTGCCTTTTCGCGGTCAATAGTTTACTATTACCGACAACATGATACTGTAATTATGCTGTTGACAGCATTGTGACTACACTAGGACACATACAATAGGCCAATCCCCTTAATAATACACAATAGATAAGCATAGGGTCATTCAGATGGTACTATGGTAAAGACAGCGATGGGCTGTAATTAGTTGTGTTGCATATTAGTCTTCAAAGGAAAGCTCAGATTTGTAAGCATTTAGCACAAACCATGACAAAGCTCTCCTCAGAAGCAATGGCCCCGAGAGCATATGGTCAAACTAGTGCTTCATTAGGAGGTTCATTCTCACATAATGCACCAATTAATGTCTGTAGCCTGGCCACAGTCACAGTGCAATTTGTACAAGCTATCATTAACTCTGGCCACATTGTTCTTTCATGAATGCAGGGCAAATCAGGGAAACTGAGTCTGAGGGCACAGTTTGGAGCTGCAAGCAAAGAGCTAGAGCGACCTGTTTGCTCCTCCGCAGTGTGTAGCCATTAGTTCATTAATATCATCTCACATACTGTAAATATCTATGTCAATTATTATCAATAAGGAAAAGTGTGTTTATCAAGACCAGTGCTAGAGGTGGTACTCAGATTTAGTATTCACATACAAGTAGTGATACCACATTGTAAAAAAATATTCAGTTACATGCAAATATAAGTATAGAAATATAAGTATAGAATATTAACAGCAAAATGTACTTGAAGTATCAATAGTAAAAGTAATTATGATACAGGGGCATAGTAGTGAGGGGAATAGTGAAACTAAGTACCCAGGGCCCCATTGGAGGATGTCCCTCAATAGGCCTAGAATTAAAAGTTTGTTTTTACCCACAATTTACATATCATCATCATAAGTAAACTATTGCTAAACATTACACCATGTATTAAAACCATTCAGTTTGAGAATGATAGCGGGTTCTAATCGTGTGTTTTCAGTGTTCATACTCAAGCTGCCTCTCTTGTATACATATGGATTGTGCCTCTAAGTTTTATTATGCTACTTCTGTGTTGTAACAGACCGGACTAACCCTTTTTGTAAACTAATTCGCCTTAATTCTGCAAATAAATCATGATTCCAGTAAAGTCTTCTTCAGTTGTCTTTTATGATGAAATATATTAAAACAGTAATCCTTTCTCAGTGTACGGGCCAGAGTAAGATGGTGTAAGAAGCTTCACACAGTAATTACAGTATGTTGAGAAAAGAGGGCTGAAATATGCTGAGATTTCAGATTGTGCAGACTTTCTTAAATTCTTTATAAACACTTCCTTAGTAATTACCCTTACAATATGCATGTTGCTGATTCACTTATTTGTACAGGGGTGACAATGGATGTATTAAAAGGAGAAGAGGCCCACTGAGGCTGCATATGCAGATTTATGTGCTACCCCACTCTCATTATATATTTCATCGTTGGACCATTATTATTGATGCATTAATATATAAGCAGCATTTTTAATGTTGTAATGAAGGTAGAAATACTTCCATCTTTTTTATGTACTGTTAGATCACATTTTATTTGCTGATCATTTTTTGTGTAAAATCTTCTGAAATCGGAAAATTAACTACAATGATAGCTGTCAGAAAAATGTTGTGTAGAAAGAGTACAATATTTGCCTTTTTATAAGTATATTATATTATAAAATTGAAATACTATAGTAGTGAAGTACATGTATATCAGAACTATACCTAAGTACGTTACTTGAGTAAACTAAAGGTATTATGTTTTTTCTAATAATCATTTTTCACTTTTGCGTGGCAGGATTTTGTGTTGTATTTTCATTCTTTTTTTTTTTGCATTTATTAGTGTTTATTTCAGTTGTAATGGGCATGTATGTTACATATGCCATGTGTCTGCATGTATTCATTTGTGTTTTTGCCACTGCCCTGCACAAGTTGTGACAAAC